>JARHVA010003847.1:1077500-1567500 GCA_037957365.1 Torreya grandis
TAGATATGAAGATTCACACTATAGCTAAGAATATTGGCATAGAATATCCACATGAAAAATAACATGGAGATGAATAAGTATCCATGGATGGGAATGAAGAACCTCCTAAAAGAAAAGTTAAAGTTTAGTTAAAATCCAAACATATCCCTTTCAAAATTTAGACCAAGGCTGAGATTAACTCCTTTGAATAATAAGTAGATGTTGAAATATTATGTAAATGGTTAAAGAAAATGGAGACCTATTTTATGGTGCATAAATTATTTGAGGCTCAAAATATTGATTTTGTATGTCTCAATATGAAAGATCATGCTTTAATTTGGTGGGAATCTTACCTAACACTTCTAAAAATAATAAGAATTTGGTTGTAGATAAGTGGAATGGATTTAAATAAATATTGCAATAACTTTTATCCTATTTGGCATAAGACCAATCAAAAAATTAAGTGGTAATATTATAAGTAAGGAACAAGTTAGAGTGTGAAAGATAATACTAATATTAGCCTAGGATTATAGTTGAAATATGAAGATATATTAATCATGAATTTGATAAGTCTCAAAACAAACATAAGGAGATGGTTCATCTCAATTAATCCAAAAGGCCTTGATGATGCATGCATACATGTATATTACATTAACAAATAGAATAACCAAGGAGAAAGAAATCCATAAAATCAAAATCAGTTCAAAAAAGAGAAAAAAGAGCCTTATAATCCCTAAAAAGGGTAAATATAAAGGTAATAAATATGCTATAGCTTTGAATAGTTGTAAAGATCCAAAGAACCAGTTTATCCATTATGTTATAGATGAACATATTGACATTAAGTATTGGAAGTTAAATCCTAAATTTTACCCTAATAATTGTTCTAAGGAGAAATCTATGAGGTATATGGTGGCTTTGAATGAGTAAATAGAGTTGGATATAGAGTAATATTCTAATATTTATGAGAATATATGTTACACTGCCACCAACATCAACAAGGAATAAGAAAGATAAGAGATGAGCAAGCTATTCTAATTAAATATTTAGATTAAGAAAACCAAGGTAATTGCATTTGTAAATACTATGTATCAATCTAATTTTACTTTAAATGAAGTTAAAAAGTTTATATCAAAAACATATGATCATCCCCATACATATCCTTTGGGATGGATGAATAAGGTTGTAGAGATTTAAGTGACTACAAAATGTAAATTTAAGTTTGAGATTGAACCACTATACATTGATAAGGTGGAAGTATATATTATGCATTTGGATGCATTTGATGTGGTGTTTGGAATTCCTTACTTGTATCTTAGTAATTTTATCTTCATGAGGAGGGATATCAGATCCTACTAGATTGATAATGGGATCAATTTTAATATAGAGGCACATCAAAATAATCCCAAATTTTCCCTAGTAAGTGTCAACCAAGAAAAAAGACTCATTCATATAAATAATCATTTTTTTTACTTCTTTTGAAATATAATCAAGATGATGGGTTAGAGATATATAATATTGATAATGCCATTAAGTAACTGAAGGTATTGGAGGATTTTTTGCATTCTTTTTAAAATGTGTTCTAAACTCCTAAAAGTTTTCCTCTAAAAAGGGAAGTAGAGTGTGAGATTCAATTGTTTTCTAAATCTCCTTTACCTAACATTAGTTTATACATGCAATTATTTTTTAAGAATAATGAGGTTAAGAAACAAATTCAATATTTTTTAGAATGAGGTATCATTTTCCAAGTACTACACAATTTGAGTCACCCATTGTGAAAGTAAAAAACAAATATGGCTCTTGGAGGATGTGCATAGATTATAAATACTTCAACATTATCACATAAAGAATATATATCCACTTATATGGATTGATGACTTTTTGAATCAACTTCAACATGCTTAATTTACAAATTTTTATCTTAAATTAGTTTATCATCAAATTTTTATGTAGGAGGATGTATGAAAGATAATCTTCAAGACAAAACAACTTTTGTATGAATGGTTGGTACTTCCTTTAGTTTATGTAATCAATTTACAACATTTATGAGGTTGGTAAATTATGTATTGAGACCTTTCATAAATACACGTGTTAGATTGTATGTAGATGATTGTGCTTTTGATTCATTAAAATATAATATCAACTATGCATTAGTCCTTACTCTTCCTAATTTCTATCAGCCATTTGAAGTCAAAACAAATGAGAATATGTCATGGGGGAAGTTTTTTTTCAATTAAGTAACCATTATTATTCTCATTCATAATTATTTCTTTATAAATAATGAATATCATGTTTACTATAAATAAATGTACACGCTAGTTCAAGAAATGAATAAATAGAAACATTATTTTTTGGGTAAAGAAACTTTTATACATATTGGCCACCACCTCTTCAATTTTTTGCAAGAACAAACAAATTTTAGCAACGTAGACATTAAAAATGGATGGTATTTCTTTAAAAATTCCATTTGGTAATCAAGTAAAATAATGGTATCACAATTGTAGTGGTATATATGTTATCTAGGCCACTAATAAATCAAGTTTTAACTTTGGTGACAATCTCCGAACTTGAGCCTTTCACGAAAGAGGCTTCTAAACAAGTAAATGCACAATACAAAAATTTTGGGGAAATATTCTAACAATTAAAATACAATAATATTGAACATGAAGGCAAGGATGGTCTACTTTACAAGTGGATTAAGATATGTGTGTGAAAGAAGGAAAGGCTTCTACATGAAATCCTAGAACTGTGGCATAATTTTGGGTAATAATAAAATATTGCAAAGCTCATAATTAAATTTAAATCTATGAAAAAAAATTTAAACCTTTTATGCTCAAAAAAATATTATGTTTTAGAAAAAAATGTTATCTATTTTATATATTATGTGCATTTTTTTTATCATCCTAAAGTATGTCATAATTTCATGTTTTCACCCTTGAACTATTTATAAGTGAATAACATACTTCAAAAAACTCATGGCACTTTGGTGTTGGTGAGACAAAGGCATGTGGATTGAATTAATATCCAAGGAATGGCTAAATTCATTAGAAAATGTAAGTTATGTTATATAAGCAAGCCAAAATTTAGGAAATAAAGATTTTACATGCGACTACCTTTACCTATTAGACAATGGGAAATCATTTCTAAGAATTTTGTATAAGGATTACCAATATCCAAACATTACCATGACTATATATATTTTGTTGTAAATAAGTTCAAAAAATATTTTTTAATTGCGTGTAAGAAAAAAACAAAATCGCATGAAGTAGATAATATTTTATTTTCTAATGTTTGACTACATTTTGGATTACCTGAGTCCATTATTTTAGACAAATATCCCATATTCTTGGGGAAGTTTAGGACCACCTTGTGAAGAAATATGGATACAAATTTCTAAACAACACAACTTTCTATCCCCAAACTAATGGACAAATGAAATTTATCAATAGTACTTTGGTCTAGTTGATAAGAGTTTATGAAACCAAAAATCTAAGGACTTGGGATGAGTATTTAGAAAACATTCAATGCTCACATAATAGGGTCATACATACATCCACTAATAAGTCATTATTTGAAGCATGTTTGGACTTCTTGAAAAATAATCCTCTTGAATTTGTAATAGAATAGAAAGTATCAGAGGAATGATAAGATTAAGAGGTGATAAAGGGAAAAACTCATTGAAAGTATTAAGCAAATAAATCTCAAGATAAAGGATAAATCTTAGACATCTCAAGCCAAGTATAAACCTATACTTGACTAGTACTATAAAGAGCACACATTCAAATTGGGTGATAAGGTATTGTTGTACTTTATAAATAAAAGAGTTCAAAGATAATCTTAGAAGCTCAAGTTTTTAAGATATGGGCATTTTCCATCTTGAAGAATATGAGAGAGAATGCTTTCAAGTTTGATCTACCTATTAGAGGTATAATCACTGAGAGGGGGGGTGAATTAGTGAGCCTAGATATTTAAATCTCAATTCCAATCCTTTCAAACTATTTAAACAATCAACATATATCAACTTGATCAAGAAACATTAACAAGAGATCTCATTCATTTAATGCATACACAAGATCAAATACATAATATATAGTTCTTGAGGGAAAACCTCATGGAAAATAAAACCCACTTTTAAGACTACAACACATGGACTACTTATCCTATAAAAAATTACAAATAAGAGACTATTCAACTCCTTTAGACCAACAAAACTTGATCATATCCTCCTGACCAAAGGCCTTTAGTGAAACACCTTTTTCACAAGGAGGAACTACCCCTAAGGAATATCAAGTACTTTAGAACCTCTTTTGAACACCTTCACCTTATTACTAATATTTTTAACACCTAGGGATGGATATATATTTTATAACACCTACACAAACTCCATCTCTATCTCATATAGGCCTCTCACATAGGCATGCCACAATCTCTTTCCTTCTTCACTCAAATTGTCCTCATATGCACAATCAAACCTCTTTGCATATCCTCAACCTGAAAGAGAACTATTATGACATTATAAATATGACCTACATGTCATATACATATTAAAAAAATTGGTATGCTCATCAACACATCAACAAGCACATAACCTATCCTCTCTTCTTTGCTTCAATGCATACTCTTCTTATATACACCTTGCACTAACTCTCTCTATCAAAGTCTAGAAACTAACACATTTGGTTCCACTATATATAGAGCATTCATTAATTATAAATTCCACAATATTCATTTTTCATCCATAATACATACCTTTACCCTTAAGGCATCTTACATGGGTCACACTTAAGCACAACTCTCTTTCAAATAAGCTTAAGTCACTTTTAGGTCCTATGAAAACCCATTCACCTTTTTGATACATATTTGAGAAAACTAAGAAAAAATACAACTTAAAAATGCATGTACCAATTCCACATGACCCTTTTTACATCTTCAAATTATCATAGTCAACTCTTCTCATTTTTATGTATGCTTAAACAACTCAAATACTGACCTGGTACATTGGAACTTCATGAATGAACACACAATTAACTTCTTAATAATTATTCATAATCAAGATAGATTTATCACACCTAAAAACTCTTATTATATCATCCTTATGGAGTATAAAATACTCCCCAATAGATAATTCATCACGTGATATCAAAATAAGTGCGCACATCCTACTTGGGTCACTTGTAGAACACATATGAGCACACAGTCAACTTTAAACCTCAATATATTTGATTTTACACACAATTAAACATTCAAATTCATATTTCCAAAAGTGACTTGGAGTTATATATAATTCATATTTTTACATCATGGTTAAATTCTACATAGATCAAAAGTTATGGCTCAAAAACCAAACATTGGTCTTTCCTTTGTTAAATTCAAATATTTGAATTCAAACAGTTACAGTTAAACCTCAAACATCATGTTATCATCTCAAGTCCTTACTACTAATATTAAACATGTCCATCAATATTATTTTATTAATCTCAACCTTTAACACATAGTGCACCAATGCCAAACATTAAACCTTGAACAGTTGACCTCATCTCATGTTATCTTGTCATATTGACTCATCACACACCATCAATCTCTATGGATCAGTCAGGTCTATATCTTATAGCGCTCACCATTTGATCTTTATCATAACCCCCATGATCATGACACTTAGCACCCTCATTTTCATTTTAATCACTTATACTTTTAAACATTTTGTACTATTACCATCTCACTCTACATGGACTGTTAGATCAAAACTATAATATTGCATCCACACCATTAAATCTTAGAAGAAGCTCGATCTTTATCTATATTAGCCAACAAAAACTTTGACCTTTTTGACTTAATACACACCATATATCTTCACTATATTATCATCCATGAGACATTATATCTTCATTTGGTCCTGATCTTTAACATCGTGCAAAATATCCCAAGTATGGGGACCATTGTTATCTGCCTGGAAGGCCAACTTTGTACCTCCATATCTTTTACCTCATTCAAGTGAAAGTTCTAAAATTTGGAACATACTATCTCCTCACATATGATAATCTAACCATATAATAATATTCTCATAGAAACCTCACACATGTGATATATAATGACATATAAAATGCTTCCTCAAATTTATCTGTTCATAGAGCCAATTATGTTAAGAACTATCTGGAAAGACCAACTTGCACATGCATAGCTTTTGTCATGATTTAGTGTTTGACCTAAAAGTTAGAAAAAATAAAATAGGAATAAAAATAAATAAATCCATAAGAACACCTTCTCTTGAAACATCCACACATGCTAGATATGCCACCATCAAAATGCCTACTCAGCATTTCTTGTCACATTACAAATTTGGCTAAGTATGGGAAAACACTGTCAAAATCTCTAAGATCCCAACTTCACACTTGAATATATTTTGACATGATTAATCATTAGAATTGATAATTTACACATAAAAAATAGGGACTAATTTTATCATAACCATATGACCAAATCCCCCTGACTCATCCACATGTGTCAATTATCATGTCATCAAACTACCTATTCATATTTTTTACCATTGGACCCTAAATGTCTATATGAGAACAACGATAAATTATGTGAATTCAAATTATGCACACAATCTCTCCAAATCATATAAAACCTCTTATAGGACCCCTAACACATTCTCAATACTCCATACTCATCCTTGAACATCTCTAACCATGCCAAAATTGAAGATCAACTAAGCCTCCTTCAAACATACTAAAACAAGTAAATTGCACACTTTGTCGTTGTCACTTAGAATATCAAGGCACTTCATCCACTCACTTTGAAACCTCCATGGCACCATGACATAATTGAAAATTATCCAACAATATCCAACTTTTTCATTTATTTCAACACCCATCATATATCAATAAACAACTCACCTTACTTCTCGTTCTTCAATCACTCTCACAATAGGAAACTTCTCCACATTTGACATAATGAAAAATTAGGCACAAACTGATCTTGAGGACCTAAAAATACCATAAATAGGATAAGATCACCTTATAAATATGATACAAACTCCCCCTTACCTTGAGCCTACCTCTCCTTACCTTGACAACTTGCTCTTGCTCCATGGTAACATTCTTCTTCAACCAAGCATTGAAAATAATGAATAAATAACACATAAAACACTAAAATATAATTGAAATTACACATAAAACATTTGATATGGATTCACCCTAATATTTTTGATCCATTTCATCACTTGAGCATCTCTATATACCATGAATAACCACCATATAGGTTTGCTAGTCTCTTCTCTCAAGCCATCTCAAGGACCACAAATAGAACTTCATGCCACTCACCAAATAGGAAAAATGTTCTCAAAAAACATAAGAAATCTTCTTGAAGTACTCATTCCATGATATTTTGTATAAATTAATCAAAAAACACTCTTCTTCTTTATTATAGAAAATTTCATTAAGTTAGTGTTTGTGCTTAGTCATGCACTTAGCTATCAAACCAAGTCAATTCTAGACTTGATATAGATAAGGTGAGAATAGTAGGGTATGGAGAAAAAAATTTAACACACTATTACACTATCATCAATTTCACACAAAGCACAAGCCCTGTTCACTCACCCAAAGTGAAACAATGAAGGGACTAGGCCCATGTTGGGATAGTTAGAATATGGCACAACTTAGGTTTCAATGGGGTTTAAACATTGGTAAGAGGGGTTAAGGTGGCCTTATGGTACTAGGTTATTCAAGGGGAGTTAAATAGGTGTGATCTTTCTCAATGGAACAATTATTAAGGTGCAAGTTCATAAATAGCTAAGTAGGACTCTTAGTGGTGCAAGCTAGGAGAATAGCTAGTATAGGGTCATTTGGTTATTTAAATAAGTCATAGGGATGTCTTGGGTTCAAATACTCATCTTTAAGATAGTGTTATAGGTGTGGTCTTAGATCTTTGGTGAATTCATGTTCCAACACTTAGTCTATTTATAGGTAGGCCAAAGTCACTATATGACACAAGGATGCCATTAACGACTAGGGATAAACCTCTATATCATAATACATTCAAGTAAAAAACTATATCATTGCTATTAAAAACTAAGTCATAAATATAAAAATATGTTATCTATACTACACAAATCAACACTTTAATTTTTCAACAACATTCTTCATTAACTTCATGGTTCAGTATACATAGTTCAAGATATAAAACAGAGCATGTGCTCTTCCCTATCACTACTCATACTCAAATACTCACAAGCAACCTTGGACTATACATTTGAATGCCTAATCTATCTTATATAAAATATTAAATACTAATATTTTCTCTCTATTTTATCAAATCTTTGCTTCCTTAGTCACCTCTCCTAATCTTCAAATGCAAGCCTTATTTTATAGGCAACTGGGCATCTCCTTTCTAGGTTGGATGGTGCATGTCAAGTGATGAGTTGTCACAAGTCCATCAACTTCACTACGCTGCCCAATTTGGATGAGCACACATCATATATTTAGCTATCATTTGGGGGTCACTATCTCACTTTCTCCACTCTTTTAACACCCACACTTCTCAATTTTCCATGTACAAGTTTTTGTAAGGATGTCCTTGAAGGTTGGGACCATGCAACTGCCTACCATCTAGTGTAAGATCCTCAAGGATTCTTCTAGATGGTACCAAAAGGTATTAAAATGAAGTAACCATCACATAAGTTTTCCTCATGCTAAGATAGGTCCATTTGGCATGGTCCATGTAGTTGGTACAAAAGGGGGCCCAACATTACCCCATATAAAATTGCTAGTCTACCCTAGACTAGTCTTTTAGCACCTCAAGTGCATAAAATTAAGGCACACCCTATTCTAAATCTACCTTGAAGTTATAGAAACCTTGGATATCACCCTTGATTTCTTCAATGATTCTATCTACTTCATTTGAGGTAGCCTCAAATATGAGCACATCCATTCTTTCTAGTTCTTTTCTAAAGGCTTCAAGCCTTTATTTTTCATGCTTTACCCTACCATCCAAGATCTTCCCTTGCTCACTAGTCTTTATTTGGAAGGCATAGAAGAACACCTTCAGGTCTTGCTCCTAAGTATTCAATTAGGCACTTAAGGATTTGCCCTTACCATTACTTGTGAAGGAGTGTTGGAACAAAGCATCTATTTCCTCCTTTGCCTTTTTAAGGCATGCATCTCTGACTTTTGTGTAGTTGGTGAAGTTACAAAATATAGCATCTAATTCCTCTACAAATTTTTCAAGTTTGATGAAGATGTATTCCACCACATCTAAATTTTTGTTCAACTCTCCTCATAAGGCCTCACAAGGGTCTTATTACTCCTCGAGCACCAGCCTTATCCTAGGGAGCATCTATTCCACAAACACACAGACTTGGTCAACTTCCTTCATCTCTAAGGTATCCACACCATCTAATAGGGATGTATCTACCCATTTTATATGCTTAACTAGTTTCTTAAGCTTGAGCTTTATCGCCTTAAGTGCTTTCTTAGTCTTTTTCACTATCTTCTTCAAATTATATATGTGAACGTCATTGATGATGTTCTTATGTGCTACTATGAAATCTATCTTGATTAGGGTGTTTGTTGAGCACATGGGGTTCATGTTGGGAGGATTGAGGATTTGATAGTCATTCCCTTCCTTCAGCTTCTTTGCATTTTAAATTTATTTTATTGAAACCTCAAACTCAAGCTAGTCTATGTAGCAATTTAGTGCCCAAGAAACCTAGTGGCATGTCAAGGTCATGGTAGTCTTTGGTGGTATGCACTATATCATGTATAAGTCCTCATCTTCTTTAAATTATTTTTACACATTTTCCCTATTTCTTGACTCATATTCCTCATCCTCACCTAGTTATTCTTCCTTGTTAGAACTAATACTATGTCAGTGCCTTCTTCTTCTCCTTCTTTTTCTTCTCCCTCTTCTTCTTCTTCTTCGGGTTCTTCATAAAACTTATCCCATGTGTTTTCTTTTCTTCTTTCTTCAATGTTCAACTCATCTTCATTCTCAAGATGGTGTCAATTGCAGATCCTAAAGCATTGACATGGATGTGGAAATGAGTAGTTTAGTCTAGAAATTATAAAATTGGAGTGCTAGCCAACTAGGTGAAGGCAAAATGGACCACCCATCCCTTTTGAGAGAAATAAATTAACATAGGTAGAGCATAATTACACCACCACTAAGTGTGAGGCACTAGCAGTGGTCTATTCCCTATAAAAATTTAGGGAATATCTACTGGCAACCCTATTCATATTTTTCATTGATCACAAGGTGATTAAGTACCTCATGAATAGTCCTATTTTACACAAGCGCATATGCAAATGGATTTTTCTCTTCTAGGAGTTCCAATTCTCCATTGTCATTAAACCTAGAAAGTAGAAGTTGGAGCTAGACCATTTATCCTAAATCAATTCTAGAGAGATGATGGTGTCGATTAAGAATAACATGTCAAACATGAAACTATACAAATTCCAATGCATCCTTGAGGATATAATAGAGATTATCATAATTAACATAGGTAGAGCATAATTACACCACCACTAAGTGTGAGGCACTGGTAATGGTCTATTCCCTATAAAAATTTAGGGAATATCTACTGACAACCCTATTCATATTTTTCATTGATCACAAGGTGATTAAGTACCTCATGAATAATCCTATTTTACACAAGCGCATATGTAGATGGATTTTTCTCTTCTAGGAGTTCCAATTCTCCATTGTCATTAAACCTAGAAAGTAGAAGTTGGAGCTAGACCATTTATCCTAAATCAATTCTAGAGAGATGATGGTGTCGATTAAGGATGACATGCCAAACATGAAACTATACAAATTCCAATGCATCCTTGAAGATATAATAGAGATTATCATAATTAACATAGGTAGAGCATAATTACACCACCACTAAGTGTGAGGCACTAGCAATGGTCTATTCCCTATAAAAATTTAGGGAATATCTACTGGCAACCCTATTCATATTTTTCATTATATACACCATCATCTCTCTAGAATTGATTTAGGATAAATGGTCTAGCTCCAACTTCTACTTTCTAGGTTTAATGACAATGGAGAATTGGAACTCCTAGAAGAGAAAAATCCATCTGCATATGTGCTCATGTAAAATAGGATTATTCATGAGGTACTTAATCACCTTGTGATCAATGAAAAATATGAATAGGGTTGCCAGTAGATATTCCCTAAATTTTTATAGGGAATAGACCATTGACAGTGCCTCACACTTAGTGGTGGTGTAATTATGCTCTACCTATGTTAATTTCTTTCTCTCAAAAGAGATGGGTGGTCCATTTTGCTTTCACCTAGTTATGTCAAGATGGTGCCAATTACAGATCCTAAAGCATTGACATGGATGTGGAAATGAGTTGTTTAGTCTAGAAATTATAAAATTGGAGTGCTAGCCAACTTCAGCTTCAAAGTTTCAAAAGCCTCCTCTTGTGCCTCACTCTAATATAATGGCTCATCTTTGTGCAAGAGATACTCTATATGTAATAAAATATTTGCATAGCTCTGTATAAACTTCTTGTAGTAGACATAATGGCCTAGAAAGGCATGGATGTCTTTCTATATTGAGGGATTCTAGAACTAAATGATGATGGCTATCTTTGTAGGATCAACAAGAAAACTATCTTTATAGATGATGTGCTATATAATTGATAATCTCTATTATATCTTCAAGGATGCATTGGAATTTGTATAGTTTCATGTTTGGCATGTTATCCTTAATCGACACCATCATCTCTCTTGAATTGATTTAGGATAAATGGTCTAGCTCCAACTTCTACTTTATAGGTTTAATGACAATGGAGAATTAGAACTCCTAGAAGAGAAAAATCCATCTGCATATGCGCTTGTGTAAAATAGGATTATTCATGAGGTACTTAATCACCTTGTGATCAATGAAAAATATGAATAGGGTTGCCAGTAGATATTCCCTAAATTTTTATAGGGAATGGACCATTGTTAGTGCCTCACACTTAGTGGTGGTGCAATTATGCTCTACTTATGTTAATTACGATAATCTCTATTATATCTTCAAGGATGCATTGGAATTTGTATAGTTTCATGTTTGGCATGTTATCCTTAATTGACACCATCATCTCTCTAGAATTGATTTAGGATAAATGGTCTAGCTCCAACTTCTACTTTCTAGGTTTAATGACAATGGAGAATTGGAACTCCTAGAAGAGAAAAATCCATCTGCATATGTGCTCATGTAAAATAGGATTATTCATGAGGTACTTAATCACCTTGTGATCAATGAAAAATATGAATAGGGTTGCCAGTAGATATTCCCTAAATTTTTATAGGGAATAGACCATTGACAGTGCCTCACACTTAGTGGTGGTGTAATTATGCTCTACCTATGTTAATTTCTTTCTCTCAAAAGAGATGGGTGGTCCATTTTGCTTTCACCTAGTTATGTCAAGATGGTGCCAATTACAGATCCTAAAGCATTGACATGGATGTGGAAATGAGTTGTTTAGTCTAGAAATTATAAAATTGGAGTGCTAGCCAACTTCAGCTTCAAAGTTTCAAAAGCCTCCTCTTGTGCCTCACTCTAATATAATGGCTCATCTTTGTGCAAGAGATACTCTATATGTAATAAAATATTTGCATAGCTCTGTATAAACTTCTTGTAGTAGACATAATGGCCTAGAAAGGCATGGATGTCTTTCTATATTGAGGGATTCTAGAACTAAATGATGATGGCTATCTTTGTAGGATCAACAAGAAAACTATCTTTATAGATGATGTGCTTGAGTAATGTTCCAAAGGGGGTTATGAAGATGCTCTTATTTAGGTTTAATGAGATCTAGAGTTAATTGCACCTCTCAAACATGATGCACATATTGTCATAGTGGTATTTTACAAGACCATACATAGTCCAATCATCAAGATACACTTGGAGGAACTTATGAATAAATTCCTTGAAATCAATTATCGCTACCTTGGAGAATATGGTTGACACATTATTGAGTCCAAAGGGCATCAAGTTGTAAGTGAAACAACCCCATTTAATCACAAAGTTTATTTTGGGATTATCCCCTTCCTTGATATACACCTAATGGTAACCTAAGAAACCATTAGTGAAGGTCTAGATTTTGTAACATATGACTCCATCTAGGACCTCATCGGTGAATGAGGTCGAGAATGGATTATAGACATAGGTGACATTTAAAATCTTGTAGTTAATGCATATCTAAATGTGCCCATCCTTCTTTATGTTTATGGCAATTGGCCTCACCCATTCTAATTTTTGAACAAGGTATATGATGTTGGCAACAAGCATTATATCAATCTCCATTTTCACCTTGGTATGAAATTGGGATTCATTTGATACGGGCGCTTCTTGATTAGCCTCACACCATCCACTAGTTTGATGCTCATTTTTCAAGTAAAGGGTGAGTGCCCTTTATATCCTGGTATCTACATGAGAACAAGACTTTAAATTTGTTTAGGAGGTCTATAATTCATGTTATTTCTACCTTAGACTAGTAATTGCCTATAGTGGTAATCTTTGGCTCACCTTTTACACTTATGTCTACTTTAGTAGTCTTGAGTGGTGCATGGTAGGGTTTATTTCTCTCTTGATGATATTTTTTAACTTTCTGTATCCCCTCAATTGTTTCAATTCAAATATGCATCAAATATTATTCATATGCGGTACTGTCATCCATAAGGTACACAAGTTTTTATCTTCCTCGTAGATCCTTCTAATTGCACTCTTTCTAGGTCTCATCATCTTCCTCATTGGACTCACTATTGAGTTCCCACTCTTCAAATAATGTTGGGAGTGATAGTCCTTTCTCCTTGAACATTTCACTGAGGTGCTCTTCTAGGATGGTGGTATCTTCAAACACTACCCTATGAATGACTTGTAGTGGCTCTAGCTATTCTAAGTTTTGTGAAGAAAAGGAGAAGGTGTGCATGAACCTCTCCTTGAGTATTCCCAGTTCCCTATCTCATGGTGCATCTCATTTACAATGTACCATGCTTATGACTAGGTCTTCAAGGTCCTGTAAAAGGCATGCACCCATAAGCCCCTTAGGGTATTCTCATTATAAATAATCTGGGTTTCTTCACATAAATGCACATGCATGATTGGGTTAAAATCACTAGAGTAGGTGGTTATGTCTAATTCCTCATTTATCTTACCAAACCTAGTGTATATTTCTACCTTGACATCTTTCCATGCTAGCAAGTTGGGTCTCTTCACTGCCCACCAGTAAGTAGTAGTACACTTTATGGTATGCACTAATGCATCCATTCTATCTATTTCTTTAGGGGCACAAGCTTCAATGTCATGGACATACCTCTCTATAGGTTAGCTCCCTTCATATTTTAAGAGTACTAAAAGATTCCCTTTACTTAGTTAGAACACCCTTTTTTGGATTTGTTGGTGTGGGAAACACATCTTTTCTATTTGTGCTCAATCTTAACCAGTCATGTTCTAGTTGGCCTTGGATTGACTATACACACTAGGCAGCACCTTCAGCTAGTGACCTCATAAGCCACTTTTACCCATCATTCTTAGGCTATGTTAGTTTTATCAAAAGCTAAATATCCATCCTCCCATTCTATCATGCCTTAGTCACTAGGGTTGAGCTTCTTGGCACCCTGCACTATGATATTGTAAATGTGGTTGATCTTGTCCTCAAGATCAACACTTTCCACATATGGGGACCCTTAGTCACTTGATAGAGGTATCACCACCCTCTCCTTTCCATTTTTACAAGTCATGTAGTGCTTCTTAAAACACATGTCTATGTTATTCTCATAGCACCATGACCTACCCCATAGTGCTGGATAGTTATCATAATTTACCAACTTGATGACCTTGAAGTTAGATTCAAACTTGGCACCCATGATATTTACAATGGTGCCCTTCAAGATCATGATAGGTTGCATTGGGTTTTGTTTGCCATGAATATAATGTGAGGTGAGGGTCTCAAGGGTGGCATCCCATCTTCTCCCAGGTAGTTTTGGTTAGAATATTAACCTTGATGTCCATGTCTATAAGTACTTCACAAATTGACCATGCATTAATGGTGGCATCGATCAATAGCTCTTGGTCATACTCTACATTCTGAGTATGCCTTACTTCATGCATTCACTCCATATGTGGTGTAGAAACTTTAATAATTTGATGTGTATCCTCTTCTTTTAGCTTCATCCCTACATGCTTCAATACCAAATCTTTCAGTAGGGGTAGCATCCCTTCAATTTTCAAGAGCCACAAGATCTTGATCAACTCTTGTACTTGAACTCCTAGTTGCCTTATCTTTTGCATGATGTGGTGGCCTATATCTATAAATATTTGGCTAATTAGAGTTTACCCTACAAATTCTATATCATGCCCATTACTTGTTTCAAGATATCCTTTTATCACATAGGGTCAGGATAGGATGCAGATTTTGGCTTAAGTCATTCTATGCACTCAATATAGCTTGATTTGTCATACTCCAAGCATAGTTATTAGGGTGGCATAGTGGTTGGATAAGTGGTGAACCCACTTCAAGTTATGTAATAAAATTTATGTAGTTCCTTTTGATTATATTGTGGCTTGAGAGCCCACCTTTCTTATTTGGATTCATACTAACCATTGTAGCACCTTTGTATGGTCGACTTTGAGTCAACTTTTTATACAAGTCTAAGCATTTTTTGACTACTTGGGGTCTTCAACAATACCTACACATTAGGTGCATGGAGTATTTTTGCTAGTAATGTTCAATTTACCCACACTTGTAACATGATCATGGTGGGTATATTCCTTCACTAGCTCATCTTAGCCTATGCATACACCATTGGTTCCCATAACCCATATTGTGCTAGCTATAGCCCTCATTTCCTTGACCCACTTGATTGTCAATTTATGTTGTCACCTACCTCATGCCTCTTTACATATTTTGGTGAATTTTATTGATGACTCAATAGGCTATTATTGATTTCATATAAGCATTGCACATCTTAAAATAAATGGTAGTATTCACTTGACTTGTGCACTATAGTAGAGGATAGTTTTGAGAGTCATGCAACCCATGAAAAACTTCATATTAAAAATTAGGGCACAAACATTTCTTTTTAGGAAATTATTCTTGTTATTCCCCTCTATCTCATAGTCAATGTATCATAATCCATTATGAGTATCATGGGTTAAATTAGTAGTCAAATTCTATAGCTAGGAGGCTATTGACATAATTTGTGCCTCTATGAATGGGTTGATCCTAGTATCAGCACTACTTACTACCTCAGCATGGAATGCAGCTTCAAGAAATTTAAAGGGGTCCATGAATATCTTCATGGATAGCACTCTTTTGAAGGGTACTAATAAGCCTCCAAAAAACCATTACATGTGTTAGGAGGGGTGAATGTCATATAGAAGATTAGAGAGAAGATTTTTAAACCATGCATCATACAAACACATGCTCTTAGATAACCCTTGGTTGATTTCCTTGAGCACCATGATGATCTACTACATGAATTTAGGGATATCAAACTCTTTAAAGAAGGATTCCTTCAACATATTATAGTTGATCATAGCCTAGTTTGGAGCAAATTTTGGATACTAGGTATGGGCATGATCAAGAAAAGTAGTCATGAATTGGGTTACCTTGTGCTTGGACTGAGTGATACCCTAAGTGTGCCATTATAACTCACACTTTAACACAAGATCTATGACATTCTCAACAACATGATACTTAGACAAGTGCATTTCTATCTCGTAGTAGATTTGCTAAAGGGGTGGTGTTAGGTTTTGACGTACCTATCCCCCTTACATCTATATTGAAGGTGACCCAATTATAGGTTAGGGTGTTGACCCTATCATTATTAGTTGTGTTATAAAATTTATTAGTGTAATATCACTCACTTGTGGTATCGTGCCATATCTTGTGGGTTATTACCTAGTTGACACAACTAACATTCTCTACATGAGAATGTTTGCACCCATGTTCATAGTTCTTAGATTGGTGTTTTCTAAATTTTATGTATCCTCACTAAATTCCTCATAAGGAATCACTTGTCTAATAACAAACTCTTGATCCAAATGTTAAATCATATCAAAGTCAACATCGATAACAGGTTCAATTGCCATTCTTTTATTTTTTTGATGGAGAATCTACTGTATGAGCTTATGCTTCAAGTTCAAAGGGGGTAGGTGTTTCTAATGCATCCTATGTTTCCACATCTTATAGGAAGCCATTATATCCTAAACCCAACTATTGAGCTCAATTTCTTGCTTCTTCCTCTCTCTCTTCATGTTAATTTAATTCAAGGGATCCTTCCCCATGCCCTTCCCTCTCATTATAAGTCATATCAACACTTTTAGGCTCTAGATCTACCATCAGCTTATACCTTTGCTTATTATAGTTTAGCCTCTGTAACTCTTAGATGTCAGGTTGTTCATCCCCTTCTATCGCACCTCACATATACTTCCCCTTCTCACATTTTTCACTTGCTCATATGAACAAGGATTTTAGCCTTCCATTCTTATGATTTATATATTGTAATCCACTAGAAGATTTTTTAGTTCAATGTTGAGTCTTCTTATGAATATGCCCCTTAATTCATGAATAAACTCATACTCTGCTTGTTCTAAGCACAAGAAAGTTAACACTACAAACTCTAACACATAGTTGTTCAATGCACCACTCTACCACTTGTCTACAACGTATATCTAAAATTCATCTAGGCTCTCAAGTCTCTATATACATTATGCGGTCCACTTGAGGCACTAGCCATAGATTCACCTTCTATAAGTAGTGTAGGTGACCAACCCCTGATAAACATGCTTAGGTAGCTTGAAAAACAACACCTCATACAGAGCATCATATAGGTTGGCTTTCACCCATTTCCTTGATGCCTACCCTTTTCATGTGGGATGCTTATGTGTGAAACTATATTCTACTTACTCTAGCCAATGCATGATATTATTAAGTGATATTTAGATCATTGCTTTGTATCACCATTATAGTAATGAAATTGAACATGAGTCCTGACAATGGAACCAAAATGTTGTAGGAAAGTTCATTAGGTTAGTGTTTATGCTTATTCATATACTTAGATATCAAACCAAGCTAGTTCTAAACTTCATATAGGTAGGAGAAAGCATTATAGGGTCTAACACACAATATTTAATACACTAATATGTTGTCATCAGTTTCACATAAGGCATAAGCATTGTGCACTCACCCAAAGTGCAATAATGAAGGGACTGGACCCACATTGGGCTAGTTAGAACATGGCACAACTTAGGTTTCAATGGGGTTTAAACATTGGCAAGAGGGGTTCAGGTGGCATTCTAACGCTAGGTTATTTAAGGTGAGTTCAATAGCCATGGTCCTTCTCAATGGTATAAGTCCTAAGGTGTAAGTCTATAACTAGCTAGGCAAGACTCAGAGTGGCACAAGCTAGGAGAATAGCTAGTATAGGGTCATTTGGTTACTTAGACAAGTCATAGGGATGGCTTGGGTTCAAATACTCATCCTTAAGGTAGCGATCTAGGCATGGGTCTTAGATCCTTCTTGTATTTAGGTTCTAATACTTAGTTTATTTATAGGTAGGCTAAAGTCACTATATGGCATAAGGATGCCATTAAAAACTAGGGATAAACCTCCATATCACAATATAAATTCACTATATGGCACAAGGATGCCATTAACGACTAGGGATAAACCTCCATATCATAATACATTCAAGTAAAGAATTATATCATTGCTATTATAAAATAAGTCATAAATATAACACTATGTTATCTATACTGCATGAATCAACACTTTAATGTTTCAAAAACATTCTTCATTAACTTCATAGTTCAAAATACATAGTTAAAGATATAAAATAGAGCATATGCTCTTCCCTATTGCTAATCATACCTAGAGACTCACAGGCAAGCTTGGGTCATACATTCAAATGCTTAATTTATCTTATGTAGACTAAAAAATACTAATGGTGGATCTTTATTTAATAAAAGCTTTACTACCTTAGTTTCCTCTCCTAATTTTCAAATTCAAGCCTTCTTTTATAGGTAACTAGGCATCTCCTTGCCAGGTTGGATGGGTACGTGCCAAGTGATGAGTTCTCACAAGTCCACTAGCTCCACTACACTACCCAAGATAGATGAGTGAATTTCATATGCTAAGATATCATTAGGGGGTCTCTATCTCACCCACTCTACTCTTTTAACACTTGTGTTTTTAGAGCCACCATGTACAAGTTTCTACAAGGAAGTCCTTGAAGGTTGACACCACGCAACTACTTGTTAGTTGGCATGAGATCCTTGAGAATTCCTCTAGCTGGTTCCAAAAGATACAAAAAGGGAGAAACCATCACATAAGGTTACCTCATGCTAAGATAGGTCTAGTTGATGAAGTCCACATAGTTTGTTCAAAATAAGGACCAACATTCTTACTAGGCATGTCTAGTCTCCTTGTATCCCTACCTAGAACTTGTAGAGCCCACAATTTTTAGTAGATGTGTTTTACTATTTTTGGGAAACTAAGGTTTAATTTCCTAATTAGTAAAGGGGTCTAGATTAATCTATAAAATATGTGAATATAATATGTCTAAATTAACTTACTAATTTTATAAATCTAGATTTGATTAATTAATTACTAAAAATAGCAAACAAAGGGATAGAGAGTAAACTTAGCTGATTTCTTGACTAAGATAGAGGATTTTAGAAATATAAATTGCTAAGATAACTAGGTAGACTATCAAAAATAGGACATAAAAGTCTATTTTTTACCTAGATAGTAGCGCTAAAAGCTATACACTTTGGGGTCTAGTGCTATAGTCCTATTTTTGGTGCTATAGTCATTTTTATTTACTTCTTCTAAGCTTTCTAGGTTCTATTCAGATACTTTAGGAGGCTCTGTGTCTAGAATCTCAGGTCTCAATCATCCATGAAGCTCCATACACAACTAATTCTATCATTTAAGGTCCTAGTTCCTCCTTAGGCTTGATACATGGTCTTTAATCAACTAGAAAAAGAGGTTAGTGTGTATTATGCACTAAACATATGATCACATCCCATGTGTGGATATGCTTCCTACATACCAATACTCTGATGAGGGATCAAGGCCAATGTAGTTCTCCAAAGTTGAATGTGTATTGTGCAATATTATGTATGTAATGCAAGTATTATGTAAATTTGGGCAAGCTTGTGATGATTCATGACTTGTGTGAGAGCTTTAATATCCTAAAAATAGTAGTAGTTAGTTGTATGCAAAGAATAATAAGATTTGCTTGAGTGTGCTTAGTGTATTTCTATCTTGTTCCTTTTGAATGATTACCAACCCTTATAAATGACCCTTAAATAGGATTTTATATGGAAACTAATGATCCTAGGTTAGATGACTTCATGTTAGGCTAAAAGGGAAAAAGATAAGGATCTGAGGAAATATAACCATTTGAGGCTAAGAGTGACTTGGATAATAGCACTAGAAAGTGGACACCCTAGGGTCCAGTGCTATAGTCCAACTTATGGTGCTATTATCCAAGGGGATATGGACCTTAGGGGATAGGTCTATGCCTAGGAGAGGAGTCTAAGGTAGCTGGGGCTGATTTAGGAAGGATTTGGGTGACTGGGAAGTAATGAAAATATGCCTAGTGGGTTGTGTAAGCAAGTAGGAAAGACCTATGGTTTGGATGTCACAGGTCATGCTCAAGTTATACAAATTATATTTTTATGTGATTACATTTACCCCCCCCTTTATTATAAGTAAGCATCTAAGCAAAATAATAGGATAAAGGAGAAAAATAGAAGTGAACCTGAACTTACTTGTGAGGCTAATCTCAAGAAGCTTTGTGATGTTAGACTTTTGCGTGGTAAGAGCACATTGTACTGTGTGAATCTACAAATAAGGAAAGTAAAAGTAGATTAGTTCTTACTAGATATGATATATCTAAAATAATAACATATAAATTTTGGTAAAAAGAGAGAAAGGAATGAATACACCTCACTGGGTATGCAAACCAATACAAAACTTGTTATGTTACTGGGTTGTGTTGAGTGATGTTAGATGACTATTGAACCAAGAGTTATATCAATGGATGAGTTGAATTTTCAATCCCTTTTAAGGTGGATTAAGAATACAAAGTTAGGCCCTTTAGCTCCATCATCAATAACTATGCAAAGTTAATGAATCATCCATGTGTTAATCAATGTCTAGACTATGTATCCAATCCCTCTAAATAAGTGGCTCAAGAATACAAAGGTTAGCTAGACCTTTGGCTCCATCATTAAAACATGATATGAATCTAAATAGAAAGATACTGGTATAAACCAAATGTCATATGAGATGGCTCATGAAGCCCATGAATGTGTTGTAATCTGATAATGTTGGTGTGGATAGCTAAATGTAACTAAAAACTAGGCCAATGTTGGCCACTTTAAAAGATGGAGATTGGAACTCATATAAAAATCCCCTCCCAAACATGAATCAACTTAAGAAATCAAGTACTTGGGAAGGAAAATTATATGAAAGTTTACTTGAAAGTGATACCAACCACCTACAAATGGAGTAAGGCATGCAACTAATGGGAACATGCAAGAAAATGTACTAAACATAGAAAAGAGAATGCCCATGTGCCACGCACATTGCCCCCAATAATTGATGTCTAGAATATATATTCTAAACTAAAATTTGTATCAACTACAATATCTAAACTATAAGTGGAAACCCTCATGTTGTGCATGATGCCCTCTGTATCTATATTCTTTCAGTGGAAAAGTGCTAAAAACTACTAGATTCTAGATTGTAATATTATGTCACAACTATGATTGAACTCACCCCTCTACCTGATTCTAGAAAAAGTAGAAATTCTATTATTTGGACACTAGCATCAGAAATTGGACACTTTGGGGTCCAGTGCTATGGTCCTATTTTTGGTGCTATTATCCAAAGCCAAAATTTAAAACTAGATTGTGTTCTCTTTTGTCTGCCTGATCGGGCCTACCTATGCTGAATTCTAGAATCTTGACTAAAATTTTATAAAATTGCATATTTGACTAATAGGAGCTCTGATCTCTATGAAAAAACCCCTATTTATTCCCCCCTCTTTTGAGGGTAGGAATGAAGACCCTATAATGATTTACCTCATAATAAGAAGCCCTGCAAGTGTGTTAAGTTATGAGAACATTTGATATAGCATTGATATTCATGATCTTTAAGATATAGAAAATGTTGTAAAGAGATATTGTTAGATTCATAGGGGTATACCTAGATAGATATAACAATGTAATACTATGTGCATAGGAGAAAGTTCGAATGGGAGATGTTAGTTTTTAGTTGTTAGTGGCATGGAGGGATGGAGCATGATGTCCATCATGGCATCCAAGAAGAAAGGTAAATACATGATTGAAATCATGGCATTGCACACAAAGAGAAATGATCAAGAAAACAAGCATACAAATCAAGAAGCAAGAAACACAAAAAGATGGCCAAGGGGTCAAATAAGCATGCAAAGTATATAAGTCATGTTTAAATTCAGCATACACACACACAAGGAACAAGTAAATATTGGCACAAGGGTCATAAGTACATATAAATGCACACACAAAGGACATTGGCAAATGTCCAAATGCACACACATATAGACAAGAGAAAAAGAAACTGGGATAATGTCCTAAAATGCAAATAGGAAGCAAACAGGAACTAAAAAATGCAAACACATCTAGCTAATCAAAGTAAAAAGTGGAAGCATGCAAAGTATTAGAAGAAGTAAACATGCATCTAACTATAAAAAGTGAGAAGAAAGAGTTATAAGATATGCAATACAAGACTAATATATATGCTATGAAATACATAAGTGTGATAAATGATAATAGATGTTGATATAATATCTGTATAAGCAAGTAAGGAACATACTACAACAAGATGTTCAAAGTGTGTAGTGTAAGAATGACATAACCTATATGGTGTAGTCATGTAGAGTGTACCCCTAGAGGGTAGATTTATCAATATGTAACTAGAATGTAGACGTAAGATTCCCCCTCTATGGGTGGAGTAAAGCAATCAAAGATCTAGATACACTACACACACTCAAAAAAGATCAAGTTAAGCATGGTAATATATATATATATATATATATAGACAAACAATAGCATAGAATAGCATAATGTAAGCCCAACATAGGGATTAGAAATGTAAAACATAGATGATGCATACAATTGACATGTTTTTGTATTTTTTTTTGAAGTTTGTATTAGTTTTTTATTTTTTAAATAAGTTATGTGCAATAAAGAAGAAGAGTAATATATATGAGCAATGTGATAAAGGAAAGTACATACAAACATAACATCATAATATAATAGATACTAAGCTAGGGGTGGGAAAGGATCCCAAGATGGAGGCTGTTAGGGAAAAAATGGAGGAATGGATTACGGTCATCATAAAATGCATTGAGATCATCATTAGTAACATCATCGTATGCTAGAAATGTTATGTTCATGTTGTCATTAACTCAAAGATGAACTAAAGGTTACTCTAGCGGTGGATATTTTTTTACTCTTGGTCATTTAGTATTGTTGGTGAGTGATTTTATTAGAAGTGGTGCTGGTGGAGCTATGATTTGAATAATGCCTCAATTTTTTAGTTTATCCAATCACTATTGTAAAGTTGTACATGAGTTGGTATCATGGTTGATGATTCTATGAAAAAGGCAAAATGACTTACCTTCCTTTTATGATAATCTTCTAATAGATTTGTGTCATACTATAGGAAGCTTGAGTAATTTATGATCAAGTAACATCTGTAGCAAAATCTATGGTCAATGTTGTGTACTACCTACCTGAATCTGAATGATTATCCTTTTCATTGTAAAAGTGACCATGTTAACTGTAGGATGCTTAATAAGTGTTCTAGAATCATCTTGATATTCTCCTAGGCCAACTGGTATAAATTTTAATCCACATAGATAATCATCTATGAGTGTGGGTGTTGTATTATCATCATCTGAGGTAATTTGGGAATCTATATCAACATCATGCACGTAAGATAGCTTTGAATTTACCACAAGGGGAAACTATGATATATAAGTCTCAATAAATATAGTAGGAGAAGGTGATGATATGGGGAGAGTATGTATATTAGTCTGAGGGGTTATATCCATGGGAGCAACTTGCACTACTAGAATTACTATTGGTGATGGCATAAGTGTAATAGGTGTTTTTATTATGACTGCTAGAGTGACTGGAGCTGTTATAATTGGTTGAGAAGCTAGAGTTTGAGAAACATGAGATGTGTTAGGTTTTCCCACCTCATATGTATGTATTTTATCTAGAGGAATATGATGAGCTGGTGAATGCATAGTAAGATAAGGTGTCCCATTTGGTGAAATAGTCAAAGATGACTTTGTAAATCAATAGTATCTGAATGGTTTATTAACTACTAGACATGTGTAGAGGTATCCATCATGAATGAATTTGACACATCAGTGTAGAGTAGAAGGAATGGATTACATAGTGTGTATCCATGGTCATCCAAATAAAATATTATAATGGAGAGGACTAGGCATAATTTAAAACTAGGTAGTAAGGGTTTTTGGCCCTACTATGATATCCAATGCAATAGTGCCCAATATTTGTCATGGTATATCATCAAACCCTTTAATGGTCTTATATGATTTCTGCATGGATGCTATATCTATACCCATAGCATGTAATAATTTGATATTGCATATATTTATTTTGGCACCACTATTAACTAGAACTCTCTTTACTACACTAGTTTTAATTTGAATATGTATGAATAGTGGTAAATTTTGATCAATAACTATCTGAGATGATGTGTCATCTTTATCAAAAAAAATGGCATCTTTGATAGTTTTTAGTGTATTAACCATGGATGCAAAATAAGTAGGATCAAAGTTAGATAGCATGGAAGTCTAAGTGAGTACATGATAAAGGATGTCCTTAAACACATTAGCTTTTTAGAGCAATTCTAACATTGAAATTTTTGCTAGAGTATTACACAATTGATCCATAATATCATATGCCTTGATTATATCTGATTGTGTAATAGGCCTAGGTCAGGGACAAGATAGAACATGTGAATTATGGGGTTCTTGGGTGGGTGGATGAGGGATAGTGGCACATCGAGTAATATATCTAACCTTATTATCCATTATTCGTATAGGATTAGTAGTGTGTGTGGGAAGAGAACATAGATAATCGATAAGGCAGGGAAGTGGGATAATGGTAGGTTGAGTAACATCTCTAACTACATTATCCACTATCTATATAGGATTAGTAGTGTGTGTAGGAGGAGAGCATAAATAATTGATAGGGCAGGGAGGTGGAGAGATAAAGGGTGCAAGCTGGGATGTTTGTTGATGGTTGGTAACTTTTGGGATGGTGAAATCAACCACGCAACAAGATTCATTATGGAAGACAAGTTCCATGGGAGATGGGGCAAGAAGTGTCTTAACATATGTAATAATAGTTTACTGAATATATCATTCCATACTATAAAAATCAAACATGCAAATCAAAGAATGAAACTTTGTACTAACATGTGATAAATGTCATCATTCATGTATAGATAGGACCAATAATGGTTTCTTTATTAGTTGCAAGAAATGTAAGAAACATGTGTAAATAAGTAAAATCCATTATTATTTTATGTAAGTTTAAAGTTTATATGTAAGCTGATAGCTCAAGAAGCAATAGGACCTAGTGTATGCACCTAGGGATTTTTTAGGAATATTATTTACACAATACTATGAACTTTTGAATTTGAAAATGCTTTTATGATTTTAGCATTCAATCAAAATTTGCAAAATATAAGAGGAATATTCTAGAAAATGACTAAAAATTAAGCGATGTAACTAGGGTTTGAAATTATTTTTTTTCAAAATTAATCCAATAATTTGAAAATTTTACCGAGAATTAGTAGATTTGACTTGAAATATACTAGGAAAAATCTAAAAATATTTCTAAAATTATCATAATATTTTTCATAGTGGTCTAGAAGTGGTTTCGTGCAATAAAGGACCTAGTATGTTGAAACTTGGGTTTTAGTGAATTATTGAAAATATTTCACTTAAATTTGTAGTTTTATGATTTTCAAATTCTATAAAAATCATAAAAATATGGAAAAAAATCATAAATAAATATCCCTAGGGTTTTTTATGAAAATTTTTGAAGTAAGTCAAGTTCACCAAATGTTTTACTATTTTTGGGAAATGAAGGTTTAATTTCCTAATTAGTAAAGGGGTCTAGATTAATCTAAAAAATATGTAAATATATTATGTCTAAATTAGCCTATTGATTTGATAAATCTAAATTCGATCAATTAATTACTAAAAATAAAAAATAAAGGGATAGAGAGTAAACTTAGTTGATTTTTGGATTGAGACAGAGGATTCTAGAACTGCAAATTATTAAGTTGAATGGTTAAACTATCAAAAATAAGACCTAAAAGTCTATTTTTTACCTAAATAGTAGCACTAGAAAATGGACACTTTAGGGTCCAATGCTATAATCCTATTTTTGGCACCATAGTCCTTTTTATCTACTTCTTCAAAGCTTTTTGGGTTATATTCTGATACTTTGAGAGGCTCTATGTCTAGAATCTCAGGTCTCAATCATCTATTAAGATCTATGTGCAACTAATTTTATCCTCTAGAGTCTTAGTTCCTCCTTAAGCTTGACAAGTGGTCTTGAATCAATTATAAAAATGGGTTAGTGTGTATTATGCATTGAACATATGATCACAACCCATGTGTGGGCACACTGCCTGCATATAAATACTTCGAGGAGGGGTCAAGTCCAATGTAGTTCTCCCAAATTAAATGTGTATTATGAAATCCTATGTATGCAATGCAAGTATTATGAGAATTTTGGAAAGCTTGAGATGACTCATGACTTGTGCAGGAGCTTGAGTAGGTTAGAAATAATAGTGGTTGGCTATGTGTAGAGAATAGGAATATTTGCTTGAGTGTGATTAGTGTATTTATAGCTTATGCCTTTTGAATGATTGCCAACCCTTCTAAATGACCCTTGAATAGGATTTTATGGGGAAAATAATGATCCTAGGTTAGATGACTTCATGTTAGGCTAAGAGAGAAAAAGATAAAGATCCAAGGAAATCTAACCATTTGAGGCTAAGAGTGACTTGGATAATAGAACTAAAAAGTGGACACCCTAGGGTCCAGCACTATAGTCCAACTTATGGAACTATTATCCAAGGGGATATGTACCTTATGGGATATTTATATGCTTGGGAGAGGATTTTGGGTATTTGGTACTAATTCAAGAAGGTTTTGGGTGACTTGGAAGCAGTGAAAACATGTCTAGTGGGTTGTGTAAGCAAGCAGGAAAGACCTATGGTTTGGATGTCACAAGTCATGATCAAGTTGTACAAATTGAATTTTTATGTGATTATAAGATGAACCTTTAAGACCTAAAACTTAATATCTATATCATTCTCATATTCCCCCTCAATCACACAAATTTGTAACAACTAGATCATTCTCTGCAATATACTTCCTTCACAAACCTAATAGTCAATTAGGCCTCTATCTTTACAAAAACATGAATAAGTTAAAAACCCTAAACCTTAAAATCTTTGTGAATGTTTATTTTATAACCCTTTTAACCCATTCATCCTATTAATAAGTATTATACCTTAACTCATAAGGCAAACCAATTTTCTAGCATAGCCCAAAACCCTAGAATCTCAACATAAAAAGAGTCAGCAAACTTTCTTCTAGTCAATGTCCACCTCTAAAACTTATTGTACAACTAGATACAACCATTACACACTTCTGTACTAAGATTTAATATTCCACATCTTTGGGAACCCATACATATTATAACTCATTTTAGGACCTGCATACTCTTAAGCACAAATTGAGAAACTCAAGAGTAAACAAAAATCTCCAATTTGACTTCAACATACATTCTCTAGCTCTATGCCAAAATTGATTACAATTATAGAAATAACCATTGAATTTTTCATACCTCATGAAATTTAGTTTTTTAATCTAATTTGTCTTCATTCTTCTATCACCTTCATTCCTTGTCTAATGATTTGTGTTTAAAGTATGATTGTCCTTGTTCATAATAGTCTTCATCTTAACTCGAGTTGCATTCTCTAGTTCTTCTTTGTAACCAAGACTAGTTCTATCACTTGCATGATTTTTATCATTTAGAATTTTGTCTAGATCACTTGAGCTCTTTTCAAATCTCACAAATGACTTCACCTTACTAGATGTCTTCTCTAATTCAGATTTCAAAAACTCATTTTCAATTGCATACCTTGCACATTCATCTTATTTAACTTTCAAGGTTATATATATAATTTCTAGTTGACAACTAAGATGCTTAAATATATCTTCATGTTCTTTGGTATCTTCATTAACTATTTCCTCATACACACTAAATTTATCCTCATAGTCCTTGAGTTTATATTTCATCTTCTTATTGATCTTCTTATCAATATTTAGTTCTTCAAGAGCATTTGTCAATGCAGTCTCATAGTCCATCTCATCTTCATCATTATCTAAATCACTCCAAGTAAACTCTATTTGATGTGAAAAACTACCTTTGTCGACCATGAATAGGTCTTTATCTTCAATAGGACCATCATCTTCAAGATCATACTTTGAGTCACTGTCTTCACTCTCATCTAATGAGTTACAATATTCTTTGGTGTAGAGACTCTTCTTGTCCTTAATGTACTTATTCTTATTGTTAAACCTTCTAAATCCCTTTTTTCTTTTATCAGACCTAAAATATTTCTTGCCATAATCATGAAATTTATTGTGCTCTTCATCATCATCTTTATTATACTTATGAGGACACTTATTAGCAAAATATCTTATATCTCCATAATTGAAGCATTTGATGGGTAGTTTACCCTTATACTTGCCTAAACCTTTTTTAAATTTCATTGAAATCAAAGTAATTATTTCATCTTCATCTATATCAAAAAAAACATATTCCTTAGGTTCTTACCTTGGAACTTCTTCTTTGGCTTCATCTTTATCTTGAATGTTGCTTCCTTCTTTGGTGGTATATCATCATTCTTCCTCATCTCATAGGCAGTAAGGGTGCCATGCAATTGATCCATCTTCAACTAAGTAATATCATGACTTTATTCTATAGTAGATACTTTTGGATCAAATTTGAGGGATAGAGACTTTAATACATTTTGAACTATAGTAGCCTCTTCAAGGTTCTCTCCAATACCTCTGATAATGTTCACAATTTCATCAACTCTCTACAGAAAAGATGCCATAGAATCTTCTTTATTCATCTAAAGACTTCAAATTACCTTATGTGAGTCTGTAACTTAACAATTTTGACCTTTGAATCTCTTTCATAAATGATTTACATTTTGTCTCATATTTATTTAATAGATTTACAATGGATTACCTTGGTGAACTTAGTCTCTATAAGACCACAAGTGATGGCATTCATTACCTTATAATAATTCTCAAATATCTTATTATTTATAGCACTACATGAAGGATTAGTAGGAATAACATAACCATCCATAATAAATTACCATACATCAAACCCTAGGGACATAATTTATGTCCTCATCCTAGCACTCCAAAATGCATAATTGGATCCATTGAATATCATTTCTTTCTTATTAGAGAAAACTCCTTGATGACTACCCATATTGTACCTTGGATCACCTTCAAGCTGTCAAGCTTTTACAAAAGGACCTAATTGTTGATGCTTCAAAATGTAACATAGGTGCTCTTTAGTGTTGATTAACACTTCTTATTTTAGGATTTGAAAAATCTAAGGCATGAGTTATAGTTTGTGACAATTAGATGATGTCTATGGTGAAATATTAGTAGAGTATGAGAACTATCCACAATATTTGTTTAATTTGGTGGTTGGGAGCCACCAGGGTCTAAGTCTTTGTATCTTTATAAATTTGGTGATTTTTAGACTAATCTAAATGAATATTAACAATGATATTTAAGCTAAAGTGAGTCTTGATAAAAAAAAATAAGAAAAGAGAAGGGTAAGGTAGAAAGGAAACATGATTTCAAGTTCTCAACTCAAATATTATGACAAAATTCTAATTACTTTGAGCACACATGAACCAATTTATGATATAAAATAGCATGAATTCAGATTACATAATAAATCAGGCAAAATTTAGAGGAAATGTATAAATCATAATTAACAACCAATTTTACTTTAAATGTTTGCTACTATGATCTGAATAGCCTAAGCACATCCAAATGCAAAGCAAATAAAATGAAGTATACGTGATATCTTTGTAGTTAATCTAGCATTAGTACAAATCAACAACCCTATGATAAAGAATGTGACTCAAAACAAGGAGAATCATTCAAATTAAAGATGAAAATATGCAATTGATAAATATCATGGACATTTAAAAAACTCTCAAGACAATCTTTTTAGAATTCCTTAGTTATATTAAATGTTCCTAGTATACAATTGCTCAAAAGTTCTCTCTTTACAAAATGGTAATCATTGCCTATTTATAGGAAACATAGATAGTTCACTAATTAACTTTCTCAAAATATCCACATACAGGATAAGGATAGTTGTCTTTAATACAAACACATAATGCGAAAGGCTTTCATGCCAACTTGACAAGAATAAGTATATGCTAACAAACTAGCATATATTTTACAAAAAGAATATTCTTTTACAAATTACATTGGTGGGCCCTCCAATTAGCCCTGTCTAAGGAAGTCTTTCATCTTGGTGTATTACTCTTTGATTAGTTCAAAATCCACTACAAGCTTCATTAGACAAACCTCTTCTTGAAAATCTAACTTTTCAAATTCCCTATCAACCTTATCCATGAGTTCCTTGATACATTGTGCTTCTGCAATCTACTTCCCTACAATAATAATGATTTCAAGGATATTTTAATTATCCTTAGTATAATGGCCTTTATTGTCCTTAATGACCTGGATGTGGACACCAAATATCTACTTGAATTCTTCATCACTAATCAGGTCCATAGTAGTGGTTTGAGAAGGGTTGTCCAACAAACTCCCCAAAAGTTTATCCATTCTTGTTACCAAGTCCTTGTCTTCCTTGATGAAGCTATTGATATTACTACACCAGGTGATTAATTCCAACTTATCCATCAAAACTACCATGAGGATATCTAAATGTCTAAACTTGATGATCTTGAAGTCCAAGGCTTGCTTTGTCATATGCACCTTGATGAGTTCTATCATTTATGCTTGAGAATCCTACCATTGGGTAATTAAGGTTGGTGTCATCTTAGTTTGATGGTTTAAAGTACTTAATCTAAGCTTGATGTTATTTAAATTCTCAAATGTATCTAGTAAATATTTATTTATCATTTGTAATATGTCCTTAGGAATTGAAAGTAGGACCTGAGCCTCTAAATCCTACTTCTCCTTCTCCAAGTTAAGGATACTCTACTTCATTCCTTGGATTTCAACCAAGGCCATTTTTGATTATGCCATTACCAAACTAGATACATCCTCTTGAAAGATAGGATGTTCTCCTACTACCTACCCTTGAATGGAGTTAAGCCCATAAATGGTTCCACCTTTTAAAAGGTGAACTCTTCTATGCCAATAGTAGCCTTTTTTGTTACTACTCTCTCAAGACCTGATGTTTTTGGTTTGAATTGGACCTTTGGCTTAGACTCCTTTCACTATAGCTACTCAAGAACTTCCACATTTGAACTCCCAGAAGCCCCTGGGGTGTCAATCCCTTAGCTCTCCTTATTGTGAAGAATTTGGATCCTTTTCTCTGCTTGTTTATATACAATGTCTTGGATCCATGGCTTGATATTGTCTTGAGCATCTATGCCAACTTGAGTTAAAGCCAATGATGGAGAAAAAGATGGGATTTTTTTTAATTTCCCATAAACAAACTATTCAAGAATTGCTGGTCCATAAATAAGATTCTCATTACTAAAGAGGTTAACTTCACTGGTAGGGTGTGTGAAGGTTAACCTAGGCTTCTTTTTAAGTGTCAGGGGCACCAAGGCCAATTTTGCTTATCTTTTTCCTCCATCTTGTGGGATGAAATCTTTACTTTTTGTATTACAGGGATCCTCCTCCCTATCAGAACCATAGGTAGTTATAATGTCAATAAGGGCACTCTCCACTATTTCTCTTACCTCCAGGGAAATCATGTTAATGATCTCCACTAGGGAAGAAGGCCTCAATATGGATGCTTGGGTTGAGGACCTTCACTAGGTATATGCTCTATCCTTAGATCCTCAATCACAACTTTACCCTTTCCTTTATATCCTCAGGTTACCTAACCTAGGGTGGCTTTGTCAATTCTACTCATTGGGGCTTAGAATATTGTCCTCCAATAGTTGGCTCCTGATGAGCAATTCCAGATGGTCTTGGTAACAAGTGATAATACAAGTGATACAATTTCCATATCTCTCTTGAGGGCTTATTGTCTATAACCAGCCTATGCTCTAATTTGATGGTATAGCCCTTAACGCTATATAGGACCTCTTCAAAGTTATTTGCCTTTGTGTAAATACCATCTCGCACACCTAGTTGATGTTTGTACTCAGTCTTTGTGACCTTTTTATCCTATATGTGGTTGGCTACTCTATCATGGGGGTCCCACATCTTAAGATCATCTAGTTAGAAGTCAAAATAATTCCTATGGATCACCATAATTTCTAGCTACTTCCTATATTGATCATAATCCTACCAATGTCCAATGGAAAGGGGTGGACCTAAGACTTATTATTTTTATTGCATACCCCATCCACTCCTTAGATGATTTGATAAGAATATCTTGCTTTGTAAGCATATTAATGACATGAATGGGCAATCTATATGGTTGAATCATGATTCCTTTTATCCTTATTATAGTTTAATCTAAATAGAACCATACATCCCCCATGGTTTCCACTTATCTTTTGCTTAGAGGGTGGAGTCTTGGCATAGGGACACTGGTGATTGCCTCATAAATAGTTGGGAAAACACCATCATAGATAAATTGCATGTGGTTCGTATATTTGAATATATTAAATTTAGAGTAGTGGTGAGAGATAGTGGTCTTGCCATTAGGGGACCAATTTTAGATGTTAGGGGAATTAACTAAGGCCAAAAGTGAGTCCAAGAGATAGGACATCATGAAGAATTTCTTGGAGGTCCTTCTCTTGATGGCTGTGAATTGTTTGGCCAAGAAAAAGCTTATTAGATATCTAATGGGAGGGGTTAAGTTCCACTCCAACATGCAATGGACATAATATACCCAGACCTTGCTCACATAAGTAGTGAAAGGGGCACCAAAGGCTCTATTTAGTAGATTCATAGTTATCCTAATTCCCTCCCTAAATTATAAAATAGGAATCCCACCATCTAGGGACCTAAAAACATAAGAGATTCGGATTAACCAAGGTGTGAGGACTGAATCTAGGTTTTGCGTGTTTGTCCACTCTCTCAAGGATGGGAGATAAATGTGAGGCATGGGGAGCTTATAATAGGATTCAAAGTTCATGGGGGTTATGCATGCAACCTTCTTAGTGCATCCTTATTGAATGATCCAATCCTCATCTATTCTACAATCAATGATAATGGGAGAATGAGGTCGAACAATGCATTACCTCTAGTTTAGTTGTAGCATGGTGAAGGCCTGCCAGTTGAATTGAGACTATGTCATTATATCTCTAGTACATAATGGTATTCCTCTTTTCCTCCTATTAAATTAGTTGTAATTCCTCCATAAGTAAGAATAACTCAGACCAATTCCTAATACCATGCACATTCAGGGCTATTAGGTCTAACTCTTTATCCTTGAAGAACTTTCCTTTACTATCTAAAGTCAAATAAAGCTTTGCTTCCATTTTCATTTATTTCCTACCTATCACCATTGATGACATTGAATTATACTTACAAGGTCACTAAGGGTTTCACTAGGGGACTTACTTCAAGATTCAGTTGCACTATTGTAATTGCTTTATGATTAGTTGAGCCAATTGGGTCTTCTTTATAGGGGGCTTAGGTTTTTTTTCTTTAATGATGGAAATATCTAGCTCTTAATCTTATACGTGCCTTAGATTTGATGGGACCTTATGCTCATTCCCTCTATATTTTAAAGCTTAAGATATATTTGATTTTGATCTTTCATGCTTATGTAGAGCCTATGTGGTGTGGCTCCATGCCTTTCATAGTAAATTTTATAAATGCTAGTTGGAGACTATCGTTGGCCTTCAAAAAACTTATTTATTTTTATCTAAAAATTTGAACCTATGTCCTTTCATTTCATTGGTACTTTGATCCTTAATTTCATTGGTTATGACATCTATCAAGCTCATGGGGCCTTTGAAAATTCCTCAAGCTTGATGCACTATTGGATCAAATCTAGCAAGAAAGTGATTGTCATTAGATCTTTACTAGGCCATGATCATTAATTGCATGCCTTTAGGATCTACATTGGCCATACATCAATCTCATGAAGCCTTTGAAAATTCTTTGGGCTTGATGCACCATTGGATCAAATCCAATGAGCGAGCAATCATCATTAGATCTTACAAGATGCACTCTTTTTAATCAGTTTCATGACTATATAAACTGATCTAGAGTATAGTTCAAAAAAAGTTTCCAAGTCATAATGAAATCAATTTCATAGTGTAGAGCTCATCGAGAGCTTTCTGGCACTTTTCATGGTTTACAAAATGGACACCGTATGCTCAAGTTATAGGCCGTTAAAGTTCTAATGCGATAGGGAAAAATGTGGTGTCGCAAGATAACGTAGCATAATGAGGGCACGTCAAGTGGACCAATCTGGTGGTGACACGTGGTAGTCAACAGGAGTTCATAGAAAACTTTGGGTTTTATATTGTATTGTATTTGAAATTTCAAGTCTGTAGAAATCCCACCAATGAGGGATAATTGTTTTTTAAAAAATTGTAATTATTCCTTGGTAATATTTTAAAATTACCAAGCGAGCCCTAGCCACATGGGAAAAACCAACTTGCCACGCCATCCAATGCATTTCTAAGTCAAGCTTAAGAGATTACCGTGAGAAGATAGACATGCCACGCATTAGAAACTGTGAGAAATGCACACCACATCCATCTACCTCATGGAACATGAGAAGAGGGCATGGAGATTAACACATATGCTAAGAATGGTGTGCCTACCAGCAACTCATGCTAAGATTGGCAACATGATCCCACTAAAAGGGGTGTTGGCATTATCTATGCTAGCCACCATTCCTTTTAAATTACTTGAGAACCATTCCATTTACTAATGTGGGGCTAATAGATAAGATAAGCACCTAAATAGAAGGCTGGAGATTTGAACCTGTGACCTACCCAGTAAAAGGGATAAGCATTGACCGACCAAGCTGTAGACTTGGAAGTGTTATAAAAGGCATGAACTTGTATTTAAATTTATGCTTTGCAGGACTGTGTATTTATTTTTAAGAGTCCAAGAGCTAGATGGAAGCTTGGAGATAGCTACCAAATGGGATTTTCTCCAATATCCAACCTTATACGCAGTAAGTAAGCCTTTTTAATTATGTTTTTTAATTAAAAAGAGAATGTTATTATTATTATTTGGATATACCAATAGATTGAATGAAGGACCAAAGCAATTTCAGAAGGGGATTGAAGACTGAGGAAGGATTTCGTGTGACTGAGCTTTGAGTATATCAGTGAGGTGGAGTTCTTGGACAGAGATCAGACTTGAGGTAAGTTGTGCAGTGTTTTGAATAAGTTGTAAGCCATTTGTTGTGCAAATTTAATAGAAATGGTCCTCACTATTGGGTGGACTCGGATATGTAGGCAAAATATGTCGAACTCCGTTATCAATTTCATGTGGTAATTTATCATTTATTACATGTTTTATTTTCAGTATTCTAATTTTTAATTAATCAAGAACTTATGCAATATTTTAAAGATTAACAATTTATGACATTTGATTTAAAAACAAAATCTAGTTTTATTGGTAAATGCAAGTAACAAGTCTTTGACAATTCCAATCCAACTCAACAATCGAGAACACTTTTGCCAAACATTTTGCAAGTTATTTTGAGTATTTATAAAATTTGTAATGTTTGAGAAATTTAGAATTTGTAATTTTTTTTAAACTATCACTTTGAGTTTATCAGTGTAGTTTACTGATCAAATTGGTATCAGAGCAGTTAGAATGCAGGGTTTGCTTCTAGTTGTGTGTTGACAGTTGCTTCCAAAATAGTTGGATTATTGGTTTGTAGATTGATTATATTGTAGTGTGTAGTGTGGAATCAAGTGTTTACAGGAAACCATGGGCAAGTTTTCACATATTGAGGCCACCAAAGATGAAAATGCAATCTTGAGATGCTATAAATTTACACTTGAATTGCAAGTGGCAAAGTTAAAATTGGAGCTTGAATCCAAGGATGAGATCTTGATTAGATTATAATGTGGTGAGTGTGAAAAAGTAAAGCCTTCAAATTCAGATGCAGAGACTATGACTGAGTGCACTGTAAGTTTTTCAACATAGGAATCTTCATCTTCTTCTACCATATTAGATTCAGATTCTAGTAATAATGTTTTTGGTGATTTTGAAAGATACACTAAGGGCATAGGATCTAAATTGTTGTTTAAAATGGGTTATAAGGGAGGAGGACTTGGTAGAGATAGCCAAGGTATATCTAACCCAATTTAGGTTGAGCATAGACCTCTTCATGTAGGTTTGGGTTATACTAGTGTGCAGAAAGATGATAGATAAGTTTCTTCCATGGCTAAAGGAAGACGAGCTTCCAATAGCAAAGGTTTTAGGCCACTAGTTCAAAAGTGTAAAGGTAAAAGAGGTATTGAGATTCCACCTCCTGATTCTTACACTAAATCTTCTCATCCAATTGATACTTTTAAGAAGTTTGGATACAATGTATAGAAGATAATGCAATCATTTCCATGCACTTTTTGTGGGATGAATAACCATAGTGCTAAGACTTGTTGGAAACAAAATGCATTGTTTAAGCAGATTACATCTTTGAAAGACCATTCTCATGTTAATTTGGGAATTGGAAAAAGGGGACCCTCACCTAAGAAGGATGTTTACACTCACTATAAAGTGAGTGGACATAGGATTGATAGATGTTTTAAGCTTCATTCATCTTCACATTAAAGTAATGTTAAAACTAAGATGATTTACAAACATCTCACTAAGGTCAATGAAGCTAATTCAATCCATAATGCAGTTGACAATAAAACCCAAGATAAGGTAAAACCTACAAGTGAAAATCCATTTAAGAGGTTAAGTCAACAATTTTTTCAATTACATATGGCAAAGCCCAAATTGGTAAATTATGCAATTGAAAAGGAATCCACAGAGACAATCAATTTCACTAGGAAGAAAGAATTGGTTAAGTGGATTCTCACTACATTCTTTTTGCAAAGCATGGTAAGAATTCACCTAAGGGAATAAACAAGCTTTGATAGATGTAGATTAGAGTTGGTGGGAACACTTCAAGACAAGTTTACCATATGAAGTTTTTCAATTCTCACTTTTTGATAACTCTAAGTTTTTGATCTCCAAAATATACTATATGGGTAGTCTAATAATGGATAAGACATTAACTCATTTGAAATAGTTGGGGATATAGCAGAGTGATGTTGTGAGTTGTTTCTTTACAGCGTTTGATAATTAGACTACTATTTTGAATGTATCTATTTTGGCACAAAGATGTTTAGATGTATTTTTTAAGACCCTTTGGGCATTTTTAGATGTTAGGCAGCATACACTTTTGGTTGTTTGCATTTTCTTAGCATATAAGTCCCATACTAGGGCATTGTATTGCAACATGTCAACAACATTTATTGTATGTTGTCAACATTATAAACTTGTCTTGCAGTTACATTGGGAGTTGTTTCAATTTTTGGCAATTCACCTCTTTATAGGATGTGACATTTGGGCAGGCAATTTGATATGTTATAATCACTTTGGTAGTTGCAGATTCACTTACTCATGCCTTTTGGATTAGGAATTTTTTTAATTTGATTGTGAATCATTTTAATGTAATTGTTTATATCTCTTGCTATGATTGGGTTCTATTTTCATGGATGCAGTAGACCAGTTATCAGTTTTGAAGAGATCGTAGACTTTTAGAGACCAAAAGCCTCTTTTTTAGGGAGGTGTTCTCTAGAGTTTAGTTTGGAAAATGTTTCCAAGTTGTAATGAAATCAATTTCATAGTGTAGAGCTCATCAATCACTTTTTGGTGCTTTTCATGGTTTGCAAAATGGACACCGTATGATCAAGTTATAGGTTGTTGAAGTTCTAATGTGATAGGGAAAAATGTGGTGTCACAAGATCACGTGGCACAATGATGGCACATCAAGTGGACCAATCTAGTGGTGACACGTGGTAGTCAACAGGGGTTCATAAAAACCTTTGGGTTTTATATTGCATTGTATTTGAAATTACAAGTCTATAGAAATCCAACCAATAAGGGATAATTGTTTTTTTTTTTAAATTGTAATTATTCCTTGATAATATTTTAAAATTACCAAGCGAGCCCCAGCCACATGGGAGAAACCAACTTGCCATGCCATCCAATGCATTACCGAGTAAAGCTTAAGAGATTACCATGAGAAGATAGACATGCCATGCATTGGAAACTGTGAGAAATGGATGTCATATTCATCTACCTCATGGAACATGAGAAGAGGGCATGGAGATTAGTGCATATGCTAAGAATGGTGTGCCTACCAACAACCCATGCTAAGCTTGGCACCTTGATCCCACCAAAAGGGGCGTTGGCATTATCTATGCTAGCCGCCATTCCTTTTAAAGTACTTGAGAACCATTCCATTTACTAATGTGGGACTAATAGATAAGTTAAGTGCCTAAATAGAAGGCTGGAGATTTGAACCCGTGACCTGCCCAATAAAAGGGATAAGCCTTGACCAACCAATTTGTGGACTTGTAAGTGTTATAAAAGGCATGAACTTGTATTTAAATTTATGCTTCACAGGACTGTGTATTTATTTTTAACAGGCCGAGAGCTAGATGGAAGCTTGGAGATAGCTACCAAGTGGGATTTTCTCCAATATTCGACCTTGTACATAGTAAATTAGCCTTTTTAATTATGTTTTTTAATTAAAAAGATAATGCTATTATTATTATTATTTGGATATACCAATAGATTGAATGAAGGACCAAAGCAATTTTGGAAGGGGATTGAAGACTGAAGAAGGATTCTGTGTGACCGAGCTTTGAGTATATCCATGAGGTGGAGTTCTTAGATAGATATTAGCCCTAAGGGAATTTATGAAATGTTTCAAATAATTTTTAAGCCATTTGTTACGCAAATTTCATATAAATGGTCCTCACTATTGGGTGGACCCAGAGATGTAGGCAAAATATGCCGAACTCCGTTATCAATTTCATGTGGTAATTTGTCATTTATTGCATGTTTTATTTTCAGTATTCTAATTTTTAATTAATCAAGAACTCATGAAATATTTAAAAAATTGACAATTTACGACATTTGATTTAAAAACAAAATCTGGTTTTATTGGTAAATGGAAATAACAAGTCTTTCACAATTCCAATCCAACTCAACAACTGAGAACACTTTTGCCAAATATTTTGCAAGTTCTTTTGAGAATTTCTAGAATTTGTAAAGTTTGAGAAATTTAGAATCCATATTTTTTTTAAACTATCACTTTGAGTTTATCAGTGTAGTTTACGGATCATAAACTTAGACTTAAAATGATGTTCCTAAATTCCTTTTATGCTAAGAAACATAATAATAACTTAAGTTAAGACTTTTTATGCTAAGTTTTCCTACATAAAAATGCTAAGAATTTTTTTAAAGGTGTTTATAAATTTTGCCTTTACTTAGGCTTTGAAAATTTGTCCAAGTTAAATTTGACAGGTTCAATAACATCAAATACATCCTCATAGACATCAAATAATAGGAGTGAACTTGTCAAATTTAAGACAATGGAATTGCATTGATCTAATGACTGAGTGCCAAGTGTCAAGCTTTCAAGAAATCTTGAGGCTTCAAGGTCAATGCACGTCATTGGATTAAAGCTTTCGAGGCAACAAGGACCACCAAATCATAATTTGAGTGCTTGAAAATGATTGGTTTCCCTTTCGATGTCAGCTTTGGTTTGCACCATTGGATCAAAATCTCTAATTGAGTGAGAAACATCATATCTTCAAAAGTGCATGAGCTTTAAGTTAAGGCCTGATATGTATAAAGGTTTAGCCTAAGGTTTATACCTTTAAAAGTTATTCATGCTTACAAACATGAATACATTTAAACCTTAATAAGACTTAATTAATCAAAAAGGGCTCTTGGGTTTTAAAAGGGAAAAAGGTCCAAGTATTGATTTTATATTAACATTTGGTCATGTTGAAAAACATAATTGAAGCTTAATATAAAGTTAGACTTAGGGTTTTTTGACTGAAAGGAAATAAAATTTCCCACTAGACTTTTCCCATGAATGTTTTAATTCAAACCCTTAGGGTTTACTTCTTAAGAACCCTAGATTTCTCCATGGAACCTACAACTAATCACCTTAAAGAAAATTATTAGCAACATTAGTCCATGAAGCATAATCACAACCAAATACATCGAAGCTCATGTTTTTCTTGAAATTGAATTGCCTTTAAATTTGAAGAGAGAACAATCCTTTCACATTCAATCCATAACATAACATAGATGTTTTGAAACATTCACAAGGGTCTTCTTTTATCAAAAGTAGAAAAATGGGGGGTGTGTTGGTCTCAATAAATGGTGACTCAAAGGGTAAACATAGCAATATGTTGGAACCCAAGGCTCTATTTTAGACCTATATATAAGTTTTTTATCCCATTTTGACATATATCATCTCTTGAATTGATTTTCAATTGAAACAAGATTTTTATGTGTAAAATTTGAACCTGGATATTAAAACAAAAACATGTAGTGTGTGTTTTGATTACACTTACTATTTGTCATGAGTCTTTAAGAAATAACATCTAGGTTCATATCCTTTTAGCCATTGCATTTTACTTTGAGCATATTTAAATATTCTCTCAGGAATAATTGATCTTAATTTAGGGGAGGCTTGGGCATTGCTCTACTACCATCTGGGCATCTATAGCTCTGATAAAGGTATCTTTGGCTCCACTCATGGCCTATCTCCACTACTAGCCAGGTGTCCATGGCCCTAATGGAGATTGCCTGAATTACCTCTGAATTTGCATCTTTTGATTTAGCATTAAGTCTTTCTTTTTTTTTAAACAAATGTTGGGAGACGGGATAGCCAAGTTTAAGGATTTGGTCAAATGTCCTAGCCTTAAGATACTCTCCTTTAGTTTAAACTTTAATCCCATAAAAGGATGTGTTTTAAGTGTAAGCATGAATGTGAATCAACAAACTGAATTCATATTATACACATATGATTCTTCTTAAAACCAAGCTTTGATTTAGAATAAAGTTTGAATCTTTGTGGGACATTTAGCTCTTATACCTATCTATGCCAGTGCCTTTGGTTTCATCATGATTCTTTATCACCACCTCATGTTCAATTTTATTGGATTCAAACTCACTTTTTGAGAAATTCCAAAAAAAGATAATCTATGAGACTTTACTATAACCAATGAACACCACCAAGAAGAAAAGATAAAACACAAGAAAATAAATAACAAAAATAGATAAGCACAAGCAAACAAATATACACAAGCCTAGCAAGAAAAAATAAAGCAAGAAAGGAAACGAACTAGCCTACCTACTCTAACCTTAACAATCTTATAGATTTATTCCATGAAGACCCCTAGTGGGGTAGCATAAAAGTAATGCTTGAGGTATTTCCCATTGGTGGGAAAAGTAAAATATGATCCTTGAAGATCCTTTATCTTGAAAGTGTTATTGCCTAAGGTTTTTGAAATTTGGTACAGGCCAATCCACAAAGGGGTGAACTTTCCATGTTTACCTTTTAGCTCTGATGCCTTGTCCTAGAGGAGGACTAGGTCTCCCTACCTAAAAATCTTAACTTTGGACCTTTTATCAAACCAAATTTTCATGGTTGATTGGTGCCTACTAAATTCTATAAATTCCTTTTCCTTGGCATCGTCCATTTGAATGATGTCTAATAGCTTGGAATTAGCAAGTTCCTGGCTATCCTCCATGTATTCTTGCATGAATGTGAATGTAGGCAACTTCAAGTTGATGGTAAAGATAGGCTCTTGACCATATACTAACAAAAATGGTGAAGCCTTGAAGGCTTGTTTAATCCTGATTTTGTCTACCCATAATGCAAACTTAAGGAGTTTATGCCATGTTCTAGGTCTATCTTTAGTAGACTTTTTGATGGCTTTCATTAGGTTTTTGTTTATGGATTCAGAAACACCATTTCCTTGAGGATATTTATTGGAGGAAAACTTGAGTGCAATGCCCTGATCATAAGCCCATTCCATCATTTTAAAGAATATGAAGGTAGATCCATTATCACAAACTAAGGAAACTGGGGTTCTAAATCTAGTGCAAATATTTTCCTCTAAGAAATTAATCACCTCTTTTGTTTTGCATTGTTTAGTGGCTACTACCTTAGTCCACCTAGTGTAATAGTCTTTAGCAGTTAGGACATATTTGTGACCTTCAAAAGAATTGGGGTTGATCACTCCTACAAAGTCTAATCCCCATTGTGCAAAAGGATTGTCCACCAACATAGGTTGTAAAGGCGTGGCTGCCTTTGGCTCTTTTGTGTTGAAGACTTGGCATTAATGACACTCCCTCACATGTTTGTGTGTATTTTTGAAAAGGGTGGGCCAATAATACCCAACCCTAAGAATCTTTTGGGATGTGTTTCTCCCTATAGGATGTCCACTGCCCAACTTTTCATGAAAAGTAGGCATTATTTGAGATTCTTCTTTTTTTACACACATCTTAAGTAGATCCCTTTAAATTTTTTTCTATAAAGGACTCCATTTTTGATGAGGTAATGATATTTTTTTAGCCTTAAAGCTCTCTTTTGTTCTTTAGTGAGTCCTAGGGGACAACTGACTCTAATAAGAAGATGCATTAGATAGTCATACCATTCATTGGGTTGGAAGTTTTGTTGATCCACTTGTATGGCATGGAGCTTGGGGTCAATATTGGCAATCATCTAAACTAAGCATTGACATTTCACTAACTTGGAAATTTTCATCTCTATATCATAATCTTGTAGGATTGCCATCCACTTGCCTCTTCTTTCCCCAAGCTCATTCTAAATAAACATAAGCTTTGTGGCTAGGTTAGGTAAAATGGCATGTACCTTGTTTCTAAGGAGGTAATGTCTAAATTTGTTTACTACCTTTACCAAGGCATGGGCTTGATTATCAATGATGGAATAGTTCACCTCTAAATTTTTGAATTTAGTGCTCATGAAGGCTATAGGGTGGTCATTCCCATCAACATTTTGAGTTAAGATAGCAGCCATGGTGTGGTCAAAATCAGATGAATATAAGAAAAAATCCTTTGAAAAGTTAGGAATTATAAAGGGTGGGGCTTAACTAATTACTCTTTTAATGTCAACAAATGTTTTCTTGGATTATTCATTCCAATAAATTTTAGAATCTTTCTTAATCATATCATTCAAAGGTTTGATAATCTCAACAAAGCCTGAAATGTATACACTTCCTCACAAAGTTAATCTTGCCAAAGAATGACTTTAGTTCTTTTCAACTATTAGGCAGCCCAATTTTAGAAATGGATTCCACTCTATCAGGATCTATGGAGATCCCATCTTTGGTAATAAAATGCCCCAATAATTTTCCTTTAGTGACATAAAATATGCTTTTTTTGGGGTTAAAATATACACCATACTTCCTACATCTATCAAATACTTGTCTCAAGTGCACGAAATGTTCTTCTCTATTCCTAGAGAATACTATGAGATCATCCATATATATGATGATATATTTACCCACTAGACCTTAGAAAGCATGGTCCATAGCCCTCTGAAAAGTTGCCCCTATATTAATTAATATAAAATGAATTCTCTTGTAAATATATGGTTCCTGTTTAGTAATAAAATCTATTTTCATCTTGTCTTCTAAAGTAACAAGCACCTGGTTATATCCAAAAAATTCATCTAAAAAGGACATCATGGAAGATCCTAAAGCATCTTGGATAACTTGGTCCAGAGAAGGAAATGGGCAATTGTCCTTTTCAAATTCTCTATTCAAATTTTTGAAATTTATGCATAATCTTATTTCTCCATTCTTTTTTCCAATTGGGACCAAGTTTACAACCCAAGTGGAATGCCTAATAGGAAACACGATCCTTGCATCTAGTAATTTCTTGACCTCCTTAAATATCATGGGTTCTAAAATAGGGTTAATTGGTATTTTCTTCTACCTAAAGGGTTTGCAACCCTCCTAGATAAGTATAGTATGAGTAATAACCCTTGGGTCAAATATTTTCAAATCTTCATAAGACCAAACAATTACATCCTTGTATTTTATAAGCATCTCTCTAGATTTTCTATTTTCCATTTTAGTGAAAGCCTTCTCTATATTCACCATTTAGGACTAATCATGTGGGCCAAGGTTCATTGCATGATAGTCCTTATTGCTTACCTTAGCTTGCTTAGGTGCTTCAAAAATCTTGTCAAGATCAAATAGTCTTTCTAATGAGATCAACCCTTTAGGTATCTTATTGTCACTTAGTTGGATGATTTTACCATTAAGTTTCATCTCAAGAAAAGTTTCATCAGATTCATCAATAATGTGAGCTTCAAAGGCTCCAAAATTATTCAAGAAATCCATAATTTTTTGATCATCATTAAAAATTTGGAAGTGATTTATGTTGTCAAGGATTAAGGAACATGGTACAAGCTCAATACTGAGGTTATAAGAATCATGATTAGGTATGAGGTTAACTACAATAGAGGCAAGCTCATCAACAACTTTGTTTTCTTCCATAGGAATAGACAAGATATTGAAGGCATCAAAAGATTCCACCAAGTCCCAAACTTTGGATTTGTACCTCTTAAAGTAGGATAGCTTGCACTAGTACTTACTCATTACTTAATTAAATACAAGTTTAGAATCTCCATAAACAAGGAGTTCCTTGACCTTGTGCTTGATGGCAAGCTGTAATCCTAAGATGAGAGCCTCATACTCAACCAAATTATTAGTGTAGGGGAATTATAACCTATAAGATGCATGGTATTGTTTTTTTGTAGGGTATATCAATATAATACTAGCCCCTGATCTAGATTTGCATTTGGCACCAACGACATATAACTTCCATATGCCTAGTATTATAAGAGAGTTCTTGGAACTAGGTTCCTTTATAGTTTCTAAAGTGAAAACTCCTAGATCAGAATCTAGGAAGTTTACCCTTTCATTAATATAATTTTAATCTATTATCATGTGTTTCATTTTGGGTTCCCTTTCTACTCTTATTTGATTTGGCACACCTTTCCAAGATAGTCACAAGTGTGAGAAATTAGTATACATGTACCCATTTAAGGCCTTAATCCATTCTCTACTCAAGATCAATCCATAAGCATTAATAATATCTACTACTTATATGTTAATGAATTGTTGGACTCTTGGTTCACTATCCAATTGCATATCCACATTTAATAGTTCCCCAATGACCTTGACTCTAGATTTATCTAATTGAATAACCACCCTATCAGACTTGATTGACATTAACCCAAGTTGTTCACATATCCCAATAAGCATGGTGTTGGTTGAGGCTCTAAAATCTAAAAGACAATTATGGAGATTCTTCCAAAATATCCTAACTAAAACTAAGAAGGACAGGGACTCTACTTTGGTTACTTCCATAATTACATTAGCACTATCACTTTTAGGGGGCTTCCCAATTTTTTGGACAATGATTTTAAGAGTAAATCTCTTTGTTCTATGATTTGAGTTAGTTCATGCATAGTGACGTTGTCTTTAATATTTTTCATATCTTCCACAATATTGTAACCAGTTTTGCTTGAAGGATTAGTAGTAGGTTTGGAAGAGCTTCCTTTTGGAGGTTCAGGATCATTCTTTGATACAGTGTCTGGAGTTGTCCCATAATTGTTAGGTGGAGTATAAGTAGTCAATGGCTATTTTTTCTCCCTATTTCTTAGAGGATGTCTTTAAGAACTGTTAGAATGCTTGAATCTCTTCAGGGATATTCTTAGGCTCATTATCTATTTGAAAAGGGAATTGAAAATTTTATTCCATATGCACTTGGTTAGATGGTTTAAATTTAGAAAGACTTGTAGTGGCATCTTTGTTTGGAACCATTTCAAATGTGTCAAGTTCCTCTTGAAAAGATTCAAAGGCTTTGCAAAATTCAATGCAGTCAATCTCACCATGCTTGGAGGTAGCATGCACCCTACAGTAGTCTAGTAAGGTAATATCAGTGAGATTGATATCCATAGTATTTTTGTTAGAGGAAGGATCATTAGCTTTATTATTGTATAAATTGTCATTATAAAATATATTTCCAAGCCTGTTAAACTTTTGAAAAGTGAAGTTCCTTTCAGAGTTGTCATTACCATTACCAGCTTGATTTTATAATTGCAAGAAATTTGTGCTAAGCTTATAGACCATTTTTAATATAGATTAATTTTCATTCTTTAGAGTCTCAAAATTTTGACCTTGGTTATTGTTGATACCATTGACAGGCACTAAAGCCTTCTAGTCATTGATATGAGATCCATTGGTGTCTTGATGGCTCAAGAAACCCAGGTTTTGATTAGGGGTAGCATGGCTAGTAGGTAATACATTTAAGGTAGGGAACTAATTTAATGTTGGATTATTTTGGTTATTATTTGGGAAAAGGCTTAATGCATGCATTTGAGGATTAACATTTGGGATAGAATAAGCCATCTATCCTTGGGGTTGCATTTGGTCATTAATAACCACTACTTCAGAATAATCTTGAGCCAATGTGATGATAATTGGGATAGCTCTTTTAAGAAATACATAAGTCATGGGGTCAATAGCATCTTTGTAAACCTCTAGAGCTAAAGCTTCAATAGGTTTATATGGATCCATGGTCTGACTAAACATCTTTTGGAACCTAGCATTGAAGGACCTAATAGGTTAACTTGTATCTCTCTTAATAGTTGTGAATTGATGATAGAAGACATAGGGACTTATGATCTTTCCAAATTGATCAATAAAGATAGTGTCAAAGTTATTTCATGAGATAATATAATTGTTAGGAAAATTAAGGAACCATTCATATGTAACATCTTTAAATGTAGATTGGAAAAACATACAAGCTACATCTTCATGAATAAAATTTAACAATCTAAATGTAGCTTTGAAATATTTAACATGTTCCTCTGCAGTTGCAATAACAATTGGACTATATATTGGCAAATATTTTTCAAGATTACATGGTAAGTCATGAACCACACCTGGTATATTGATAGGGTAACTTCCAGGCCATGCCATATTTAGATGAATATTGAACACATGAATCCGTTTTAAGGGTGAAGATGGTAGAGTTTTAGAAAGCCTACGCCTCCCTCTATCTTTCTTAGTTTTTCTATGAACTTTTAGCTCGAGCAAGGGTTCTCTAGTCTCTTAATGTGATTTGATCTTGATCCTTGGCAATTATAGCTTGAAGATTAAAGATCTTGTTTTAAAATATGATGAGTAAAGTTAGATCTTCATAGATAACCAATAATCAACTTATATAGTAAGCTTATTTTGTAAGGATTTGCTCATAAGAGGACAAAGGACATCAATCTTTGATTAAAAAAGCTCAAAGATGTGTTGAATTATGCAAAGATGATCTTTATTTACAACTTATGACTCAAATAAACTTCTTATTGATAAAAAATTGTTAATTTTAACTAGAATGAACCATTCCAATTTCAAATACTAATGAATTCTTAGCACTAGAAGCCATATTTATAAGAATTAAGCATATGTATTCAAATAATATCAATCCTTGTCTAAGTAAACCCAAATACCAATATAAAACCATGAAGGTCACCAATATTTACACAATTTATGCTAAAAGAAACACAATCATGTACACTATAGAATGATCTTTGACCAAATACACCAAAACCAACAAATATCTTTAAAGATTTATAGCCCTCTTTCTAGCACCAGTGGAGATTTATGTTGATGCTTCAAAATGTACCATAGGTGCTCTTCAGTGTTGATGAATACTTCTCATTTTATGATTTGAAAAATCCAAGGTAGGAGTTGTAGTTTGTGATAATTTAGTGATGTATATGGTGAAATAGAAGTAGATTATGAGAACTATCCATAATATTTGTTTAATTTGGTGGTTAGGAGCCACCAGGGTCTAAGTCTTTGGATCGTAATGAATTTGGTGATTTCTGAACTAATTTAAATGAATATTAACAATGATATTTAAGCTAATGTAATTCTTGATAAAAAATAAAAAAAGAGAATGGTAAGGTAGAAAGGAAACATGATTGCAAGTTCTCATCTCAAATATTATGATAAAATTATAATTACTTTGAGCACACATGAACCAATTTATGATATAAAATAGCATAAACTTAGATTACATCATAAATCAATCAAAATTTAGAAGAAATGTATAAATCATAAGTAAGAACCAAATTTACTTTAAATGTTTGCTACTATTGTCTGAATAGCCTAAACACATCCAAATGTACAACAAATAAAATGAAGTATACTTAAGATCTTTGCAGTTAATCTAGCATTAGCACAAATTAATAACCCTATGACAGAGAATGTGACTCAAAATAAGGAGAATCATTCAAATTCAAGATGATAATATGAAATTGAGAGACAAAATGGCCATTTAATAAACTCTCAAGATAATATTTTTAGAATTCTTTAGTTATATTAAATGCTCTTGGTATACAATTGCTCAAAAGCTCTCCCTTTACAAAATGGTAATCCCTACCTACTTATAGGAAACATAGGTGGTTCATTAGTTAACTTTCTCAAAATATCCACATGAAGGATAAGGATAGTTGTCCTTAATAAAAAGGCATAATGTGAAAGGATTTTATGCCAACTTGATAAGAATAAGTATATGCTAACAAACTAGCATATATTTTAAAAAATAATATTCTTTTATAAATTACATTGGTGGGCCCTTCAATTAGCCCTATCTAAGGAAGTATTTCACTTTGGTGTATTGATCTTTGATTAGCTCAAAATCCACTATAGGATTTATTAGATAGTCCTCTTCTTGAAAAGCTAACTTGTCAAATTCCCTATCATCCTTATCCATGAGTTCCTTGATATATTGTGCTTCTGCATTCTAATTCCCTAGAGTAATAATGATGTCAAAGATCTTCTAATTATCCTTGGTATAATGGCCTTGATTATCCTTAATGCCTTGGATGTGGACACCAACTCTCTTCTTGATATCTTCATTACTGATCAAGTCTATAGTAGTGGTTTGATAAGGGTTGTCCAATAGACTCCCCAAAAGTTTCTCCATTCTTATTACTAGGTCATTGTCTTCTTTGATGAAGTTTTTGAGATTATTGCACCAGGTGATCAAATATTCTTGCTTATCCATCAAAAACATCATGAGGATATCTAAATGTCTAAGCTTGATGGTCTTGAAGTCCAGAGCCTGCTCTATCCTATGCACCTTGATGAGTTCTACCATATGTGCTTAAGAATCTTGACATTGGGTAATTAAGGTTTGTGCCATCTCAGTTTGATGGTTTAAATAACTTAATTTAATCTTGATGTTATTTAAATTCTCAAATGTGTCTAGCAAATATTTATTCATCATTTTTAATGTCCTTAGGAATTGAAAGTAGGACTTGAACCTCTAAATCCTATTTTTCCTTCTCCAAGTTGAGGATCCTCTGCTTCATTCCTTGTGATAGATTTCACCAAGATCTCTGAATAGTGACCACATGATGAATATTTAATTCATATAGATGTAGAATGAGAGCTCTAAAAATAAGAAAATTTCACAAAGAAAATGTTTGCATTAGCCACTTTAGGAAAAAAGAAAGTACATATAGGGTGAGATTAGGTCACCAAAAAGGTAAAACCCTTACTCACAATTAGAACCCAATTAAAGATAAATGACCCCTAATGACTTAATTAACTAACCTAAGTAAGATAAAAAGATGTGTGGGTAAAACCATTGGGTGGGAAAAAGCCTACACTGACACCCCCCTGAAGTGTAACTTAGGTGGGTAGAAGAATTGGGTCCTAGAAATGAGGCCTAATGAGGTACCCAAGTATAATGCAACTCCCGTACACTAGGGTAAAGGAGAAAATACATAGAAAAAAACTCCTCCCCAAAAGATAGAAAATAAGAGAAGAAGGTTAAAAAGCCTCACTAAGGTCTACAATTAACTGTAGCCATCTAGTGTTCCCCAGAGGAATGCTTAAAAGTGATTGTGAATCAGAAGTAGATGCATTGAAGATTGGACTACCTTGAAATAATGAGTTTGTTTTCCAAGTTCTTGATGGATCTTCAACCAAGGTGTAATTCCTATGAAAGGAATTATCCTCATACTATGAGGTAAGTGGCCCAATTTCTTTGTGCCAAGATGGTGTAATAGAAGCATAGGCAAAGAAGGTCTAAAAAATCATCTATAACTATAGAACAAACTACTTGATGTCTGATTTTTCTTGGATCAGTAGACTATTACCATGTAATATTGGAAGTAGACCAGAGGTAGGTGGATTAAGAACTAACTCTTGAATATCCAGAAGGTGACAAGGAGATGGTGAAGATGTTTCCACTTAATTATTGTAGTCATCTATAGGAGAAGATTTGTCAATATCATAAGAATGCTTAGGATCATAAATGTCATCAAGTACAGGGGAGTCTAAAGAGGAATTTGAAGAATCTAAAGGAGATTTAGGAGTAAAGTGTTAGAAGCTATTTAGTTGAGTCTAATGATTGACCATTCCCACAGCCAAAATAGTATCACTTTGCAACTCCCTAATGTACATTAAATCTAAAGTGAATTCAACTCACATACCCAGACCAAGGTGAGTGATCTGGTAGACTGACAAGATATTAGTTGAGAGTGAGGGTACACTTACTACATTATTTAATGTTCCACCATTCACTCTAACAAACCCTCTCTCGATGAGATTTTTAGAAGTGTTGTTACCCAATTGTATAGAGGACATGTCACATGGTTACAAGGAACTAAACTCAATTTATGAAGAGGCCATGTGATGTGAATCACCAGAGTTAATGACCCATGTAGGAGGAGTTGGAGGTATGACTACAACTAAGGATTTTCCCTTATGTTTCCCCTTGTTATTCTCTTTTGTCTTTTCTTTTCTAGATTCATTTTCCTTAGTGAATTCATGGGTTGATTAAGATGGTTTAACCAAATTTTGAACACCTATATTGTTCTAATTAAGAAGGCTTGTAAGGTGGTCAATTTGTTTCTTCAAACATTTACTCTCATCATGCTCACCTGAGCAATGCCTACATTTGATCCAATCTTTCTTAGGATTATGACTAAAAGAAGGGGTCTCATTCTTTGATTTGGAGGTGGAAATATTTTCACCCTTCTCAAAAAATGTATTGCTCTACTTTCTCTCTATCATTAGAAGCCTTATCTTTCTCAGCAAACAATGCACGAGATTTAGATGACTTCACTGTGCCTATTGGTATCAACTTATCTTGCTCCCAAATTAGGTAAAAAATAAAGGTATCTAAATAAGGCATCTTATATGAAGTGTCAAGAGCACTCTTAGTGGCATGGAAAGTAGACACAAATAAATAATATTTAGGACCTAGTTTAGAGAGTATTGATAGAACAAGTTGTTCATCTTTCTTATCAATTCTACATGCTTTCAACTACAATCTCAAAATTCTAAACTTGGTGAAGAAATCTTGAAGAGTGTCGAAGTCATTTGGGCTCAATCTAATAAGCTCATTTTCTAGCTCATGTCCTCTCATCACATCTTGCATTTCAAAGAGCTTGGTCAGTTGGGCCCACACTTTAGTAGGTGTTTTGGTAGATTCAATGTGAAAGAGTAGATTTGGGGAGATGGAAAGACATAGTAGTCCATGAACTTTATCACAATGGTTAAACCATTGTATTTTCACTCTAACATCAGTAGGTTTAGTCTCAATGCCCATTATAATATGATGGTAACCCTTAGATTGTAAAATAATTTCCATTCTAGGTTTTCATTCATGATAATTAAAAGGTGTAAGTGGACTTATTGAAAATGAATCCATAGTGCAGAATTAATTATTACTATAGTAAGTAAATAAGTGATGCAAAAAAAGAAAGAATGAATGTATAGCAAACACACAAGTACCCCCTTAGAACTATCAAGCAATGACCCCCCTTAAATGTCTCAAAATAAGCACACTTGTATAAATGTCAAATTCAACTAAAATTGCATCTTGAGCAATAGATGCATAAGTACAAAGAACAAGACAAACATTAGATACAATTGATAATACATTTAAGAGTGTATAAAAAATGTGAAAAAACATTATAGCTATGGAAGGCCCAATGATAAGTCCAATTCAAAGAGCATAAAAAATAAGCACTTTTGAAAAAATGGCACTCAAAAAGGAGTTACCAATCAAAAGTTATGGCTAGTACAAGTTCTTACTTCAACATATTTCTAGACCCTTTCCAAAAAAGGAAATTATTTTTCCCCTCTTATATTTTTTTCAAGAAAAAACTTAAGTCTATTTCTTCATTACCTTTCACCTGAAATTTGATGCCTTCTGGAACATCACACAGGTTTTCCAAGTTTCTTTACTTTGGGTTCTTGCAACTACTTTACTTCAAAGGATTAAGAAGTTGTTGACCTTTGAAACCCTGAATGGGTCTTACTAGAGTAAATTGGGTTCTTCAACCTGCAAAACTTATTACTTATAAAGCAAGTAATGAGTAATAAGTAGTTGACATTTGAAAACCTAAATGGGTCTTCTCAGTGTATTTTGGGTTCTTCAACCTACACAACTTTGAAGTTTCAAATAACTACAAATTATGAAACAAGTAATGATTAATCAACCTTGGAAAACTTGAATGGGTCTAGAGATCAAGTAATTAGGGTTGAGAAACTTGATTACCTATAAGTTGTCACCCTAGAGAAGCCTAATTACTTATAAGTAGAAGCACTTGAAAAACTTGATTTGGTCTATGAGCAAGTAGTCAAGGTTGAGAAACCTAATTACTTATAAATTGTCACCTTTGAGAAGTCTGATTACTTCTAAGTAATTTCCTTAATGAAGCATGATTACCTCTAAGTAGAAGACTATAAAAACTCAATCAAGTAGAAGAACTTTGGAAACCTAATTTGGTTAGTGAGTAAGTAGAAGCACTTCAAAAACTTGATTTGGTCTATAGAGAGTAAATTTGGGTTTGTAGGTTGGATTACTTCAGCCGTACAAATGGTGACTAGATAGAAAAATCAATTTTTTTGGAAAATTAATGAACTTTCTCAAAAAACTAAGAACAACCCATTTTATATCTCAAAATACCTAAAAATATATATGTAAACAAATTTTTCATCAAAGTCCTTCTGACATGAGTTTTGAGGTAGTTTTCATAAAACACCTCCAAGGTCAAAAATGGTAGTTGTATAGTATGAAAAAATAGCAAGGTGAATGCAGGAGGATCTTACTAAAGGAGACAAACACATGAGGTTATCATTAAAGCTCTAATACTATGATAGATTTCACCAAGATCTCTGAATAGTGACCATGTGATGAATGTCAAATTTTTGTAGAGGCAGAATGAGAGCTTTAAAAACAAGAAAATTCCACAAAGGAAATGTTTGCATTAGCCACTTTAAGAAAAAATAAAGTACATATAGGGTGAGATTAGGTCACCAAAAAGGTAAAATCCTAACTCATAATTATAACCCACTTAAAGGTAAATTACCCCTAATGGCTTAATTAACTAACCCAAGTAAGCTAAAAAGATGTGTAAGTAAAACCACTAGGTGGGAAAAAGCCTACATTGACACCTTGGATTTTGAACAAGGTCATTTTTAATTGTGCCATTACCAAACTAGCTACATCCTCCTTAAATATAGGATGTTCTCATGTTGCCTACCCTTGAATGGGAGTTAATCCCACAAATGGTTCCACCTTTTGAAAGGTGAACTCCTTGATGCCAATAGTAGCCTTTTTTTACTACTCTCTCAAGACCTAATGTGTCTAGGTTGAAGTGGACCTTTGGGTTAGACTCCTTTAATTGTAGTTGCTCAATAACTTCCACATTTGAACTCTTAGAAGCCCTTGGGGTGTCAATCCCTTGGCTTTCCTTATTGTGAAGGATTTGGTTCCTTCTCTCTACTTGCCTATTTACAATGTATTGGATATATGGCTTGATATTATCTTGAGCATCTATGCCAACTCAAGTTAAATCCAATGATGGAGAAAGAGATGGGATTTTCTATAATTTCCCATAAATAAACTAGTTAGGAATGGCTGGTCCATAAATAAGATTATCATCACTAAAGAGGTCAACTTCACTGGTAGGGTGAGAGAAGGCTAACCTAGGCTTCTTTTTAGGTGTTAAGGGCACCAAGACCAAATTTGCTTGTCTTTTTCCTCCATCTAGTGGGATAAAATATTTAATTTATTTATTATAGGGATCCTCCTCCCTATCAAAACCATAGGTAGTTGTAATTGTAATAAGGGCACTCTCCATTATTTCTCCTACCTCCAAGGCAATCATGATAATGACCTCCACTAGGGAAGAAGGCTCTGTAGGGATGCTTGGGGTTGAGGAATTTTTCCAGATCTATGCTCAATCATAACTTTACCCTTTCCTTTTATATCCTTAGGTTGCCCAACCTGGGGTGGGTTTGTCAATTCTACTCATTGAGGCTCAAAGGATTGTCCTCCAATAGGTGGCTCCTAATGAGCAGTCCCAAATGATCCTAGCAAAAAGTGATAATTCAAGGGATATAGTTTCCATATCTCTCATGAGGGCTTATTATCTCTAACCATCCTATGCTCTAATTTGGTGTTGTAGCCCTTGACCTTGGACATGACCTCTTCAAAGTTCTTTGCTTTTATGTAAATACCATATCCCACACCTAGTTGATGTTTGTACTCAGTCTTTGGGACCTTTTTATCCTAGATGTGGTTGGCCACTCTATCATTGGGGTCCCACATCCTAAGGTCATCCAGTTAGAAATTAGAATAATTCCTATGGATCACCATAATTTCTAGTTGTTTCCAATCTTTGATCATGATCCTGCCAATGTCTAGTGGAAAGGGGTGGACCTGAGCATTCTTATTTTTTTTGCATACCCCATCCACTCCTTGGATGATTTTATAATAAATATCTTGCTCTGTAAGCTTATTAGGGACATGAATAGGCAATTTGTATGGTTTAATCATTATTCTTTCTATCCTTATTACAGTGCAATCTAAATAGAACCATACATCCCCTATGGTTTCCACTTGTCTTTTGATTAGAGGGTAGAGTCTTGGCATAGGGACACTAGTGATTACCTCATAGATAGTTTGTAAACCACCATCATAGATAAATTTCATGTGGTTCATATATTTCAATATATACAATTTAGAGTAGTGGTGAGAGATAGTAGTCCTGCCATCAGAGGACTAATTTGGATGCTAGAGAAATCAACTGAGGCCAAAAGTGAATCTAAGAGATAGGATATCATAAATAATTTCTTGTAGATCCTTATCTTGATGGTTATGAATTTTTTGACCAAGAAAAATATTATTAGGTCTCCAATGGGAGGGGTAAAGTTCTTCTCTAATATGTAGTGGATGTAAGATACCCAGACCTTGCTCACATAAGTAATAGAAGGGGTAGCAAAGGCTCTATTCAATAAATTCATAGTTATCCTAATGTGCTCCTTGAATTAGATAATATGAATCCCACCATTAGAGAACCTAAAAACATGGGATCCTTAGATTAACCAAGGGGTGAGGACTGAATCCAAGTTTTGGGTGTTTGTCCACTCTCTCAAGGATGGGAGATCAATGTGAGGCATGGGGAGATTATAATAGGATTCAAAGGCCATGGGGTCAATTCATGCAACCTTCTTAGTGCTTCCTTCTTAAATTATCCAATCCCCATCTATTCTATAATCAATGAAAATGGGAGCAAGGAGGTTGATACAATGCATTACCTTTGGTTTGGCTACAACATGGTGAAGGCCTACCAGTTGAATTGAGACTAGGTCATTATATCTCTGGTGCACAACATCATTCCTCTTTTCCTCCTAGGAAATTGGTTTTAATTCCTCCACAAGGAATAATAAGTTGGAGAAATTCCTGATTCCATGCACATTTAAGGCTATCAGGTCCAACTATGTGTCCTTGAAGATCTTTCCTTCACTATATAAAGTTAAATAAAGCTCTACTTCCATTTTCATTTATTGCCTACGTACCACCATTGATGACACTGAATTATACTTACAAGGTCACTAAGGGTTTCACTAGGGGACTTGTTTCAAGATTTAGTTGCACTATTTTTATTACTTTGTGATCAATTGAGCCAAATCAGGTCTTCTTTATAAAGGGCTTAGGTTTTTTTTTTCTTTAATGGTGGAAATATCTAGCTCTTAATCTTATATGTGCATTAGATTTGATGGGTTCTTATTCTCATGCCCTCTACATTTTTGATCTTAGGATATCTTTGATTTTGATCTTCCATGCTTATGTGAAGCCTATGTGGCATGGTTCTATGCCTTTCATGGCAAATTTCATAAATGCTAGTTGGAGACTAGTCATTGGCCTTCAAAAACCTTATTTATTTTACTCTAAAAATATAAACCTAGGTCCTTAAATTTTATTAGTCCTTTAATCCTTAAGTTCATTGGCTATGCCATGTGTCAAGATCGTAGGGCCTTTGAAAAGTCATCGGGTTTGATGCACCGTTAGATCAAATCTAGCAAGCAAGAAATCATCATTAGATCTTTTTTGGGCTAGGACCATTAACTACATGCCTTTAGAATTTACATTAGCCACACATCAAGCTCATGAATCCTTTGAAAAGTATTCAATCTTGATGTACCATTGGATCAAAACCAATGAGTGAGTGATCATCGTTGTATCTTATAAGATGCACACCTTTTAATAAATTATATGACTATATAAACTTAGACTTAAAATGATGTTCTTAAAGTCTTTTTATGTTAAAAAACATAAAATAACTTAGGTTAAGACCTTTTATACTAAGTTTTCCTACATAAAAATGCTATGAATTCTTTGAAAGGATCTTTAGAAATGCCCCTTTGCTTAGGCTTTGAAAAGTTATCCAAGTTAAATTTGATAGGTTTGGTAACATCAAATATGTCTTCATAGACATCAAATGATGGGAGAAAACTTATCAAATTTAAGACAATAGAATTTCTTCAATCCAATGATTGAATGCCAAGCATCAAGATTTTGAGAATTCTTGAGGCTTCAGGGTTGATGTGCACCATTAGATTAAAGCTTTCGAGGCATTGAGGACTACCAGATCATAATTTGAGTGTTTGACAGTGATTGGTTTCCCTTTTGGTGTTAGCTTTGGTTCACACCATTGGATCAAAATCTTTGATTGAGGGAGAAGCATCGGATCTATAAAAGTGCTTGAGCTTTAAGTTAAGGCCCAATATGTATAAAGGTTTAGCCTAAGTTTTAGACCTTTAAAATTTGTTCGTGCTTACAAACATGAATACATTTAAACCATAATAAGACTTAATTAATCAAAAAGGGCTCTCAAGTTTTAAAAGGGAAAAAGGTCCACGTCTTGATTTTATTTTAACATTTGGTCATGTTGAAAAACATAATCAAAGATTAATATAAATTTAGACTTAGGTTTTTTTAACTAAAAGGAAATAAAATTTCCCACTAGACTTTTCCCATGAATGTTTGAATTTAAACCCTTAGGGTTTATTGCTTAGGAACCCTAACTTTCTCCATGGAACCTGCAACTAATCACCTTAAAGACTATCATTAGCAACATTAGTCCATGAAACATAATCACAATCAAATACACCAAAGCTCATGTTTTTTTATTAAAATTGAATTGAATTTAAATTTCAGGAGAGAAAAATCATTTCACATTCAATCCAGAACATAGATGTTTTGAAACATTCACAAGGGTCCCCTTTCAGCAAAAGTAGAAAAATAGGGGGTATGTTGGTTTCAACACTTCTTTGATCTAATTTTTAGAGGTACAATTACTAAGAGGGGGGTGAATCATTGAGATTAGATATTTCAATCTCAATTTTAATCCTTTCAAACTATTTAATTAATGAACATATATCAACTTGATCAAGAAATATTAACAAGAGAGCTCATTCATTCAATACATACACAAAATCAAACACATAGTTCTTGTGGGAAACCCTCATGGGGATTAAGACCCACTTTCAAGCCTAAAACACATGGACTACTTGTCCTATAATAAATTACAAACAAGAGACTAGTTAACTCCTTTATACTTTCAAACCTTTATCATATCTTCTTGACTAAAGGCCTTTCACGAAACACTTATTTCACAAGGAGCAAATGCCCCTAAGGAATATGAAGTCCTTTAGACCCTCCATTAAACAACTATACCTTAGTACTAATGTATTAAATACCTAATGTTGGATTTCTATTTTATAACACCTACACAAACTCCATCTCTATCGTATACATGCCTCTCACATAGGCATGCCATAATCTCTTTACATATTCACACTCAGACATCTTCACATATCCTTAAACTATAAGAGAATTATTTTTACATTATAAATATGACCTATAGGTCATACACATAGTCATCAAACTATTCTTCTCAACAACACATCAATAGGCACACAACCTATACTCTCTTCTTTGCTTCAATGCATACTCTTCTCATACACACCTTACACTAACTCTCTCTATCAAAGTCTAGAAACCAACACATTTGGTTTCACTATATTAGAGCATTCATGAATTATCAAGTCCAAAAAATTTCCTTGTCAGCCACAATACATATCTTCACCATTAAGGCATCTTACATGGGTCACACTTAAGCACAACTCCCTTTCAAATAAGCCTAAGTCACTTTTAGGTCCTATGGAGACCCATTCAAATTTTTGATACATATATAAGAAAACTAAGAATAAAGGACCACTTGAAAATGCATGGACCCATTCCACATGACCCCTTTGACATCCTCAAATGATCACAGTCAACTTTTTTCATTTTTATGTATGCTCAAATAACTCAAATACTGACCTGGTATCTAGGAACATCATGAATGAACACACAATCAACTTCTTAAGCATTGTTCATACTCAAGATAGATTTATCACACCTCCAAAATATTATTAAATCTTATTTATAGATTCTATAATACTCCCCAATAGCTAATTCATCAATTAATATCGAAACATTATCAAAATAATCTCAAACATCCTTCTCAAGTCACTTGCAAAACACACATAAACACATAGTAAACTTTGAACCTAAATATATTTGACTATACATATAATTAGACCTTAAAATTCATATTTATAGAATCATTTTGGAGTCCTATACAATTTCTCTTTCTACATCATAGTCAAATTCTACATAGATTAAAAGTCATGGCTCAAAAGCTAGACACTGGTCTTTCCTTTGTTAAATTCAAACGATCACAATTAAACCTCAAACATCATGCTATCATCTTGAGCCTTCATTTCTCAAATTAAACATGCACCATCAATCTTATTTTATGAATATTGACCTTTAACACATATTACACCAATGTCAAATATTAAACCTTGAACAATTGACCTCATCTCATGCAATCTTGTAATATTAACTCATTGCACACGGTCGATCTCTATAGATCAATCAAGTCTATATCTTATATCACTCACTATTCAATCTTGATCATAACCCCCATGATCATGAAACTTGTCACTATAGAGAGGATTACATAACATGATTATTCAAGCATTAGTCTAATAAATCAAAAGAAAAATGCATAAGAATAAATTGAATTAAGCCTACTATTCATGTGGGAATTACAAAGGATATCAAGAAACAAATGAAAGAAAGTAACATCATAATTATCTTCCCAAATGGATTAACCATACCAATTCAGCTCAAAATCATTTTCTCCCTTGATCAAGAGCTCTTGTCTTCAATAATAATGGTGGCCAACTCCTCTAATGTCTCAAGAACTCCTTACAAAATCAATGATCAAATGTGAAAGATTATAGAGACAATTCAGCATAATAAATTTGCATAAATCAAGCTTAAAAATGATGTCCATGCCCTCTTTATTTATATATTTTTGAGATTGGTTAGGATCAATCTAAACCATCCATCTTGAGATGAAGATGTGTGGTTGAGGATTAATTCAATATTTAGAATTAAATCCATAATTATCCTCGTCGTGCATTTGGAAAAAGGGGCATTGAAGAGCCATGTAGGGTCATTATGAGGCATGAGAGACCCATAATCCTAATATTTGTGGCATTTATGGCCTAGGGATGTCTTCAAAAGAAATGATGTCACCTGATGATGTAGTTAATAGAAATCAATTTCCAAAAAGAAATATTCAACAACTCTCATGGAAAATCAACTTAAGCTCTTGATATGTATTAATTAACTTTAAATAAGGTTAATCAACATTTGTGAAATTATTTGGAAATTGGCCCTCAATTAATCAAAATGGTCAAAAAATCATATTACTGAGTTGTAATTTGACTCAGGAAGAATTGGAAGGTGACATTAGATGCATTAGAACTGTATTCCCATTTAGGATGTTTCTAACACAAAATAAAAAAGGTACATGATGTGTATCAATGAATTAGAAGAAAAGAGTGATCTAGAGTATAAAAAGGTGAAATCATCATTTTAACTTGAAATGAATTGATCAAAGTTAGTTGGCTCATAAATTGCATCACCCTATTTAGGGATACTTTGACCTAAATTAGCACTTGTAAATGACAATTTTAAACCATTTAAGGTGTTTTATGGATTTTAGCCTAAAATATGCCTTTGAGTGAAATTAAAGTAAGATTGATAATTTCAACACAAAAGGTGTTAGGAATTGGATGTCTACATTTTTCCCTTATTTGGGAAGGCGCAATAAGACATTTAAGTGAAGTAACATCTTTTCAAAGAAAAGAGTTGTCAATAAGAAATTAGAACAAACCCATGATGCCCCCTCGAGAGGACATAATAAGATGAAAGAGAAGGATGGACTCTCAAAAAGAGAGAGAAAGTGAGAGATTAACCATGGAATAGATCACATCCAGACAAGCTAATGCTTACACATATGATTATAATTAATGATCAAAATGTAATTAGAGTTATAATTAGCCTCAAAGATGGGGGGAATGGGAAAGATACAATCCATAAATGTAAGGGACACACTTGAAATATATATAATTTGAGAATACAAGCTATGCTCTTATGACATTTATTAATCTTAAGATAATTTGCACACTAAAATATTGCCATCATGGACATTAGTGTGGAAAGCTTGGAATTAGAGGAAAAGAGAGAATGTTCTACTTCAGGAAGGGAAGCACCACTAGGATGGGGTCTCCAAAAAGAAGATAATAAGAAGTTCCCTAGTAGATAAAATTTGATCGTGATAAAATAGTTATGCCCCAATAAGGCTAATTTTGATCATTGATAAAGAATAAATAATGATTTGCCCTTGTAGATCTGATTTGATTCTGATAATGTTCAGATGTTGTACCCCATTATGAGCAATTAGAAAGCATTAAAGAGGCATGGAGGGTCATTTTGGGGTATGGGAGACCCATAATCCTGATATTTGTGGCATTTATGACCTAGGGATGTCTTCCTAAGAAATGATGTCATTTGATGATGCAGTTAATAAAAATCAATTTCCAAAAATAAATATTCAACAACTCTCATGGAAAATCCACTTAAGTTCTTGATTTGGATTAATTATCCTTAAAAAAATGATGGATTTGATGAGACTGCAACCCATAAATTTTCTCACAAACCCTTTACAAGTAACCTACTAACCATTATCATGTAAGCTCTTAGAGTATGGAAGCAAAGAAGGCAAAAATTTGAGAAAAAAGTCCATTTTTATAAACCATGATTTTGTTCTCGAGATTGTCAACTCGGCCCAAATCAACTCTGGATCACCCCAACTCATCTCTAGTTTGGCCTGACTTGACTTCAGCTCACCTCAACTTAGCTCTGGCTTAGCCCAACTTAGCTTTGGATCACTCTAACTCAGCTCTAGTTCAACCTGACTTAGCTCTAGTTCAGCTTGACTTAGCTTTGGCTTACCCTAAATCAACTCTAGCTTACCCTGACTCAGCTCTGGTTCAGCCAGACTCAGCTCTGATTCAACCCAACTTGCCTCTAGCTCACCTTGACTCACATGTCTAACCCATCTCATCTATCAACCTGATTCACCTGTCAACCCAAATCACCTATCAACTTGACTTACCTATCTAATCCAGATCACCTATTAACCCAACTCACCTATCCAACCCAACTCAACTATCAACCTAAGAGATGAATTCTTAATTTCATTTGCTCAAACTCTTAAGTGCTTCAAATTAGGCCCTTATAATTATGTTTTTTCAAGTTGAGGGGGTAGTTTGGAAGTTGGTTTGAATGCTTTTGACTAACCAAACACACTTTCATTTAGGTTTAAAATGAAAATGCTTGATTTCACATATTTTAATTAGTGTTTAAAATGAACCTAAAATTTAGCTAAGTCTTAGATACATTTCATTTAGTGCTTAAAACACATCATAAATATCGCAACATTTTAAATTTGGTGTTTTAATCATGAATCTAGGTTGTCTTAAATCTTTAATATGGGCTTAAAATGAACTTAGGTCTTTATTCCTTCATGTGGAATTTTTTTGTGCAATCGTTTACCATTTTAGTAATTAAGGCCAAGGGCCAAAAATAACATCACCTAATCTCTTATTTGGTGCTTAAAATTTGACTTATTTATCAAGTATGTATGCAATAGGTGATTAATTAATTGATTGGAAAAAAGAGGGATGTTGCATATATGTCCTTCCATATGTCCCCTTTAGGTAACTTTTGGAATCAAATGAACCATCCTTATTACAAGAATTCCTATTCCAAGGTATATAAAAAATGTTTCTTAAAGCGTTCCTCAAAAACTCATAATAGTATTGGGTGATCTTAAGGCGACCATAAAGTATTTTTATTATGTCTTTTACTTTATGTAAACTAGGCTTATGAAGGGGATTTCATCACCTCCCATGAGTTCTCTAGGGCTGAATCACTGGGACATATCTGCACTTTGGACATCACACTACACTGAGCAAGCAATAGATGTAGTGGCTGTAAAAAAGGCAAGACCTTTTTGCAACAATCCAAGTGCCATGGACACTCAATTAAAGTGCATTTTTTTTGCATCATTTGGCATGAAATTCATTGTGCAATTGATCCATTTAGAACAATTGAAAACTAATTAATTTTAGTCAACCCCACATTTACATACCCTTACTAGGATTTGGATGATTATACTTAGTATATTTTGGTCATTTTTTCTTGGTGTGTTTTTAGACTAAAACTTGTTTATTTGTTTATAAACCATGTCAAAATTAATTTATTTATATGCCACCCTTTTGTTTAAAGAGGCATTATGCTGTATATTTTACACCACACTTGTGCCTTGAAATTTTTGTTAAACATATTTGTGTGTGTGCCATTTGGACCTCATTTATGTGTCATCATGGCATCCGTTCTTGTCTAGTTTGTTTGGTCCAATCCTAGTCTTCAACGTTGCATTTTCAATTAACATTATCAAGTTCGGATCTAAACATTGATTGATTTCTATTTAGGCCTCAATTCGTGAGGTCGATACACATATCTTTCTCTTTTGGGTTACATAACTTTGGTTAAATGATTACCCAAAATTGAAGAATATTGATTGTATGTTTTTTTAAGTGCTTATCCTCATCATTTTTGTGCCTTTATTTGGGAGAACACAATATTTCTCCAAAAGCCTTTGATGTTAGACATTTGACATTAGGTTATTTAATGCCAAATCTTGGCACAAACCATTTTGAGATACAGTTCCACCCTTTCAACCAAGGTTGAACCTTTTGTCTTTTGGGCATCACTTTTTAGAGTTTTCAAAACTCTAAGCCTTTTATTTTTGGAGCTTTCTTCATTAAATGTGGATATGTCAAGTTACACTTATGGTGTATGGTGGAGTCATGGATAATCCAACTTATGATAGAATAGCCACACAAAATGACTTTTATGACTTTATTCAAGACCCCTATGGTACAATATGGTTTGTGAGATAGATTTCTATCCACCTCACAAAAATCAATCATGGAAACACAATCAAGATCCAACTCCAGACTGGAATAAATAGGTTTATCAAGAAGACTTGGATGCTTTGGCTTGTGCAAGTAATTAAGCTCCACCACATGCTAGGATTACCATATTAAGACTTCCTTTGGTTTGCATGAGCAACCAAAATAAGAAGCATCTAGTCATTACCATTTTAGGACCTCCTCCTTTGTTTTCATAAGCAAACAAACTAAGAAGCATCTATTCATCACCATTTTAGAACCTCCTCCTTTGACGTATATGAGAAACCAAATTAAGAAGCATCTAGTCATCAGCATTTTAAGACCTCCTCCTTTGGTTTGTATGAGCAACCAAACTAAAAATCATCCATTCATTGCCATTTTAGGATCTCCTCCTTTGGTTTTCACAAACTACCAAACTAAAAAGCATCTAGCTATTCCTTTTCTTGTCCCATCACTAGTTTTTGATGAACCTATTATTGAAGAACCTCCATTTGATGAACAAGTTATTTTTGATCCCTTATTCAATAGTCTAATTTTTGGAGAGTCCATTATTAAACCACAAACCATTGTTCTCGCTAAACTAAATGTTCCCCACTTTAGAAATTTTGTGTTGAACTTCAAGCCAAAACAAGAACCATTACCTCTTTAAGATCCATCTTATGAGGATCAAAATGTGTTCAAAATTGATTTTTTGTAACCAATTGTGAACCAAAACCGAAAATTTATTGTTGACACATCCATTTTTAATAAGTTACCTATTCATGATTTACCTATTTTTAAAGAGCCTCATCTCCTTGATAATCTAGTCTCTATAGAGTTATCTCTTGATCTCTTTCCACTTGTTAATGAGTCTCACTTTGATAGACATGAATATGTTGAGACATCCATTTAATGGTTCCCTCTCTTTGAGGTGCTTCACTTAGACGAGCCAATCTATATTGAACCCTTTCAAGATGAATCAATTTTTATTGATCCCATTATGCCATCACAGGCTATTACTTGTTAAACATTTAGTATTCAACATAACATTATTATCAAAACAACCATATCAGATGAAAAATCAAAAATAGAGTTAGGTTTTATTTTTGAACTAACATTAGATTGAGCATCAAAAATAGAATCAACATCAGTTATGACATTGGATTCAGAATCCCTTACTTTGGAATTAGATTCAAAAATAGATTATAGTCATGGTTATTACAACATTGGTTACAATTTCCTTACAGATCAATTTGAATATATTTGTGATCCTTCTACAATTTTTGAGGATGATTGCTTTAGCATCAACACAAGTTCTCCTAGTATTTTATATGAGGATTGTGTTGCCTTTCATCATTTCACCATTATTCCCACCCAACATAGCCATTATATTGACATTCCACTTCTCACAAACATCGATTTGGACTGACAGAATCACATTTTTTTTAATTTCATCCATGGTGACATATCATTTGTAGAATATCAGTGGGGGCAGGACTAAATTCATTTAGAAGAAAAATAATATTCTAGTGAAACCTTTTCAGAGGCATTAGGGGATAAGCAAAGGTCAAACTCAACATATTTTAGTGAAATTTTTTCAAAGGTGCTAGAACACAATCAAATTCAAATTTTAACATCTCTTCGTGAAACCTTCTCAGAGGCACTATGGGATGATCAAAACAAATTCATTGGTAAACACCTCATTGAGGCACCAACAGCTGAGAAAAAAATTTCTTCACTATTTATTGAAGATATTATTCAAGATAAAATCAAAATAGCTTCCAATCTACAACATAATTAGATGGTAGTTACTCTCAAGATCAAGCAACATATCATTTTGGTTGTCTTATTGAGATCATCTTTAGAGGTCTTTGGCCCTGCCACAACCAAAATTATGTTGAATCTAACAACAACAACATTACATGTGATCAAAAGTTTTGATATTCATTTGTTTCCCATTTGTTATACATTTCATTATCACCCACCTATTTATTACCCACTTATATCATTTATCCTAACATTATTTACCATCACTGATAGCACTTTCCTTTGTCAAGGTTATAAGGATATCTTGTCTCGATATTTGAAGGAAGTAGAATCAATTATCTATGAAGATCACAAACACATTATTAAGATGCAAATTAGTAGAAAGTTATTAATAGAGCAGTTGTTCTGAAAGGGAATTAGATAGAAACTTTTATAATTGGTCATCTTTGTTGTCTCACATATTAACTAGGACATGCATCTCCCTATCAGAAAGAACAACAGAACCATTTTTCACTTTTCCAATTACCATTTTCCATTACCATTCCTCATCTCTTGGGGGCAACACTATAGACCCTTTTTAGGCATTATTATACCATTGTAATTCATGAACCATGTCATTTGAATTACATTGACTTGAGGTCCTTTGCGGATATGTAGGTAGCACTCAAGTTCTATTGAGGTCAACTTGATCACCTTATATACACTCTCACCATTTTATGAATAACCTAAGTCTTACTCTCATTAATTTGTGAGCATGGGTTGTTGCAACTGGCTTAGTTATTTTATTGGAACCTCTACTCTCGGACATACATCTCCATGACTAGATGGTCCCTCTTGTGCATAGTTTAGCCCAAAATCACAAAAAACATTAGAAATACTTTGAAAATATCAAAACACACTCCATAAAGTTAAAAAAACATTATCTCATGATTTTGTACATTTGTACATTCTCGTGCCACTATGCTACACTCTTACCATTTTGTAAGCAAAAAAACACCAGTTCATTTTGTCCTATGCACTTGTTGTTTTGCAAGATCATTATTTTCCATCCCATCAACTTATTGTTTACAATATCATTCTCATTTGTTTTTCATATCTTCCATTTATTCTATAACATCAATCATGTTAGTCTAATCATCATTTTGTCTTCTATCTCATTTCATGGGAGAACTACATTTGGCCTAAAGTTCATGTTAGAATATGAGTCCATAGAACTATGTAGGTAGAAACCACTTGTTTTGTACATCTAGAGTCAACTCAACCAACCCCTTCCTTTTCTTCTCTTCACCCATTTCTTCTGTCATTATTCCTCTTTAATTAGGGAACAATTTTTATGTCATTATTCTTTGTTATGTTGTGGTGGAAAGTAACACCTCTACCGCACATGCATGAACATTTATCATTAAACTGCACTAACTTGGTTTTTTGTTTGTGTGTGTTTATTTATGTTTTCTTGGTGTTTTGTTGTGCTTTGACACACCTACTTTTATTTATTCTCCTTTTCTCTTTTTATTACTTCTTGTCTCATCTTGGTCTTGTGTTTCCATGTATGTTTTTGCTTATCTCTTTTGTGTTTCAAAACATCTTGATGATTCGCATGGATCTTGATTATTTATATATTGATCTTATGTTATTAAGTTGTTCTTGGACCTTTTTGTTTATTTAATTATTTTTGGTGTCTTATTTTTCTATTTGATTTTGCTTTTCTCTTTTGTGTTCAAGAATGTTTTGATGGTCCACATGGATCTTGATTATTTATATCTTGGTCTCATGTCATTAAGATGTTCTTGCTTTTCATTTTTAAACATTTTTGTTCTTACTTAAGTCTTTATTGATCATATTTTGATTTTAAGTTAGGTTCATTTATGTTTATCTTTTTCTTTGTCTTTATTTTTTTGTTTAAATGTAAATAGTTGCATCTCTGGTTTTGGTCATTGTTTTACCATTATCTTTCATTATAGGTATTCACATTTGATATGACTCAAAGTAATTTTAATATTATGTCATTCTAATTTATTCATACTTATGATCCTAATTTATTTTGCTATATCAATAACTTTATGCTCAAGTCTCAAAGTCTTAACATCAACATAGCTCTGATGAATGATTCTCAAGAACACTTTGCATAATCTATGCTCATGATATGGAATTAGGAATCTATATATCATGCATTTTATCACCTCAACTCTATGCTTAGATGTGCATCTCTTTGCATACATTGTGAGTCTAATCAATTCTTGGTCAATTTTCATCATTCCTCATTCCATTGTCTCCCAAACTTGGGTGAACTACATTAGCCTAAAGTTCAAGTTAGAACATGATTCCATGGAACTATGTAGGCAATGTTCACTTTTATAGCACATTTAGAGTTAGCTTGGCTATCTTTCATTCTTCTTTTCTTCTCTTTCATCACTTTGTGCATTCTTATATGCTTGGTTTCATGTGGCTTTCCAAGCCATTCTACCATCACATGTATGCTTACACCCACTTGCTTTAACCTATATTTTAGGTTCTATCCTTGATCTATTTTTCTTGCCAATTAGCCATGTGGGGCACAATATCTGAACAACATCAGAATCAAATCAGCTCTACAGGGGCAAACCATTATTTAATCTTTATCAATGATCAAAATTAGCCCAACTAAGACACAACTATTTTATCACGATCAAATTTTCCCTACTAGGGCACTTCTTATTATCTTCTCTCTTTTCCTCTAATTCTAAGCTCTCTACACTAATTCCCACAATGGAAATATTTTAGTGTGCAACTTGTCTCAAGATTGATTAATGTCATTAGTACGGAGTTTATACTCTCAAATTGGGTATGTTTAAAGTGTGTCCCTTACATTTATGAATTGTATCTTTCCCATTCCCCCCATTTATTGGGGCCTATTATACCCATAATTATATTTTGGTCATTGATGGTAATTATGTGTGAAAGTATTAGCTCTTCTAGATGTGATCTATTCCATGGGTTAATCTTTCACTTTATCTCTCTTTTTGGGAGTCCATCCTTCTTTTTCATCCTAGTATGTCCTCTCAAGTGTGAATCATGGGTCTATTCCAATTTATTCTTGACAACTCTTTTCTTTGAAAAGATGTTGCTTCACCTGAATGTCTCGCTATGCCTTCTCAAATGGGAGAAAAATGTAGACATCCAATTCCTAACACCTTTTGTGTTGAAATTATCAATCTTATTCAAATTTCACTCAAATGCACATTTTAGACTAAAATACATAAAACACCCTAAATGGTTTTAACTTGTCATTTACAAGTGCCAATTTAGGTCAAAGTATCCCTAAATGGGGCAATGAAATTTATGGGCTAGCTAACTTTGATCAATTCATTTCAAGTCAAAATGATGATTTTGCCTTTTTGTGCTCTAGATCACTCTTTTCTTCTAATTAGTTGGTACACATCACATACCTTTGTTATTTTGTGTTGGAAACATCATAAATGTGAATATGGTTCCAATGCATCTAAAGTCGCCTTCCAATTCTTCTCAAGTCAAATTATAACTCAGTAATATGACTTTCTGACCATTTTGATTAATTGAGGGGCAATTTCCAAATAATTTCACAAATGTTGATTAACCTTGTTTAAGGCTAATTAATCTAAATCAAGAGCTTAAGTGGATTTTCCATGAGATTTGTTGAATATTTCTTTTTAAAAATTTATTTCTATTAATTGCATCATCAAGGGACATCATTTCTTGGTAAGACATCCCTAGGCCATAAATGCCAAAAATATCAAGACTATGGGTCTCCCATGCCTCATAATGACCTCCATGCCTATTCAATGCATCTTTTTCCAAATTAATGATGAGGATAATTATGTATTTAATTACAAATATTTAATTAATCCTCAACCACACATATTCATCTCAAGATGGATGGTTCAGGTTGATTCTGAGCAATCTTGAAAATCTATAAATAGAGAGGCCATGGACATCATTTTTAAGCTTGATTTGTGCAAAGTTATTATGTTTAATTATCTTCACAATCCTTTGCATTTGACCATTGATTTTAGTTATAAGATTCATTGATGGGCTAGTTTAATGATTCTAAATCATGAGCCTAGATTTTGTGGAGATTTCTTGAGACATTAGAGGGGTTGGCCACCATTGTTGTTGAAGACAAGAGTTTTTAATCAAAGGAGAACATGATTTTGAGCTGCATTGGTATGGTTAATCCATTTGGTAAGGCAATATGATGTTTCTTTCTTTCATTTGTTTCTTTCTATCCCTTTTAATTTCCATATGAATAGATAGGCTTAATTCAGTTTGTTCTTATGCATTCTTCTTTTGATTTATTAGACTAATGTTTGACTAATCATGTTATTTAATCCTCTCTATAGGCATGCTCATGTTCCTTTTGATCACTTATACTTTTTGACATCATGTACTTCTTACCATTTTTATCAACACACACTACTAGATTAAAACTATATGATCACATGTGCACCATTAGATCTTAGAATAAGTTTGATCTTTATCTCTGTTAACCAATAAACACTTTGACATGTTTGACTTATTGAAAATTATATATATTCACTATATGATCTCCCATGAGCCATTATATCTTCATTTGGTATTTATCTTTAACATCATGCAAAATAGACTATGGGGACCATTGTTATCTTCTTAGAAGGCTAACTTTGCACTTCCATATATTTTGCCTCGCTCAAGTGCAAGCTCTAAAAATTGGATCATATGATCTCCTCACATAGGAGAATCCAACCATATAATAATATTCTCTTTTAACCCTCATATATGTGAGATATAATGACATTAAAATGCTTCCTCATATTTATTTTTTCATAGAACCAACTATGTCAAGAACTGTCTGGAAATACCAACTTTGCACATGCATAGCTTTTGTCACACTTTAGCACTTGAGCCGAAAGTTAGCTCAAAAAAACTAGGAAAAAAACTAAAAAAACACATAAGAACCCCTTCTCCTAAAACATCCACATGTGCAATATATTCCATGATCAAAATGCATACTCAGTTTTTCTTGCCACATTATAAATTTAGCTATGGGAAAACACTGTCAAAATGCTTGAAAGGCCAAATTTGCACTTGCATATATTTTATCGCACTTCATTGCTAGACTTTAAACTTTTTGAATATAAACTAGGTATTAATGTGATCACAACCATATGATCAACTCCCCCTGACTCATTTACATGTGTTAATTATAATGTCATCAAACTGCCTACTCATATTTTCTGCCATTAGACCCAAAATGTCTAGATAATAAGAATGATGAACTGGGTGAATTCCACTTATGTACACAAGCTCTCCAAATAATATAAAACATCTTATAAGACATATAACACAATTCCAATACTCCATACTCATCCTTGAACATCTCTAACTATGCCAAAATTGAAGATCAACCAAGCCTCCTTTAAGCATACTAGAACAAGCACATTGTACACTTTGTCATTGTCACTTAGACTATCAAGGCACTTCATCCACTCACCTGGACACCTCCACAACATCATTGAAAATTATACAACACTACTTTCATTCATGATAATTTATATAATTGTGAACTATGAGAATTTTCACTTGTATGAAACATCTATGGTAGATGAGGAAGGACACTTACTACCCTTTATAGAATACTTGGTTTTGTATGCACAAATATATTTAGAGGAGGATTTAGTGTTATATTAGAAATTAAAAGAAACTTTAAAGGGTATAAAATAGTCTTGGTAGGTTGACCTCAAGTATAAGACACTAAGACAAGCAATTTGATTCTTCAAGGATAAATTTGAAAATTTGATTCCACATATCCTCCCCAATAATCTTTTATGGGATTAAAATACTCCCATTATGAGGTATGATCCATAAGGATCAAGAAAAACAATATATCTATTATAAAATAAGATTAAAAACTAATTTCAATCATCAATAGAGATTTAAAATGAGAGTTCTTATCTTGGTGAAAAAAATCATTTCATGCAGTCATCAATAATCTAGCAACTAATTTATTCAAAGTAATGATTATGAATCTACCAAGTTGTATTAGCTAATAGTTTATCCCATAGAAACCATAAGGGTATGGTAAAGACAAAATAAGTTTCATTCATATTCTAATATTATTGAAAGGGCATATCAGAGGATGATAAGGAGGCATGCATTATCATGCCCAAAAACTATATGCCAAAAGCCCAAGTAAAATGTGGTAAAAAGGTTTTTTATTAATAAATTTAACAACATTTAATTAGTTAACTATTTTTCCCATAAAAAAAAATCTTAAGAGGAAGTGTGACACATAAAATTAATTAATTTTTTCATTTAAGTAACCCATAACCACACCGTCCATTATCATGAATACAAATATATTTAAATGAAAATTAAGTTTAAAAGTGATTTCTAAAATTACCACACTACATGAGGATCTATTCTATCATCACCTTATTAATAATTTTATGAAGGTGAAATAATTAATATAAAAGGTATAAATATAATTTCCTAACACAAGGTTATCTATTAATTATATATATATATATATATATATATATATATATATATATATTTCTTTAGTGCGAGAAGACAAACTAGCATTTCTCTAAGGTTAACTTACACAAGCAAAAACAATAGTATACTTAGATTATAAGGTACATCTAATAGGGCTACCACTATATGTCTAATGTAGATAAGGTTTCCATTATAGTAATAAATAAAAATCACTCCAAGGGATCATGAATCCAAAAGAATTTTACATTACATATAATAATCTCAAGGGTAGCAATCATAATTTCAAACTATTCATATTAGAAGAGTCAACAAAATTCAAAACATAGATTAATAAAAATTGTTTTATTAATTTTATATTAGTAATCAAGCATAAGATTCATAACCTAACATGAGTACTAATGTGAGGCATATCTAACTTAGCCTATGACTTAGGAACTGATGCCTCCACATCTTTGGCAATGTATTAATCTATTCATCAGAATCATTGTAAGATGTAGTTCTCCCTTTGAAATTATGAATGATAAATCATCACTTAAAGCGGGTTGTAAATCTAATTAAGCCAAAACAAAGGATAAATAACTATCATAACATAAGTTAGATTATATAATCTTTAAACAAGAACATCTAAAACATTAATCATTACTCTCAGCAAACCTTAGCATAAAACACTTCAACATCCTAAGGTGATTATGTTAACACAAAAGCACTATCTCACAAGGGTACATACAAGTGTCAATATAAATGATAAAGGAAATTAAATTCATTTATCCTAAAAAAATTATGAATATTCAACAATAATAATCTTCACTCTACTTGGATTAGAATTGATTCTAAAAGTGTATTCATCAATGAACAAGACCTAATAAAATAAAGTCTTGTTTCTAGGTTCACTAAACAATTTATATCACCACATAGATAAACAATTATATCCATATATTTTATTTATCATTACATTATGTAATGTTATAAAATAGGAAAGTACGCTTAATGCATAAGGAAATATATCCTAAGGTTAGTGACTAGATCCCACATTAAGTAAAGTGCCCTAAAGGCTAGTAGTTAGTGCCTGTAATCACTTCCCAAACTACCTACATATCTACTATGACCAAATTCATATGTAGAATCAAGGATGCCTATATTTCACTCATTATCAATATGAGTGTTATTTGTATTATAAAGGTAACTGACATTCACCATTAAGCCTTACAACTAATGCTTTCACATTTACCTTTGAAAGTAACTTAGTGGTCACTAAATAACCCACATGTAGTTAGAAGCTACCAAGGGTTAATACGATATGTCCTTGTATGTGGAATAAGTTTTTTAGACTATCCAAGTCAACCACAAGTTTAAAAACAAGAGTATGCCTTACTCTATTGTTAATCAATAGCCTCTTTAGAGATAACTAAAAGCATCTAAACATATATTTAATTTAGATATGTTTAGGGTCTCCCTCATTTAAACTAGGGTTTTAAAATTATTTCCTAAGGATAAAAAAAGTTTAATATAATCATTGAGTAGTTTTATTATGACCGAACACAAAAAATTGTATAAAAAATGATTCAAAACACTAGCTTTGTTGCATCTATTATTTGCTAGGAAAAGGATAGAGAAACAACATCTAAAATAATTATCCAGAAATGCCAAAAGATTAAATTTATGATTCTAGTTTACTTTTAATTCAAAAATGTCATAATAGAGTCACCTAAACATTTTATCTAAGAAGCATTTTAAATATTAGTGGTGGAAAACAATGGTTTCAAAAAAAATCAATTTTCTAGTTGATAAAATGGTTCAAAAATTAATTCCAAAGAAATTGATAAATTATTCTAATGGTTTAAACATATTTTCTAGGCTAAGGGAGAATACAATTTCAACTTTAGATAATTTTTATGTGGGATTAATTATAAAATTAATTTATCATTTTGAAATCATTTTAGCAAGCTAAAAAGTGTCTTAGTAAATTTCACTTGCAAAATTGATTTAAAATATAGTCACATTTATTTGTGATTCTCAAAATTAAAATTATTTATTTATTGACTAATAAATTTTAACCATTTAAAATATGTTTCAATCCTTGGATTCTTTTTATTTTTTTAATTACTGATAAAGGAAGGTTTTTGTAAGGGCCCTAATACTTGTACAATATCAATAAGTAAGATAATACATTAAAACCACATCATTTGGAATAATAAAAAATAATGTTATCACCTAAGATAATGTTATCAACTAACAATAAACATGCAAACAACATTAAACTTACATGAAAGACACATCAAAGTTTAAAAAACTAAGGAAAAATAATATCACTGAAATCCTTGGCAACCTCCCATTCTTCCAAGTTTAGAAAGGTGTTCTACGTACATGTCATAAGGAAAATGACATAAACAAAAGATTTTAAATGTACCCATCATGTCAAGGTAGTTGTAATGAAGGGTAGTTGTCAAGAATGTAGTTACCATATGTGTATAAATAATGAAATGATTTTTTGGATAGCATATAGGTGGTAGTTAGTAGGGAGAGTCAATAAGTTGGTAGGATATTAGTTAAGGAGGCAGAGGTATAGAAGAGAGAGAAATGAGTGAAAATGTAAAACTCTATAGTTTATCCATATGATAGAGTTGATCATGTAAATGAATGAAATAAATATAGTTGAAATGATTGAAGTATTTTATTTTGTGATTTTATGTTGATTTGTTTGTGAATAAAAATTAGTGTGATTATAATCCTTTTATCTTTGAGAATAGTGTTTGTTATTACCTGTAGGGTTAAATGAAGACTAAGTTTTAGATTTCTATGTGTGACTAGTTTGAATCCAAGAGAATAGGTTAAGAAGGAATTCCTTGAGTGAGATTAGAGGAATGTTGAGCAAATAAATTTTTGAATGGGTTTGAAGATGAGTGTATGTAATTCCAAGTAAATAAATAAAGATTTCTCAGTATAAAAACCTGTTTGTCCCCTATTTTGTTTATATTCAGTGATTAAGAAGACTAAGAGCATATGAACCAAGCAAGATGTTGTGAAAAGATGAGTGATACACATTTATATGTTTTTAAGTTTTTAATTTAGAGTTTTTTAAAGATGTATATGTGGTTTTCAATGTTTTTAATATATAGATCATCAAGTTTTCTATTCAAACCCTGTATTATCTTACTACAGGCAGATAGTGCTAATAAGAGTCCTATAGAATCATAGATTCAAGTGTATCTAGAAGTGAATAAAGGGAATTTTATGTTTTAATAAGTTTATTCTCTTTAATACATACTTTAATTAGCCTTTGTAAAGGTTTGAGAACAATCCATATTCATTAAAAGCAAAATTGAACCCTCTTAGGCCTACACAGTAAAAGTCAATATCTATAAAATTATGAGAAACCATTATGTTGAGTGGATTTAGTTGTTGTTCAAGCCAAGATAAAGGTTAATAAATTTATAATGGTATGTTAAATACCTTAGTTAGGTCTTTTAAGGGTTTGTAAACTAGAAAGAATCATTTAAATCAAGTTAAAAGCCTCTTGAGCTTGTTACAAACTAAGAAACCCTAGTTTAGAATTAGAACCTAAAAGTGGAATAATAAGCATTTGCTTCAGTGAAAATGTCTAAAACTTGGTATATTTATGTGTTGAGACAAGTAATAAAATATTATGGTGTTATTATACCAGTATGGTATGGTTTGTATGATAGAATTGGACTATAGTCAAAACAAATTAGGCCAAGTGAAGGACTAATTGGAGAGAGTAAGAGGCTAGAAAATGGGGAAGTCAAATTAGTTGGATTATAAAACTTAATATCAAGATGTTAAGTGATATAGGGTGTCATAAAATAGTGTTATTTTCTCAAAAATTGATATTACTTGTCTATATTAATGAAAAAGGCCTAAAAAAGGCTACTAGGAGAAAAGTATGGTTAAGAGTTTGAGAAGTATAGAAGGAAATTGACATTATAAGAGGGGTTGAAGTGAGTTGAAACAATTTTTTTAAACCTAAGAGATAATATTAAAGTTCAATATTGTCTACAAGAGACCTAGATCAAATATTGAAGTGATTTGGTCAAAGAAGCTTATAGCCTAGTGAAGCAAAAGTGAAAGATGAATGAAAGGAAGTGAGGATAATGAAATGAATGAGATGTATGAATGCATGTGATATGTATGTAGGGCCTAAATATAGAGATGAAAAAGGATTAAAATCATATTCAATAGGATCATACATGATAATGATGTCAAGTGAAGTGAGAGAATTGACAAAGAAGGGAAAGACTGAGGACTTATAATGCATGAATGGATCATTGAAGGTATTAGAGCTATAGAAAGATCAAAGAATGAGGAGGTCTCTACATCATTTGGTATTAGATCATAAAATTTAATGGGATGAGGAGAAGAATATTCATAAAGGATAACAAGGTACATGTTTGTATTGTCTTTCATTTTGAGTTTTTGATATGTTCATGAGATAGTGTTGAGATGTGAATGAAAATTTGAGTGTGGTAAGCATCCTTGAAGCCAGTGAGGCTTGATATTGTGAGATATTTGATGGAAATCTTAAGAGTGGGATCAAGGATAGCTTGAAAATAGAGAAATGAGTCCTAGGAAAAGGACAAAAGAATGAGATAGACCCAAAGGAGGTCATAAAGAAAGAGAGACCCAAGTGAGGTCATGAGAAGGCAAGTAGAGGAGGCTTGTCAAAGAGAATAGGTCCAGGTGATATCAAGATGTTGATATATAGGTGAGAATAATAAATATAAAGGAAAAATAAAATAGGGCATGGTTGATGTGAGTTACCACAAAGAGAGGAAGGTGCAATAAGATACCAAGAGAAGAGATCTGGAAGAAGAGATGACAGAGGTAAGGTAGCAATTGGATGAGTTGCTAATCATAATGGAGAAAATAAAGGAAATTGATAACCCATACTATGGATGGGTCATGAGGAATAAGACACTGAAGTGGCCAATAAAGTTTCAAATGAAGAAAAGAAAGATGAAAGTTAAGAGAGTAAAAGAGGTTGATTTGTAAGCAAATCAAGAGTGAGGTGATGAAGTATAGAATGAGTAAACAAGATGATAAATTTGAAAAATACCTTTAGAATGATGAGTAAGGCTTGAATTAGAAAAAATAAGCTAATGGAATCTAGCTAGATGATGAGAAAGACAAAGTAAAAATAGATCAATTTATGGACCTCATGGAAGTTTTGGCAAAAGAAGCACAATTGAGTGACAAAGGTATGTAATCTAATTATCTATTTGTTTATGAAAGTAAAGAGAAATTAGAGATAAAACTGGTAGATTTAGAATAGGATTTGCATGGTGAAATGATGCAAAATGAAGATAATGTATAGGTTACATTAGATGAAGTCCACAAGATGAAGGACAAAGAACATGAAGAGAAAGCATTGATGATAGTAATGAAGTAGATTAAAGATATAGATCCATATGGAGGTTTGAATTTTAGTGAGATATCAATTAGTCAAGAATTTCTTTTGTTTTTATTTCAAGCATGAAGATCATATCAGAGAAAGATGAGAGTATATTTGTATTAGTAGTGTTTTGGGGCATACACAACCCATATGATAGAGGAAAAGAGGAAAGAATGAACGCACATCAAGTCCTAATTAGTACAAGAAAGCATTGGAAGCAAGAAGGAAAAATTGTATTTGATAGAGGTAAACATTAGAGCATGCATAAGGAATAGTGGAAGCATGATGGAGCAGTAGTAGAGAAATAAGATCTAAGGAATAAGAATCGGAAGACTAAGAAGAACACAATAATCCATTTGAACAAAATTCTTTCATGGTTGGGAGTATGATGTAGGAGCATCAAGAAAACTATGTATATTTGGTCATGTGTAAGTGTCTTTCATCTCATAGCATCTTTCAAAAGACATTTGAATCTTTATAAGAGTTTATAGGTGTCCTTAGGTGGCCCTTTGGCATTTTCCTTCCAAAATGGGCATTTTAAATATTTGAAATATGTTAGTGTTCTTATAAGTATGTCCGTGTAATGTGAAGGAGAGGCATGTTATAAAATGTATGTAAGAGTCCATAAATGTACTAAGGTTGGTATAAAAATGTGTTATACATACATGTCATAAGGAAAATGACATAGACTAAAGATTTTGAATGTACCCATCATGTCAAGGTAGTTATTGTGAAGGATAGTGGTCAAGAAAGTAGTTGCCATGTGTGTATAAAGAATGAAACTAGTTTTTGGATAGTAAATATGTGGTATTTTAGTAGGGAGAGTCAATAATTTATTATGGAGTTAGTTAAGGAGGTAGAGGTATGGAAGAGAGAGATAAATGAGTGAAAATGTAAAACTTTGTAATTTATCCATGTGACAGAGTTGATCATGTAAATGAATGAAATCAATATAATTGAAATGATTGAAGTTTTTTATTACATTATTTTTTGTTTATTTGTTTATGAATATAAATTGGTGTTATTGGAATCCTTTAAGATTTTATAACATTATGTTTTATTACCTTCAGGGTTAGATGAAGACTGAGTTTTAGATTTCTATGTGTGACTAGTTTGAATCCAAGAGAACAGTAAACAAAGGAGTTCTTTGAGTGATATAAGAGAAATGATGAGAGAAAAAAGTCTTTAATGGGTTTGAGTGTGAGTGTATGTAATTCCAAGCAAATAAATAAAGTTTTCTCAGTATAAAAACCTAATTATTTATCCCCTATTCTATTTATATTCAATGATTAATAAGACTAATAGCGTATGAACCAAGCAAGATGATATAAAAAATGAGTGATACACATTTATATGTTGTTAATATTTTACTTCAGATTTTATTAAATATTTCTATGTTTTTCAATATTTTTAATCTATATATCATCAAGTTTTATATTCAAACCATGTATTAGCTTGTTATAGATGGATTGTGCTAATACGAGTCCTATAGAATAATAGATTCAAGTGTATCTAGTAGTGAATCAAAGGAAGTTGATGTTTTAATAAGATGATACTTTTTAGTAAAAACCTTCATTATCCTTTGGAAATTTATAATAATAATCCATATTCATTAAAATCAAAGTTGAATCCTCTTGGGCTTACATAGTTAAAGTAAATATCTATAAAATTTTGAGAAACCATTATATTGAGTGGATTTAGTCATTCTTCAAGTCAAGATAAAGGTTGATAAAGTTTCCATGGTATAGTAAAGACCTTAATGATGTCTTATAATGGTTTTTAAACCATAAAAAATCATCTAAATCAAGTTATAAGCCTCTTGGGCTTGTTACAGACTAGGAAACCCTAGTTGAGGGTTAGAACCTAAAAACTGGAATAACAAGCATTTGCACTGATGGAAAGGTATAAAACTTAGTATATTTATGTGTTGAGACAAGTAATAAAATATTATGGTGTTACTATACTAGTATGGTATGGTTTGTATGGTAGATTGGGTTGTAGTGAAAACAAGGGTAATTAGGCCCAGTGAAGGGTTATTTGGAGAGAGCACGAGGCTATAAAATGGTGAAGGCAAGTGAGTTGTATTATGAAAATTAATATCAATATGGTAAGTGATATAGGATGTTATAAAATAGTGTTAGTTTCTCAAAACATGATAGTACTTGTATGTACTAATGCAAAAGGCCTAAAAAAAGGCTACTAAGAGAGAAGTGTGGTTGAGAGTTTGAGAAGTGTAGAAGGCAATTGAGATTGTAAGAGGGGTTGAAGTGAGTTAAAACAAGTTTTTTAACCTAAAATATACTATTCAAGGTCAAGATTGTATACAAGAGACCTAGATCAAAGATTGAAGTTATTTGGTCAAAGAAGCTTATAGCCTAGTGAAGACTAAAGTGAAAGATGAATGAAAGGGAGTTAGGAGAATGAAACAAATGAGATGTATGAATTCATGTGAGAAGTATGAAAGGCCTAAAGGTAGAGAGGAAAAAGGATTCAAATAATCATATTAAATAGTATCATACATGAGAATGATGTCAAGTAAAGTGAGAGAGTTGACAAAGAAGGGAAAGATTGAGGACTTATGATGCATGAATGGATCATTGTAGGTATTAGAGCTATGGAAAGAGTGGATACTGAGGAGGCATATGTGTCAATATAGAATAATATGGGATAGTCAGATCCCTACCACATAACTTCCTTTGATTCTCATAATCAAATAAATCAATAATAGGGCCATCAACCTTAGCTTTCTTGAGCTTCTTAGACTACTATACAACAACAAGGTTTATAGAAGCCCTTTTCCTTCTAGTATTATAATAGTAAAACCTTTGGGAGACTTTAATTCATCCCTAAATTTACAGGGATATGGTTTAGATGGTTTTAAAGGGAGTTCATTTTCTAAAATAGTTACCTTAGGAGTGGGAGTAAGTATAATAGTTTAGAATCTGGCCATTTGGAAAAGCATGAAAATGAGAGACTAATGGATAGGGACATCATAATTCCTTGATTGTACATTAATTATAGAATTTTATAAATACATCAAAATAAAAATGAATATTGACCATCTTCTTATGATAAAAATGATTAAAATTAAAATGATAAGAGAAGGCACACTTGTATTTCCTTTATACGATAACATACCTCATAATCTTATATAAGACCTCACTCTAAGGAGTAGGAAAAGAATCTCTGAAGTAACCAACTTATAACTTGGTAAGTTTATCTTTACCATTTAATAATATTTTTACATTTTTACCTTTGTCTCTCTTCAACTTGTATAACCTAGATTATTTTTTTACCAATCTAATAGCCTGGGCTATACTTTATTTCAAAACATTGAAGGAGACTCCCTCATCATGGCAATCCTAACCTTCCAATATTTTGTAAACATTTGAGTAAGTCTTCATTTTTCATGTTTGCAAGGAAGGTAATAGATAGGTTGACTAGTTTATTAATCAAGTGGTCTATATTTTAGGATTTTTAAAATATCCCCAAATGGGAATATTGCTAAATACACTCAAACTATAATAATCCAAACTCAACACTTATGCTAATAGACACAAATATGATACTCTTTCAATTCCCAAATGTGAAATAACATGCACCCATTCTTATTATAATTTAACATAGTACACAATGAAACTTTCACACCATATACTTTAATGAAATATAACACTACCAAACATATCTTATATTTTCTTGTAGAGGTTAAACCAACTCACTTAAATTATAAAAATATTACTATTACAAAATGTGAAATAGCATACACACTAAACCAACTACTAAGAACAATAAAGAAACTTACAAACTCCACTCAAACTATATGGACTCTATCCAATTTCACTAAAAGACCTAAAAATAACACACAGACACTGGATTTGTAACTTTGAAGCACATTCACAATCTCTGAGTGAGATTGGCCTACTGAACCAAAGAGGTTTAATCCTTTGATATAATAAATTAATGGGCCTTCATCCAATGATCTCAATATCCAATGGGTTTTTGTCCAAAGAAGAGGAAGAAACTAAACATAAGGTTCAATCTCTCAAAATGGTGGTGGGGGGGCAGGGGGGGAAGGGCGCGGGGGGTTTGGGTTATGATTTTAACAAAGATGCATTCCAAAGGGAGAGAGTTCATACTTTTAAAATTCATAATGAAGGAAGATAAATGGAAGAATAATGTAGAGAAATATAATGGGGTAAATCATTTCACATGGGGGGACAAATTACCAATAGTGACAAGCTTATCACCATGTCCAAGAGTCAAAATCAAATCTTCACTTTTGACAAAATCATATCCTTCTCTCATGCTTCCATAATGACACCTCTCTCACCCATGTGAAGGGGAATCAATTATTGGAATTTTGTCATCATTCACCCATGTTTCCACATGCCTCAAATAATGTCCCCAACATCCTTTTGACTTCTCCATACACTCCACATCATGAAGCCAATTAGAATTACACCATACTTCTCCCTTTTTCTTTTTCCACCAAGAAACAAAATCAAGTGGTCAATAAAGCAATTAGACTTGTCTCTTTAATGGAGTGGTATGACCCAATTTATGCACATGCTCTTGAACCCATGTGAGATTCTCTTGTGGTCCATGCCACATCATCTACAAGCTACCTCCTCCACTACATCATCACCTACTTCACTTGCCACATCACTATGAATAGTGATAGTGAATAGTACCTATGAATAGTAAATTATGGATAGTGATCCCACACTAATATTCCCTTACATCATCTGACTTAGTCTATAGGAATAAAATAGGATAATTATCTTCCACAAGTGTCTTATTCTAAAAAAGGGGACATTACAATCCTCCCTTCCCAAAATTACTTATCCTTAAGTAATTGCAAACTGTGATGCTTAAGAATCATTGTGCTGATGTGTTGCATCCAACTGTAGGGCCCACATAATTTAGAACCTTTACCTATCAATTGAGTTAAATTTTCCAAAATATCACTGTAAGATATATGTGACCTAACATTCTAAACATCCTTGTACCACTCATGTAATTTGAGTACCCTTTCAAGAGATCTATTAACCCCATGAGCATAAATGTCAAGTAAATGTGTATGACTCACAAAAACATAAATACAAACCTTCATATGATCCCTAATGTGAGGCAAAATTATAATTTTACATCCATGTCTTGGATCTAATAATGAAAATGTGATTGTATCAGCCCCTTAACTTTGAATGTTACCAAGATCCCAAACAAATCTCAATAACTCTGCACCATGTGTCCGCTGCACTAATTTGGTATTCATCTAAACTTACAAAACTAGTTTATCATTTATAACATATTAAGCAACAATGATAGTAAACTTATCATAATATTTTAATTGCCTATGTCTAGACACATCTTCTATATCTCATATTATGATGTGTAGCCAGCTTTGGATAAAAATATCTATGTGCTTGCTAGTATCAAAAAGGTTTCCAAAATATCCATAGGCATGTGCAATATCATATGTTAATCCATTTAGTGAATTACCTTTTGTCCCTATATGTTAAATCATGCCATTGATGCTTTCCTTAAGAGAAATATGATAGGAGGTGACATGGATTAGTTCCTTGCATTTGATCCATTTGTTCTACCCATTGAATCCTATTATCCTTCATAATATATTCCTTAAACTCATCGAAGGTAAATTTGAATTCCTTTCTTGTCCATTTTTATAACATAATGAAATCATCAGCAATAATGATGTTGAACTTGGAAACTCTATCTTGTATAGATTTCAACATACCATCTAGATACCTCATCATTATGCATTGACAATTTTGAGCCAAAGGATCTAAATGTACTATTTTACCCTGATTAGAATGGTGATAAAACTAAAATATATTGGTGATATCATTCCCATATCTTGAGATGAAATTGTAAGAGTGATTACAAAACACCTTATTAATGTTATTTTGATGATAGTTGGTGCATTTTGAGTCCCAATGGTATAACCAAAAGATCAAAGTGTCCCCAGTGACCCCAAAAAGTACTCTTAAACATCTTATGTTCTCATCTATTTTTTATGATATCTAGACCTCAAATCTTTCATTGAACAATACACATCATCATATATCTCACCAATAAACTCTTATTTATACATGTTGGGATGGAAATATGGAGTAATTATGATAGACTTAGATCCTAATTCCACTCTTATGATATGCTTAAGTCTTTTATCTAGTAGTAACCCTAGAGGCAAGTCACTAAACACTAGACTATGCTTGTTAAGAAAATTACCAATATGATAAGTACATTCCTTACAAGGCATAAACAAACCAATTGTTTCCCAAACAACTTGTCCATTGATAGAATAACTCTCCATTATTTTAACTAGTTGTGGTAATCCATGGGAAACCCCCTAATCATCACATCTTTTATTTTATATTTAAACTTGAGATCCATGGAATTAAGTGAGAAATAACCATTGAAGTGTAATCATTGTATACTAAAAACTATGTTAGTTTATCATAATCCCATAACAAATGAATAATCACATACCTCATGGTCATTGAGCTTACTCATACATAGCTTAAAACTAATATGAGATGCCTTCACCCCATTTCTTCCATAAACTAAGCATTGTCGAAACATTACCAAAGCATGCATGATGTCCCAGATTTCTTTGTCTGATTATTCCAACTTGCAATTTTCAAATGTTATGGTATGCCTCTTTTGAACTAATACCATTCCAATTTCTTCTCCTAAATCATCATATTCTATTATAAATGGAGGTGATAAATCTGAAATAAAAATAACTTGACATGAACTTATTACCTCCTTTAATCTTCCAAAAGTCGCTTGTGTTGGTTTTGTCCATTCAACATTTGCCTCCTTGGTCAAATTAGTAAGAGTATCTCCAAGCTAAAAAAACCCCTTAACAACACTTCTATCATGATTACATAAACTAAAGATACTTCTCAACAAATTTAGTGTGGTTGGGAATTTTCAAACTAGAAAAAATTAAATTCTCCTTTGATCCACCTATTCCATCATAAATTTGAGAGTATCATTTTCTTCCTTGATGAGGTTAAATAAACTATCCCTTTCTAGTCCTTGGTGTGTAAAATAATAAATAACTCTAAGTTTCAACCTATAACTTGTTATTTTTACCATATTCTTTTAGAGTTCCCAAACATGATGTAGATTTACACTTAGATGCATGATATTAAAATATTTGCATAAAATGGTAAAAATTTGATTTCCCTTCTTGATGCTAGGAAACATGTATCCATCTTGGGGTACCACATCCTTCTCGAATCCTCCTTTACACATCCAAGCCTTTTTGGAGATAAAAATATCATTAACATAAATAAATCAAAATTTCTTACCTCCTCTTCCTTGGGATGAAAACAAGTGACTGAATAATCTTATTCCTTAGATTCTATATACACATAATATTTTTAGCTTTTATCATATATTGGTGCTTTACATCTTATAAGAACCCATAAATACTCAATCTCTTTGAGTGTATGCCCTAAGGGGTGCATCAAGAAAGGGGTGAGTAGACCTTTGGTGCTTTGTAGGATTGTTTTCCCTTTTTGCCACTTTATTACCAATCCAACTAGATCCCAAAACCTTTACCTAAGATACTTTTCCTCCCTTGAGTATTCCTCTAGTCTTTTCCTCTTTTATTCCTCCTTTTCTTATCTTAAACTCATTTTATATTATTGATTATATTGGGTTGACCCAGTACAGTTTAGGGGTATTTTCTACTTTCTTAGATTTTTATCCCTTTGGCCAACCTAGCTCAGACTTGATAAATTATCCTTGAAAACACATTGGGTTGACTGGGTCGATCCTATACAGCCGATGTTCTCATAAGGATTTAGGATAAGATCCACCTATATATACAAGATCATTTTAGTCATTATTCATATGTACAATCAAGAGTTATTATTCACTCACGCTTCTTCATAATCTACTTTTCCACCATTCTACTTGGGGAGACTTAGTTTAGTTTTCTTATTTTGGAGAATCTAGTCTTGGATAATTTGGCCTTTCTTAGTAATCCTTACAAACCAAAAAAAAACTCTTGTTAAGCCCATTTTGCCAAGGGAAAAATTAAGTCTTGATGGGTTCACATTTAGGTAAGTATATTCTAACTTTTTTCTCCTCTCTTTTAGTAGATACAAGTAGCATAAGTGTTGGCTCAAATAATACTATCTTACATATTTTATGTATTAGGGTGTTACTCATACTTAATTTAATTGAAGTTCCCTATACATGTTTGTTTTATTACTTTTAACCCCTACTTTATGCCACAAGATTTGGTGTGCACTAGATTATATTTTAATTTCTTGATATTAGAATAGAAGTGAACATTTTAAACATTAGGACTCCATTAGGGTTTTTGTGTGATTGTGTTAGACTATAGGCTTTAGAACCCTTCCTAACATGATATGTTGTGACAAGTGATACAAGTGATCCCTTAATAGGGTCTAATGGATCCCCATATTGGTCATGTTCCTACTTAACAAGTGTATCCCAATCGAAAGTGCAGGTGTGATCTATCTTATCTGATCTAAGATTAATTCATAGACATGATGCATTTTTGATTACATACATTCTAGTGAAACTAAAATGAGCTAACCCTTGTAGGAATTGTTCACTTTTCTTCATTTATTTCATTTTTTGATCATCATTTTTATCATATATTTTTGGCATATTATATGGATTCTATTGACCCAACTATTTTTCTTTGTGCACAAGTTTTTAAGAATAGGTAACTAGATCAACCCAGTATAGGTTTTCAGCCTTTCAAACATTTTTTCAACCTAATAGGTTGACCCAATCAACCCCTTATAATTTTAACACTTTTTAACAAGTTCTTGCATAGCTTGATCAATCTTTTAGACCTATTTGTAGGTTTCTCAAGTACACTTCAAGGTTCTTCATCAGTAATCTTCCTTCATTATATCTCCAATCCACCAAGGTTCCTTTCTAATTTTTTGTATTTATCTTTTTTTATATTTCCTTTCACAGTCTACAATCTTTAAAATTTCCCTTGCATACTCAACTAGATCAACCCTACCAGCCCAGTTATATGTTCTATGTGCTATCATGAAATAACTAAATCAACATTGTCAACCTAATTCATTTTCAAACCTTTATTCCATAGTACAAGTTCGACCCTGTCGACCCTATTCTATATTTTATGTATATAAGGTCAACACTATAACTTGTTTCAAAGTTGGAATTAACCTCATATCTATTATTAATTAGCTCACATATTTATTTTCTTGTTACTTTCATGCTTAGAATAGTTCACATAGTGTAATTAGGGGATTTTCAATTTCTCACTTAGTTTCACTATTTTTAATTTTTGCACACATAGCCAAATCACAAAAACATAAACAAACACTTTAAAATCTTGTCTACTCTAGGCCAACCTACTTGTATTTCATCACCAAGGGGGAAGCCAACTTGATGCTCTGGTCAAGTATAAAGTGTGGATAATGGTATATTCTAGCTAAGCACTTGACACCCTTATCACTATAGTGTGTGAAGTGAGATGGAAAGCCCCAATACCAAGCTTGTATCATTACCACTATAGTCCCTTTTAACCCAAACTACCTGAAACCATCCTTATATTGATATCTAGTACCTTGCTTATAGCCAACTTCTTATCACATTTAAAATCATTCTTAATAAACTAATTAATGATCAGGTTGACCAATTAGTTAGCTTTACTTTTCAAGTTATTTGCTTTCTCTTTGTTTAATTATGTGTGCAAAAACTTTCATTAGCTAGCATTAGTGTAATGTTTTGTTTTATGTGCCTCAATTAGACTGATCAACATTAATCCAATTTATTATTTGTTTCCTTTCAGTGCTTAATTTCTTAAATTAGCTATAAAAATTATCTTGTTTTAAATCATAGCTTATTATCATCTTGTTCTTTCTCTGTGTCTATTATACTGGATCAACCCAATCGACCTTGTATCTTTTTTAGCCTCTATTCACTATATTGGATCAACCCAATCAACCTTGTATAGTTTATAACTCTTTTTCCATATTTTTCCTACCTATGTTCACTATATTGGATCAACCTAGTTGACCTTGTACAATTTACAAGCCCTATTTTATATACTAGATCTACCCATTCAACCCTGTACTATCTTCTACTTTCCCTATTTGTCAATCTAATTCCTTATCCTTCTAATTTTGCATTTTATTCATCTCTCTTCAATCAAAATGAAATCTTATATCATAATCTTCTTGGATATCTTGAATCCATTTAGGTCTTATATGGGATTTTCATTTTTTCCTATCTTTTCCTCCCAAGAGCACCATCACTCTTGAGGAACCTCTTCTCTTCCTTCCTCTATGAACTACAATATGGTGAAAATAACACCTCAAGATAAAGTTGATGGATCTAATTCATTCTATACTTACCAAGAAACTTTTCAAAATCTTCAAACTAATGTGGGAGTGATTGATACAAGTTTACTTAACAATCCCACTAATCCTTCTTCAATCAATCCTCTCCCTAATACCAATATGGTGAGTGCTCCTACAAACACCAACTCAACTCCTAATACAACCCAAATTTTAGCCTAAGTCATTCAATAAATGAACATTATGAAAAATTCTAATACCAACCAAATGATGTAACTTCAACAACACTTAATCAAAGTGGCTAATCAACCTCCAACTATTCATCCTCAAGCTAATCCTAATTATATTCCTCCACCTCTTAGGTATGCCTCAGGTAACATTATTCCTCAACCCATAATAAATAAAAAGATGCTTCAAACCATTCAAAATTATCCTTTATCTCCCTTCATTATTTTCATTGATATTGGTAACATATCTCCAACTATCAAATATGATGGGACTAAGGACCCTACCTCATTTATTAAAGCCTTTGGAAACTTTTATAAAGAGTGGATCCAAACTAATACCTTTGTCACTAATTAAATCTTAGTCAAAACCTTCATTGGTGATGTATTAAAATGGTATAATCAACTACCCCAACATTATATTTAGCAACTTGAAGATTTGGTTAATCTGTTGGTTAAAGAGTTTCAACACAATGATCTTCCCAAAAATTATTTTAGCCACTTTATCAATGCTAAGCAATCTCCAACTGAATTAGCTCATGACTTTATCAAAATATGTAAATATTTATCTCATAAAGTTGATCATAACATGAATGATGATAACTTATTCAAACTCTTTATCATGGCTTTAACTCCTACTCTCCAATATAAGGTTCAAACCTTTGCTCCCCAAACACTTAATGAAGTTCTTGATCAAGCTAAGCATCAATATTTTCTTATAAATCAATTCAACCCTAATCCTAAACTTCTTAAAAGATATTTACAAACACATAATTCTATCGCTAGTAATATTTCAAAAACTAAACAAGGATTTGTCAAGACTGATATTCCTTTACCTTCTCATACACCTCTTTCAGTTCATCAAATGAAACAATTTTTACCTCCCTCAAAACCTTTCATCTATCTCAATGCTCCTCCTAAGTGGTATGACCCTAATCTATTTTATTGATTCCATGCTGACATTGGGCATTCTCATGAATATTATAGAGCGATCAATAAATTTTTTGTCTTTTATATGCTTGGTGATTCATTCAATCATGAAACTATGATCAATCTTCATTGTCAAAAATACATTGTTACTTCCCAAAAATGACAAACTTTTAAAGCTTATAAATCTAATAGCCAAAAATATTCTTCTAATAATCAAGTAGTTATCAAGGATGTTTATGCCATCAATGTTGATTACAATCAATACTATAACAATTCTTAATGTGTCAACACTACCAAGGTCAATTATCATCATAAACTAGCTCACAAAGATCCCATTACCAAGCCTAAAAATCCATCTTTAGAAGAACAACTTCCTCCTTCCAATCCTCCAATCACATCTATACCTTCCAAAAATTATTTACCTTTTAAAACTCATGCTAGTTCTTCTAAATATCTTTGGAATTTTCATGAAGAACTCAACTCTATGCCTTGTAAGATTCCTCTTATGGAGTTAGTTTGCACTTCATCCTATCATCATAAATTTATTATTAAATAACTCTAAAAAATTGAAGATCCATCCTCCATAGATGAAAAACCAGCTTCTCTTGATTCTCAACCTACTAATGTCAACAACATTGAAACCTCCTATCCCTCTTCCAAACCTTCTATTTAATTCCTTGAAGAGGACATGATTAATGATGAAATTACTTTTCATGTCGATGATCTACCACTCTTTATTAAAATATCCATTAATACCACTCTTATCTAAAAAATCTTAGTTGATGAAGGCTCTGGTATTAATGTGACATCCTTTTGGCGTATACAACAACATGGTTACACTAAAGATCATCTTAATCAAACTTATCTTACTTGTCATGGTTTTGATAAGACTAATCAAAATACACTTGGTTGTATCTAGATTACATTAACCATAGGACCTAAGACCATTCAAATTAAGCTTATGGTCCTTGTTCTCCCTTTATCTTACAATATCATTCTTGGTTGTCCATGGACCCATCGAATGTAAACTAATGCTTCTTTTGGTAGTAAATGTATTAAATTATTACATAATATAAAATGGTACAAGCATGAAGTTGATCCCAATACATGGATAATTTAGCTTCCTAATCCTAAACCTTAATATCATATTCCTATAAATCCTAAGATTAATAATTCTCCTTTACCCAAGTTCATCAACATGAGTCATGATCTACAAGTTATTCTTGTAGATTCTTATGATGATGAGCCCAATGAATTGTAACACACTTGCAATACTACCAAGCTATCTCCATATATCTCTCAATGGATTCCTCCTTCTCTATTACAAAGAGACCATACCATTACTCTTGCTGATGAGATTACTAACTTTCCCCCTCCATGCAATTCTCAAGATCCTTCTTTACTAGAAGATACCTTCACTTAAAATGATTTTAGAGTGGCTAAATTATTTTAAGATCCTCTCATCATGTCTCTTCATAAATTTAAAAATATTGGGATTTCACCTTCTAAAACTCCCTCGATTCTCAAGCTTGTATAATTTCTCCAACATATGATGATAACTATATCATGGCCCAATCTCAATTTAAAGATTTTGATGTCCAGCATTAACAAAAAAAAATTAGCCCAAATTCATGCTTTTAATCAAGATGTGCATACCATTTCTATATATGGTACCTTAGATCTTGAGGGTCATGCGCCTCCCATCAATCCTCCTCTTATTAATACTCCTTGGGTGGTATAATAAATTATGCCTTTCAAACCTCCAAAATTTTGTACACCTTTGGATCATATCATTCCATCAGATCCTACTCCCACTATTGAATCCATCAATATACCCATCTCTTATATTCCATCTATTTATTCTACTCCTGACATTACGCTTGATTCCAAGGTAACTAATGTCCACCAAATTCATTTTGAATATGATGACCATGGAAATCAAATTCTTAATCTTGAATTAGATGTCAAATATTACGGTCTTATTCCTATCTTGCCTAGTGATGAAGCTATTCTTGAGTTATTCTATGCTCGAGAACCTCAACTTACTCGATAGTATCATAAGCTTGTAAATTTCAAAACTAAAACTCCTTGCTTCAACAACTTTGTTGTTGTCATTGATCCTAAAACACATCCAATTTCATCCTTGCCTAATGTACCATATCACTTTAAAGATGATAATGCCATGCTTATTAAAGAAACCACTCGCATAGAATATGGTACCCCATCTTATCTTCGATTGATTATAGTTTCTCAAGAGCTTTCACCTATAGAATATGATAACTTTAGCTTGTTATTTGAAAAATATTGTGAAGATTTTGTTTGGTCCTATGAGGACATGCCTAACATTGACCCTATAATTATGGTGCATAACATCATTACTTATCCTGATGCCAAGCCTATACATCAAAAACAAAGAAAATTTCCTCCTAAAGTTTCAACCTTATATCATAAGGAAATAATCAAATTAATCAATGTTAAATTTATTAAACTAGTGGATTATTCTAAATGGGTCTCTAACATTATTCCCGTTAGGAAGAAAGTCACTATGGTTATTCACATTTGTATTGATTTCCACAATCTTAATATTGTTTTCCCAAGGATAACTTCTCCTTACCTTCAATAGATGCCATCATCAATTCCATAGCTAGTTATGAAATTTTATCTCTTATGGATGGTTTCTTGGGATACAATCATATTCATATCACTCCTCAAGACCAACATAAAACTACTTTCACCACAGAATGGGGCACCTATTGCTATGTCAAAATGCCCTTCGGTCTTAAGAATGATAGAGCCACCTACTAATGTACAATGACTCACATATTTCATATCTCATTCATAAAATTGTTGAAACATATGTGGATGATCTTATTGCTAAATATAAACATCATAAAAACCATCTTTTCGATCTTGCTATCATCTTTGATCATCTCCTTAAATATAAAATTAGACTTAATCCTTACAAATATGTATTTAGAGTTACATCTAGAAAATTGTTAGGATTCTTAGTCTCTCTCCATGGAATTGATGTTGATCCTACCAAAATTAGTGTTATCATCAACATGCCTATTCCTTATTTTATTCTCAACATTTGTACTTATTTAGGTAGGCTTAGGGCAACTAGAAGATTCATCCCCAAAATGGAATATTAAATTCACTTCATCAATTCCCTTCTTAAGAAAAGTACTACTTTATAATGTATGGATCCATGTCAAAAATCTTTTGATAACATGAAAGAATCATTGCTTCATCTACCTATACTTCATCCTCCTTCCAAAAATAAACCTTTGATATTATATACTTTTTCCACACCTATTTCATTTGGGGTAATGCTTTCCCAACAAGATGATATGGGAAGAGATTATGCTATTTATTACATTAGTTGAGGCTTCATTGATTATCAAAATTACCTCTCCATATATTTTATAGCTAAAAATCTTTGCCACTATATGCTTTACCAAACTAATTATGTCATCATTCATTCTGAACCCCTTCATCATTTCTTCTCCAAAGCCTTTCTTCTTAGAGATAGAATTGGCAAATAGATGGTCCTCCTTATGGAATTTGATCTTCACATCATCACTCAAAAAGCTATAAAAGGGCAAGTCATAGCTGACCAACTTGTTGTAGCTCCCATTCTGGCCACTTCTTCCCTTCAAGATGACCTTCCAAATTATAATATTCTTTACATTGAAGGTCTTAATCAAGTTATCTCTCTTAAAGATTATTTTCATAGATTTACCACTGATCTTAAATCCAATAATATTGAAGAATCTTTCACTCCCTCTAGTACTACTAAACCAAAGGTAGTTATCAAGGAGATCCTTGAAATCAATGTTGACTTGCATGAGGATACTTGGACCCTTCACTTTGATGGTGATAAATGCCTTCAAGGAGCTAGGGCAGGTTGCATTCTCACAAGTCCTCTTGGTAAAATCATTCCTTTAGCTTTTCATTTCACCTTTAATGTCACCAACAATATGGTTGAGTACGAATCTCTTATCTTAGGCATGTGATTTGATCTTGATTTAGACATTCGATACCTTCATGTTTTAGATGATTCTCAACTTATTTACCATTAAGTTAAAGGTGACTATCAATGTAAAATTGAGAACCTCATTACCCATCATCAAATAACAACCAATCTTGATAAGGATTTTTCATCTTTCACTATTGAGCCTATTCTTAGAGATCAAAATTCCATTGCCAACTCTCTTGCCTTTTTAGCTTCTCTCCTTCATCCACATCAAGTTCTTTATGATCCTTCTTTTCTTATATAGATAAGAAATATTCATCTTCAACTCAACCATCAGATTTGATTATTATTCATATTGAGGCTATTACCATTAGAAAAATCCCTTTGTATAAAGACATCATTCAATTCTTAGAACGCCAAACTTATCCTCATAATTTAGACTCTCATGAAAAGACATGAATTTATAAACAAGATTTTTAGCATGTATTTTGACATAACGTCCTTTACTATCATAATGTTGAAGTTACCTTGCTTCGTTGTGTTATGGAAGATGAGGTCCCTTCTCATCTTGAACAAGCACATGGAGGAATTTATCGTGGTCACTATAGCAGACATGTTACAGCATGTAAATGCCTATGTATGGATTATTTTTGGCCTACTCTTGAAAAAGATGCAATTGAATATGCTAAAAAGTACGCTCCTTGTCAGCTTCATAATGATCTTATCCATTCACCTCCTTCTGAGATTCAAACCATCAATTCTCCATGGCCATGTTCCACATGGGGATTTGATCTCATTGGTAAACTTCCTTGCTCCAAAGATGGGCATGTTTTTATCATCACCGCTACCAAATATTTTACCAAATGGGTAGAATCCATGCCCTCATTAGCATTACTATTCTTACCATTTCTAAATTTATCCTTAACCAAATTATTTTCTGATTTAGTGTTCCCCATACCATCATTTTTGACAATGGTCGTAATTTCAAAAATAAACATGTTAAACAACTTTGTAACGAATTCAAGATCAATCACAAGTTTTCCATGCCTTATAATCCACAATGCAATGATCAAGCTAAGGTCACCAATAAAATTCTTAACAAAATTTTCCAAAATATAATTTTTGAAACTGGCACAGATTGGCATATTCATCTTTACCCTACACTTTGGGCCTATCATACTAGCATAAGCATATCCACTGGGGCAAGTCTATTTTCTCTAGTTTATGGTTATGAGTCATTTCTTCATTTATAATTTGAGCTTCCCTTTCTTCATATATCTCTTCATGGCATTATTCTCGATGAAGAATTATTTGAAGATCACCTTCATGCCCTTGATCTCTTTGATGCACATCATCATTCTGCCTTACAATATAAATATCAATATAAGGCTCATATCATCAAACAACATAACAAACATGTTAAAATCCTCACTTTTAATATTGGTGATCTTTTCCTTAAATTAGATTACACCCATGATAAAGAAGATGAATATGCCCAAAAATGGTGGGGCCCAAATTTAGTTAAAGACATTCTTGGTCTAGTCACCTACCATCTTCAAACTAATGAAGGATATGTTTTCAAAGAGCCTACCAATGCTCAATTCCTTAAAAATTAATTTGTCTAAACATTTACTTCTTGTCATGTTTTCTATCTATATATCTATTTAACAATTTTTATAGGTTACCTAAGCATGAGTCTCTCCCTTTGTAGTAGTTTCCTTCTTTTCACAAACCTTTAGTCCCCTTTTTTAGTCTTTTGGTTTTTATGTACCATAGTCTTCCTTATCTCCTTGCATTTTCTCTTATTTTTAGCACCCCTTGGGTTTTTATTTTGTGAGTTTCTTTTTAAGACCATGGATAGGACCCGGCTTTCCTCACAAAACCACCATCTTTTAAATCATTTCTTTTTATTGTTATTGCTTGCCAATGTTATTTTGGCATCCTTTGGGTTTTTATTTTATGAGTTGCTTTATAAGACCATAGATAGGACCCAACATCCCTCATAAAATACAACTATTTCTTTGCTTACCTCATTTTTCTCTTGCTTCTTAGCACCCTTGTGGGTCCTTTTTTTATGAGTTGCTTTGTAAGACCATGGACAGGACCTAGCCATCCTCATAAAATTTTCATCTTTTCATATTCTTCATCCTTGTTCTCAAACTTTAGGATTTTTCTTCTTTTGTTAGATGAAATTTGCACAACAATCTATGTTAGCATGTTTTCCTCCATTTCCCTCTTTCTTATGATAAGGAATCACACTTTTACTATCACTATATCCCTCTTTACCCTTGGTCACATTTTTTTGCCATTTGAAGTAAATTAAATTATTCCATGTGTCATTCCTCTTGATTTCCCTTTCCTTTCACTCCACATTAGATAAGACAAGGTTGAAGTCGAGATAACACTTTTATTTCACCTTGATTCATGAAACTCTTAGACCCCATGCTCTTTTAAGTTTCTCTCTCTTAGTAACCTTGTCCCAAATTTTCAAATAAAAGTCATATTTAGCACCCATGTTTGGTTTTCTAAATCCATATGGAGGAGGAATAAATAAAAATCCATCAATAAATTTAAAATCCAAATCATTAAAATCAAAAAGAAATGATATTTAAAAGGCAACATAAAAATTTCAAAAGTCAAATGCACACCAAAAGACATGATTACAAGCACATATCCTATCTCTAATTGAAGCTCAAACTCCATAGTCAACTTCACATAGAGCCGAATTTATTTGAGGTGTAGTAGGTCAGTAGATTGGAATAGGAGATTTTAAAAAAACTCTATGGTGCTACCTACTTTCTGACACAAGTACCCAATCTTTGCAGTAGACTGACGGCTCTATAATGGGTCTTGAAGAATTGGTAACACATCATGGGGAGGTAGGTCCATTTAAATTTTCATACATATAGCCTTCATGTGATTATCTATATACTCCATTAATTTACCCAAGACTCGTGTGGCTAAGAGAATTTCTTCATAATCCTTAAGGTATAAACTCCTCTTGTTTTGACAAACCTAATTTGAGTGTCTTGAATTTGATAAAGAGTTCCTCTACCTTAGTTTTTCCTTCATCCTCCCCTCCACCCATTTCATTTTCTCTCCTTGATAGACAAATTATGATTCCAAATATATTTTCCCTTCTTTAATTCATTCTTCTTCACCTCTTAAAAACATACTAGCACTACTTTGTTTCAGTTTCATCTATCCTTAGAGCAAAACAACATGTTTGAGCAACTATGGATTCTTCTTTCTTTACACCATCCCTTTATATTTACTAAACTAACTTTACTTTCCTTTTACCATTTATCATGATTTTGTTGTCTTGTTATTACAGACACTTGAGTTCATACCCTTTTTTCATTGTTGTGTGTAGTTGGCTTGTTACTTCTCACTCAACAATGTTGTTTTCCCTTTTATGTATCCTTTTTTCATTGATGATTGAGATGTGGTTTGTTACTGCTCACTCATCAATGTTGTTTTACCAATTTGTTTCATCTTTTACCCATTGATTTATTTATTTTTTACCATCTTATTTAATATGTATCCTTGGTTTGATTTGGTGAGTTTGCCTTTCTTACTTAAGGATAGCTTGTTTGAGTTTTTTGATCTTTAGTAGCCTTGGATTTTTGGTTACCCAATTTATTCTTGTTGTTTGACTTGGTCATTTGGTCTAACATAGTACCTATCACCCCAGCTTTCCAAATTTCTCAAGTATTTCCCATCCTCATAACACCAGCTATCTTAGCTTTACTTGCATTTATTTATTTTTACTCTTTAGTTTTGTATTCTTGGGTTTGTCAAAAGTAGTCTTTATGCCCTACATAATCAAAACTAACAACATAGTAGATAACCATCCATGATAAAGGTAAGTCAAGGTATGCATCATATTTTTTTATTTACTTTTTAGATTAGTTTCCCTTTCAGTTATTTTTGATTTTCAAATATTGTAACTTTTTTTAGTACCAGTATTATGTGTTACTATGTTCTTTCTCAAAGCACCATCCCTTATTACACCTTAGTGATATGTGATGATATTTGAGTAGGGTAGATGTATACACATATTATATTTAATTTGTATCACATACTGATGCTTTACATCTTTTAGGAACCCATCGAGACTCAATCTCTCTGAGTGGACACCCTAAGGGTGCACTAGGAAAGGGGTGGGCAGACCCTTGGTGTTTCATAAGATTGTTGTCCCTTTTTTCCACATTATTACCAATCTAACTAGATCCCAAAACTTTTGCCTAAGCTACTTCTCATCCCTTAAGTATTCCTCTAGTGTTTTCATCTTTTATTCATCCTTTTATTATCTTAAACTCCTTTTAGATAATTGATTATATTGGGTCGACTAGGTTGACCCAATACAGTTTAAGGGTATCTTTACTTTCTTATCTTGTTAACCCTTTGGCCAACCTAGCTTAGGCTTGGTAAATTATCCCCAAAAACACACTGGGTTGACTGGGTTGACCCTATATAGTTGACATTCTTGGAATATTTTAGGGTAAAATCTACCTATATATACAAGATCATTTTGATCATTATTCATATGTGCAATCAAGAGTTATTATTTGCTCATGCTTCTTCACAATCTGCTCTTCCATCATTCTACTTGAGGAGACTTAGTTTAGGTTTCTTATTTTGTATAATCTAGTCTTATGGATAAGTCTTGGATGTTTTGGCCTTTCCTAGTGATCCTTACAAACCATAATAACCTCTTGTATAGCCCCTTTGGCCAAGGTAAATATTGAGTCTTGATGAGTTCACATTTAGGTAAGTATATTTTAACTTTGTTCTCCTCTCTTTTAGTAGATATAACTAGCATAAGTGTTATCTCAAATAATACTATCTTCATATTTTATGTATTAGGGCGTTACTCATACTTAAATTTAAGTTCCCTATATAAGTTTGTTTTATTGCTTCTAACCCCCACTTTGTGCCACAAGCTTTGGTGTGCACTAGATTATATTTTACTTTCTTTTTATTATAATAAAGTGAACATTTTAAACCTTAGGACTCCATTAGGTTTGTTGAGTGAGTGTGTTAGACTGTAGGCTTTGGAACCCTTCCTAGTATGATGTGTTTTGACAAGTGATATAAATGATACAAGTAATCCCCTAATCGGGTCTAGAAGATCCCTATATTGGTCATGCTCCCACTTAACAAGTGTATCCCCAATTAAAAGTGTATGTGTGATCTATATTATCTGATCTAGGATTAATTCATAGATATGATGAATTTTTTATTTCATATAGATTCTAACTTCATAGTGAACTCTCCCATATAATGCACACCATACAAGCTCTTTGTTTTTTTATTCCTTTAAGACCCATGACATATAAGTATTTGCATATCTCTTATTCACCAAAAGTATGATTAATTGTCTTTCTTTCATGATGATAATAATTTTTAGTATCTCCTTATTCATGAGTCCTTCAACTTGCTTGTATCTTTATACCTAAAGCACCATAACAAATTTAGTCACAACATCTTGAAAATAAAAAAGATACTTATTTTGCTTACCCACATCTAGCATAAAGATTATTTTATGTACTATCTCTATTTTTTCACACTTATGGTATTGTCTTCAACTATGGTATTGTCTCCCACAAGTTATCTATAAACTTTGAGCATTAATCCTTCATAATGTGGTTATAAAACATGACAAACTCTAAGTGATTCCTCATGGACTTCCATTCATTTCAAATGCAAGATATTGAGAAGTCAATATTAATATAATGTCTATCTTATTTTACCCTCAAGAGACTACCTATATCCCATATCAAAAATCAATTTGAAAGTTTAAATAAAGATTCCACATGCCTTATAATGCAAGTTATATCTCTTACTCTATCACCTCTTTTTTCATGCTTTCATTGATGACAAAAGCTTTGCAATGACATAGGTAGAAGAAAATATGAAATGTTTTCATACTTATGAATAAAAATATAATGTTCATCCTCATACCTTTGGCTAAAAATATAATTGTCATATCTTGGATTTAAATATAATGTTCATCCTAAAATGCATATCCATCCAAAATGTTATTTTGCAAATAAATCAATGGCTCGCCATTTGGAATTTTGAGAGGTAGTGTCTGACTTGATGCATCTTCTTACAATTTGGGCTCTTCAAATATGAAAATTTATGCCTTTTTATCCATTAATTTAATAAAATTTTATTGACATATGCACTCATTAGAAGTCAGTAAAAAAAAAATTATTTCCAAATACTTTTTACCTTCAACTTTTGTGGCATGGAGTGCCTTTGGTTCAACTCTTTCTTCCTCTTGTATGAATATTATCTCCTCATTAGCAATCTCTTGAAGTTCTAGTTCTACCTTTTATTCTTTCTTCAAGAATGCTTATTCTTCAGGAATGATTTCTACCACTACTAAAAAATCATGAAATGGCATGGTTGCCTTAATTTTTGTAGAGAGAGATTGATCATTTTTATATAAACTATCAAACTTAGAAATTTGTGCTATATTTCTCATTTTTATTCTTAAAAAAAATTGGGTTATGTAATCCCAATAAATTTTAGGAATCCTCCCATGATTCACCCTACAGGTTGGCAATATCACCAGCTCTGATACCACTAAAATATCCCTAAATAGGAATATTGCTAAATACACTCAAATGATAATAATGTAAACTCAACGCTTATGCTAATAGAATCAAATATGATATTATTTCCCATCCCAAATGTGCATTGGCATTCAAACACTCTTATTATCATTTAACATAGTACACAATGCAACACACCACATACTTGCATGAAATAGAACACTACCAAACAGATCTTATATTTGCTTGTAGAGGTTAAACTAGTCTACTTGCATTATATAAATATAACTATTACAGAATGTGAAACAACATACACACTAAACCAACTACTGAGAATAATAAACAAACTCTATGGATGCATAAACCTAAAAACTCCACACAAACTAGATGAACTCTACACAACTTCACTAAAAGACTTACAAACAACACACACACAAACACATTGAATCTACAACTCTGAAGTACATTCATAATATTTGAGTGATATTATCCTACTAAACTAAAGGGGTTTCATCCTCTAATCAAATAAATCAATATGTTTTCATCCAATGGTCTCAATCTCTAATGGGTTTTCATCCAAAGAAGAGGAAGAAACTAAACACAAGGTTCAAGCTCTGAAAATAGGGGGTTTATGATTTTAACAAAGATGCATTCCAAAAGGAGAGAGATCATACTTATAAAATTTACAATGAAGGAATAAAAATGGAAGAATAAATGAGAGAGAGAAATGGTGTGAATCATTTCACATGGGGGGACAAATTACCAATAGTGACAAGCTTGTCACCATATACAAGAGTCAAAAATAAATCTTCACTTTTGACAAAATCATCTCCTTCTTTCATGCTTCCATTATGACGCCTCTCTCACCCATGTGAAGGGGAATCAATGATGGGAAATTTTTCATCATTCACCCATGTGCCCACATGCCTCAAATAAGTCTCCAACATCCTTTTGACTTCTCCACACACTCCACATCATGAATCCAACTAGAATTGTGCCATACTTCTCCTTTTTGCCTTTTCCACCAAGAAACAAAATCATGTGGTCAATAAAGTAGTTAGACTTGTCTCTTTATTAGAGTGGCACACCCTAATTCATGCATATGCACTTGACCCTATATATTGTTATCATGTGGGCTATGTCACCTCATCCACAAGCCACCTCTTCTACTACATCATCACCTGCATCACTTGTTATGTCACCATAATCAGTGATAGTGAATAGTGGCCCATGAATAGTACTTATTAATAGTAACTTATGAATAGTGATCCCATGCTAATATTCTCTTACATCGCCCAACTTATCCTATTAGAATAAAATAGGCTAACTATCTTTCATAAATATCTTATTCAGTAAAAGGGGACCTTACACTTTGAGAAATTGAATAATCTTCAATCTATTCATAATACCATCATTAAAATTCTTGATGAATAAAGAGATAATTTTATTTGTCATGATGATAGAAAGTCAGCTAAGGCCCTATTGGTTTCTAAATTTAGAGTTAATATTTGTGTTAGAAATTATTCCTACTCATTCATAGTTATATGGAAAGATATTATTTTCTTCTCACCTCCCAAAGATAGGATTAAAGTAGTTATTAGGATTAAAGGGTTTGTGGTAGCATCATCATTGCTTTATTGCCAAGTGAATATTTATTTTCTCAATTATTTTAAAAATTGGTGAGAAGATGTGTCAATATTGAAGGACATTTTTTCAAACATAAATTTTGGATTCCATCCACCATGAAATATTTTAATGACTCTCAACAATTTCTAGACTTAAATGATGATAGGACATGGGATTTAATTATTTAAATAGAGGATCATTAGGTGGGGAACAAAACTAAAGTGTGTGAAAGGGGAAACAATAAAATCTTCCTAAGAAAAGGAACTAGTAGCATCCCAACAAATGGTAAGTTAGAGTTGAACTAGATTCCTATGAGATGGTGTAGATAAACCCCACAATTTGGAATTTCCTAAAATATGGTGGTTTATCTAATTTAAAGAAAAGAATTATGGGTTTTGACTTGGTTATTTCCACTAAGTTTTCAAAATACTAGAAGGTCAAGACCATCATGGTGAAAGAAATCCCATTTAGTTTTTTTAGGAAAGCATAGCCTAGGATACTAGATTGGCTATGAAATGATCTAGGATCAAAGGATATTACTCGATAGGGATCCCACTATCTAATACTCTTCCAAATGTACTTCAAGCTATTGTATCTGAAAGAGAAGCACTCTCCTAGTGATTTTTAGTCAAGGGCAGAAAAAACATAGGGATCAATACATGAGAAGGATAATAAATGACCAAATTAATGCAATTTGTAGGAAATAATTATCTCTCTAGATAATGAGTCTCATTTCCATCATTGTGTCATGAAATGGGTCATGTTGGAAAATAAAATATTGAAGAATAAAATTGAACAACTTCAACTTTAGGTTGATGGAAAATAGTCTTAGACTCAAGGAAGGATTCTATTTAATAAGTACATGTAGTATATGACTGATCATGTTAGTGTGATGGAAAATGAGATTGAATAGCTCAAAAATAAAATGAATCAAATCAAGGATAGTTGAAAACTAGTAAATGACACCCTAAGGAAAGTGCTTTAATTAAGTAAAGTGACCATCAAAAATTGTGTAGCTAGTATTACAATGTTTAAGGAGGTGTGAACAAGATAAAATAAGATCACTCAGAGACCAGAACTAGATAAAGAAACAAACTACAATAAATATTAAATTCTAATGAAAATAAGGACTCAGAGCTAGAAATGGTAGAGGATCACATTAAGCTCCTACATGAAGAATGGGATGTTAACAAGACTCTCAATGATATTAGTTTTCCCTAGTTTTTTAAACTTTGTTATGTCTTTCCTATAATTGTGTTGTTGTGTGCATGTTTGTTATTAGTCCACAACATTTTCTAAACCAGGTTTGAGTTTTGCCTCTTTTTTTTGTTCTATTCAATGTGATTTTAATGTCTTATATTGCTTCTTGAGATTGTACAAGGGTTAGGGTTCTTTCAAAAACCATCATTTAAACATAATTAAAAAAAAAATGAAAATAAAAATACAATGATTGAAACATATTTTAAATGGATAAAATTTATCAATTCCATAAATAAAAAAAATTATTTTGAGAATCACAATCAAATTTGACTAGATTTTAAATCAATTTTCTAAGTGAAATTTGCAAAGGCACTTTTTAGCTTATTAAACCTATTTAAAAATTGATAAGTTAATTTTATAATTAATATCACATAAAAATTATCTAATGTTAAAATTGTATTCTCCTTATCTTAGAAAATATGTTTAAACCATTATAACAATTTATCACTTCTCCTAGGATTTAATTTTAGGATGTTTCCGAACATAATTTAACAACATGAATTTAAGTAAAAATATTATTTTGAATAAAATATTCACTGTTAAGAATATTAATGTGTTTATTCTTATATAAAATGTGTAGATGAGTCATTTATGACATTTTGGAATTAAAATTAAATAAAAATCATAAAATTAATCTTTTACCCTTTTTAAATAATTATTTTAGATGTTGTTTCTCTAGCCTTTTCCTATCCTAGAATAGATACACCAAGTCTAATGTTTTAAATCATTTATTATATGAATTGTTATGTTTAATCATAATAAAATTAGTTAGTCACTATTATACACTCTTTTTATCCTTATTAAATATTTTTTAAATTCTAATCCAAATTACATACCCTAAATGTATCTCAATTAAATTTTTTATTAGATGTTTCTAATTAGCTTTAAGGATGTTAACAGTTAATAGTAGAGTAAAACCAACTCTTGTTTTTAAAGAAATTTTGGACTTGGGTAATCTAAAAAAAATTATTATGCATACAATGGTGTCTCTTATTAACCCTTGGTATCATCTAACTTTTCATGGGCTAGTTAATGGCCATTGAGTTACCTACAAAGGTAATTGTGAAATCACTAGTTGTAACATTGAGAGGAAAATATTGGCTATTTTCATAGTATAAATAACACCCATATTATAAATAGTTTAACTATAGTAAACCATGATTCTACATATAGAGGTGGTCATATAAAATATGTCTACTATTAACCTTCAAGGCACTTTCCTTAGCATGGGCTCTAGTCACTAAATTTAGGATGTATTTCCTTGTGAGTTAAGCATACTTTCCTATTTTTAACCATGTGGAATGTAAGGATAAATATAATTTGGGGATAAAATTGTTTATTTATGTTGTGATCTAAGTTATTTCACTATTTGAGTGAACTTGGAAACATGAATTTATCTTATTAAGTCTTGGTCATTGGCGAAGACATTCTTAAGAATTGGTGTTGCTCTTAGTAGTGTGAGGTTGATTATTATTGGAGCTTCATAATTTTATAAGATAAAGGAATTTAAGTTCCTTTATCATTTCTATCGACACTCATATGTATCCTTATGATACATTACTTTGGTGTTATCACAATGACCATAGGTTATTGATGTGTCTTGTGTTAAGCTTTACTAAGAGTAATAGTTTATGTTTCAATTGTTTTTGTTTAAATCTTATAAAAGCTTGTTTGTGTTGTGATAGTTATCTAACACTAGTTTTGGGTTAATATTTCAAACTCTCTTTTGGTGACGACGTATTGTGGAGGATACTCTTTATAAGTTCAAGTGGGGAACTACATCTGACCTTGATTTTGAGTAATAGATTTTTAGGCTACCTAAATATGATGGCATTAGGTCATTTATCATATGCTAGGTTATGTATGTCTCATCATCAATCTTTGTGATAATATTTGATTATGATGCTATATCATTGATATAATAATTAATAAAATAATTGTGATTGATCTATGTTATGAATTATATTGACTCTTCTATTATGAGTAGTATGAAATAATATTTTTGGTCCTTGAAATGTTGTAGCTAATTTTTAAAAAAATAGTTGTGTACTATTTAGAGTTGGGGAGCAGTGTTTGTTTAGTAATATAACAAAGACTTTTTCCTAGTTAGCCATAGGATAGTAGGCCTATCAAATACACCTCATAAAATAGGTCCACTTTTGTTTTCACTTGTGTATGGTGACCTTAAAGAAATGTTATTTTATCTTCTTGCACTAAAGAAATCAAAATAAAATAGAACTAAAAGAGACCCTTGTACTAGGATATTATAATTATAACTTTTAGTATTAATTATTTTGCCTTCACAAAAATAACAATAAGATGGTCATAAAATAGACCCTCATGCGGTGTGATGATTTTGGAAGTCATTTTTAATTTTCACTTAAAGATGTTTTTATTCCATGATTATGTAAGGTGTGGTTGTGGCTTAATTAAACAAACAAATCCATTAATCACTTAATTAATATTGTGTGTCACACTTCCACTTAAGAAATTTGTTTATGGGAGTAATACTTAAAAAATTAAATGTTATTAAATTAATTAACAAAAAAAATTACCATGTTTTACTTAAGTTTTTGGGATGAAAATTTTTGGCATGACATGCATACAAAAAAGGCATCAGTGAATAGAGTTGATGTTTAATTGATTGTTGGAAGGATTAAAGGAAGTAACAATAAGAGAGAGTTGGGAGACCAAGATAACAATCTATTATACTTGTTCTAATATTCCTATTGTAATTTTTCTTTGGCCATAATAAGATAGGAAGTGAATCAATTTCCTTTTCCAGTTATTTTTTACCCACATCAGGGTTTTCCAACTCAAAATTTATCTCTGTGTCTCCATGTTTATGTTTTATATTCATGTTTCTTGTCTTCATGTTTCAGTTCAAAAAGTGTTATTTTATATCTTCCAACATGAAACACATTAATTTAAATCCATTTGAGTAAATTGAACTATCATTTTGAAGTAAAATTGAAGTAGGACATCGAATTGTTATTCTTTGCATTATAGTAAGCATGAACTTGAGATTTTATAGATCACATCTCCAAGAGTTTTCACTATCAATTACCTTTTAAAATAAGGTAATAACCCCACATCCCCTCGATCACATCTCTAAAATTCTTCATCACCAATTGCCTTCAAAAATATTATAGTAATCCCACCTCCCCTCCCCAATAAACCAATGTGTATGTTGCAAAGAATGAATGTCAAAAAATAATTTTGACAAAAAAAAGTCTTAAAATTTGCATCATATTCATGCACACTTTTTGACACATCTTGTTTAATTTTCACTAATATAAACTACTAATATACACTACTAACCATGTGTCGATATACTTAATAAATTCTATAAAGAATATTTCATACAAATCACTTGACACTTCATCTTACAACCATTTCTTTAGTTGTCAATCTCCTCATCCTTTTACTTCCAAATCAAAACTAGGGGTTTTATCTTCAAACAAAACTTCCATACATTCCAATGTGGTATATTTCATCATATGCTTTGTTTATCTTCATAACCAATTCAAACAAGGCCCAAATAACAAAACTAAAATGTTAGGCTTACTTGTCACTTAACTATGGTCATGTGGAGAACTAACTATGCTCAACAAATACAAAAATCCTATGCAAACATATCCAATTGAATCAATGACCCAAGTTCTCACCAAAGGCATGGTGAGAGATCATTGAGGTTGTTATTATGATAACATTAAGTGAATAAAAGACAATGCACATGAACAATACATTGAAACCTTAGTTGTGTCTAAAACCAATGCAGAAAATAATACAAATTTATACACATAATATATCTATGGATGCAATATTTCTTAATAATATTATATATTCATTCACCATGAAGCATTTAGTATATTATAACTAAAATTTACATGAATAGTAAGTTGACATCTCCTAAATACTTATATTCTCTCATCTCCCTTCACTATTTATCTCCAAATTATCTCTTTATGATTATGTTTGTTTAAATCTCAATTGAGTGGGGCACTTATAGTAAACATAAACCTACCCTCCTTACCATTTATTACCTAACTATATCCACTTTCCCATATTCTATAATGTTTTATAAGATTCCTTATTTTTTTCATGTGTTGTTCAAGGCTTGATCCATGATTATTTGAAAGATTCATTATCTCCCTAGTTCTATTGTGCACATATGTTTCTTCATCACTCTTGCCTATGAAATACGAGACTTATCCAATCTTAATACTAGACTTACCAAATATAGGTATGTGTAGATGCTTAGATCTATATTTATATGTTAAACTAGTCTTGTACACTTGAAAAATATATCTCAAGGCTCTACCCTTTAGTTTGACCTTCCATGCAACTAAAAGGCTCACACACACAAGTTCACTACATATAAATACTTATTTATTAGTCCAACCTTGATTATTTTGATTATCTAGATCACTTATAACCACTGAACATTTAAAATAAGATATATATACTTCATTATCAATTATAAAACCTTGATAACTTTCCTCCATCCTAGATAGTTGTGTTCAAGATAGGACATTAGCATTAATGTTGTTGTCCCTACTCTAATACAAGTGTCCATATGCTATAATCTCTCAAATTTGAAAATATTTCAATGTGTATAGTTTGAAATAAGAATGTTATTAACCCTTACATGAGGATTATTTCAAAAGAGCTAGTATAAATATAAGTAAAATCATGCTCATTATTCATCTAGTAAATATCTATCAATCACCTCTCACACTTAGACATATTATTAAATTTAAAAGCACACAATTAAGTTATTATGACCTATTAATTCATATTTACATATAAATCATAGGAGCATACATAATACAAGTCTAAAGCACTCAAAAAATATCTCATGGGTAATATTTGTCAAGTTACAAACTACATCACTACATGCATCTTCATATAATATATTGCACCATTATGTACACACGTTCCCACATATAGGGTAGAACTACATAAGTATGAGTATCTCATTATATTATTGGTTATGTAGGCAACGTGCATTTATATAGGAGTCTTTGAGGTCAACTCAACACCATGATCCCACTAACCCATTTTTGGCAAGGTAATCTAACTTGAGGTGGAGAATTAGGTTTTGAGATACAAAAAATGATATAAAACCTACATGTGAGATCCAAATACATCATATGAAAGGTTTTTAAAAAACCCAAAAAGGCCTAGGAGATCACATCTTGATACAATAAACATTTCTTACATAATAATTGTGTCTAGATTCGTATAGTGTCTATGCAGCCAAAAAGAATATTTATAGAATCTAATGATTGGTTCCTAAACATTAGATAGTTTCTTTCTGCACCTATACATCTTAAATCTATCTATGCATCATTATATAAGTGAAGTATTTTTTCTTCTTTGTGATTGTGCAATCAAAATATTATTTTATATTTTACTTTTTATATTTTATTATTTTTAATAATTCAACATTGAAATTGAATATCATAAATTGAATTATTTGATTAGCCTACTTTTAGTAATAGTTTATCTCACTCTTGGATATCCTATTCCTCTCAAACATTTTATTCCCAAAAAGGAACCAAAACATTTGGTGAACCCAACCTCTGGAGTCTTCCTAGTTTCTAAATTTTTATAATTTATTGCAAAAATCAAATTATTTTCAAACTTCAAAGGAATAAATTATGTTTAGCACAATGCATACATATTTTAGTTTTTCCTTTATCAAGTACATCATGATAATAATTTATTATTTTATTTCATGCATGATGACATTAATCACAATTCTACTTTAATGTAATCAATAAATTTGAACACATAAAAAGAGCAAGATACAACAAGACACACATCTAACACCTCTTTAGAATTCTTATTCTAAACCATTAAGCCTTTATCTATATTTACTATATGTCAATTCACATGTGCCCAACCTTTTATTCCACCTAAATACTATTCAAGTGATAGCTACCATCTCACTCTTATTATTCACCCATGGCTTATACTAGATTTTATGGTCCATATTGTCACTACATGAAAAGAAAAAGGCGGTCAACCTCATCAACCACCTATTAATCTACAATAGTTTCTTCCTAAGACTAAAATTATGATCAAATATAAATGGTATGATATGATTTAACAATTAAGTAACACCCATGCTAAGATATAAATCTTGATCATTTGAAGTAATCAACAATTTACAAGGATATCTTATATGAAGCCTTCCATGAAACCCAAGTATCAAGTGATGTTGAACCTGATTATTTTATGGATATTATTAAATATCTTTAAAATAATCCTAGACTCATAATTTTTTACCACACATATTTATCCTCAAAGGACATTATTGAGCAAGATTCACCTTTATTCATACAAATCAATATTCAAAATAAGGGAAATAAAAGAGTACTCATTGATAATAGATCAGGTTTAAACATTTTTAATATATTTTTTTTGTAAATAATAGTTATTATTCTAGATGTTCTTCAAAAATAATACATACATCTCAAAGGATTTGATAATTTATGTAGTACACCTATCGGTCAAATCACATTAGATGTGATGTTGGGACCAAAAACAATACAAGCTTTTTAAGTAATGTCTCAATCATTGAATTATAAATTAATTTTAGATATACCTTGCATACATATTATATAATTTATACTATATGCATTACATAGATGTGTAAAATTCATACATGATGGGGCATTATGGACTATGATTATTGATGATGAGCCCTATAATTTTGTAAAATGTTACAGTCAGACACATTGACAATCCCTCAACCACCTTAAAAAATTATTCCAATTAAGAGCATAGGTACTTATGAGACATGCCAATCAAGTAAAATATAGCATGTCTCTCATGATATTCATAAATTTATAACATCCTAAGTACATATGGATGATCATACGGACAAGAATGTATAATAAACTTCATTACAAGAGGAAATAATGATATCGTAACCATAAGAAAACAAAACATTTGAGTTACCTTTAGTGGTAAATTATAAACCATGAGATGGAAAGGTTTCATATTATTATGATAATGATGATGAACTCACTCGTGATACGACTGATGAAAAGATATGAAAACCTAGATTTTATCCACTTGAGCATCTATCACATTTATATTCACACCTAGGGTCCCTAGTATATATAAGTTAAATTTATCATTAGAGGATTAAAAAACAATTGAAAATAAGGGCAAGGCAAAAATCACCAATAAACATTTGAATACTTTCTATACTATTCATCCCTCTTTGTTGCAAGCTTTAAGTTAACCTTATAAATAACAAATGCAAATCCACCACGTGAATAATGTGGAATCCTCTTAGACATCTTCATAATTGATATTACAGATCTTAGTAAATCAATATGTTCAACATATAATTATTCCTATGTTACTTAATCATAAGATGATATTATTACCTCCTAATCAACATTAGTCACAAAATAGACCTGTGCCAAAAGAAGGATCACAATATTTCACTTATCATCAGATCATTGGCCATGATAGTGACCATTGTGGTGCTTTACAAATAAAAATTAAAAAATACAATCACAATGATCATATAAAAATTATTCTTAAAAAAATGAAAATGACATAATACTTTCAATCTCTCAAAATACAAACATCCTTCAAAATCCCTAAAGCATGAAGATCTAACTTACTAAAAACATTGATGGCATTTCTTTCTCACATCTCACAATTGATAAAAGGGGTATTTTTTTTAGTGGCACATGCTTACCAAAATTGGTACATACTATTGGGTATAATATTGCCCAATTCTCCTAGAATCTTATGGATATATTATTACCCATATCATGTGGATGTAAAGCAATACATACCATAGTATGGGAAATGGAGCAAAAACAAAATTTAACCTTTTGTTTTGGACAATATTGGGTAATCAACATGAATTTAATGATAAATACTATCTATATGTGCCTTAATTTCATATTCAAATAAAAATAAATTCTCATTCCACCTGATGGACACATAGATAAACCTCTAGCAATAGTAGATGGCATTGCCTTACTAGACAATATGAAAGAATTAGAAGTGAAAATGTACAAATGATTAAACCAAAACATGGAAATAATTTTAATTATATATATCCCTTTATCTTCTAATCTAGATCATTTTTGAAAATAAAAATAAAAAATACAAAAAAAAATAGATATTCAAAAAAACACAAAAACATTTAAATAATTCATTAATACCAAAAATATTTTCACATGTTTTTTAGCTTTTGCATATGATGTTTACTTTAAGTTAGTAGATAGCATATCATGTCTATATACACAAATGTTTCATGGATAATTTAATGTGATATAGTAATGTATTAGACTTATGATACTCAAGCATGCAAATGTTGTACCTTTCCTCTTCCAATGTGATACACTATGTTGGGGACATCTTGCTTCTATATGATCACGATTAACACATGTTCTATTATTTTATGTTCATTTTAAATTATCATAATAATATTATACGTATTTTACATGCCTATACTCATATTTTTATCTTAAAAAAAGTGTTTGATATGTTATTCTACATAACATTTTACTAACATGTGTATGTAGTGACTAGTATCACATGATTATGCTAGTTATGAATGTATCATTACTTCATTGATTTAAATTAGCATATTTGAGTGTACATCTTGTTTGAATATTTATCTTGCTTGTGGAACATTTGAACATGTTCATTTTTTTGTTTTCCATAGTGCCCTAAGTGTTAATTTTTAATTTGGTGTGTGAATAATTGCACATGTCTTCTACTTGAGTGTACGACATTTGAACATGATCCTTGTTTGTGGTATCTTTGGACCCCATTTGTGTGAAATTTTAGTACTCTTGTGTGTGTACCTAATTATTTTTTTATCTTGTTATTTTATATATTTTATCATAATTCACATCATGTATCTTAGGGCTTGTTATGTATGCATGTTGTGAGCTTCATTTATATATCTACTTTGACATGACATTCTTATATGATTATTTTACTACATGATTCACATAGATACATCATAGTTACTTTATCCTTTTGAGATAAGGTGATTATCACTATTGAAATCCCCCACCTCAAAGGGGGGCATTTTATATAATACATGACTTCACATACATATAGTTGACATAATGAGTAGAATTTGATTCAATTTACATAGTTTGCATGATTCATATATACGTTTTAGACATAATTTTATGCATTGTGCACATATTTGAGATAAATATTTTCCAATTTTTGGTACATATTATACACATGTTACAAATCAAAGGTTACATTTTGATAGATACTTTGGCTTGAGACATATTTGAGGTGTACATGCATCAAATTATAGATACTCTTTCAAATTATACACATATTTATCCATTGACTTTAAAAAGATGTAATGTTTGAGATTTTATCTATTGTATTTATTGGCTCTATCATATTCCCTTGATGGACTTGGCACTATGATTTTATTATTTCAGGTTGATATGGTTACACCATTTAACTTAGGTAAGATTGGCTAAATTGACTAGATTGGCTAGATTGATTATACTTGTGTTATGAAATTGATATTATGTGCTCTCAATGGAATTGGAATAATTCATCCTTATACTAGATTCAGGGCATGATCACCCTCCAATTCCCCTCTTCACATCTCCAATATTTAGTTGTGAACCTCTATATAATGTTTCAGCTAAAAATCATTTCTACCAACACAAACTACCAAGGGGAAATATGATTCCATCGACACACATGTGTACATATTAATTATTCTCTTTATTTCAAGTATTTTCATATTATTCAATTTTATATTATATATACTAATTACACATGTGACATGTTCTTGGTTGTGGGTCATACACATACAAATAATTCAAGTAGACTCAATCACAGACAAGGTGATTTAGGGGCATCAAGCAAGTCAATGTATCTCAATATGTTTTATTGTAATTTGGATTAAATTTATGTTATAGGTACTATAGGGACCCATTGAGTGTGATCTAATCATTAGGTAACTTTATAGTGGTTGTCTTGGCCTTGGGAACTTTTCCACCCAAAATAACAATTTGAATATTTGAAACAAAGATAGAATGTTTAGAGGTCTTTTAAGAAGTTATCAAAGAAGGTCATTGATCCGTAAACACCACTGAAAAAATCAAAGTGAAGTTTTAAACATACGTATTTTGAATTTCTCAAACTTTAACAAATTCTCGAAAATATTCAAAAGAAGTTGCAAATTGTTTGGCAAAGTACTCTCGGTTATCGAATTAGATTAGAATTGTCAGAAAGACTAATATCTTCCATTCACCAATAAAACTGGATTTTGTTTTTAAAAATTAAATGTCGTAAATTGTCAATTTTTCAAATATTGCATGAGTTCTTGATTAATTAAAAACTAGAATACTTGAAAATAAAACATGCAATCATGACAAATTACCACATGAAATTGATAACGGAGTTCGGCATTGATTGCCTACGTCTCCAGGTCCGCCCAATAGTGAGGACCATTTCTATTAAATTTTTGCAACAAATGGATTATAAATTCTTGAAATGCTACACAACTTCCCTCAGACCTGATCTCTGTCCAAGAATTCCACCTTCGCTGATAAACTCAAGCTCGGTCACACAGAATCCTTCCTCGGTCTTCAATCCCCTTTCGAAATTGCTTTTGTCCTTTATTCAATCTATTGGTATATCCAAATAATAATAATGTTCTCTTTTTAATTACAAAACATAATTAAAAAGGCTTACCTTCTATGTATAAGGTTAGATATTGGAGAAAATCCCATTGATTAGCTATCCCCAAGCTTAAAACAAGCGCTCGGCCTCTTAAAATAAAACACAGTTAGAAATCCGTATCAAAACAAGTAAAAATAACTCCCTTTTATAACATTTCAGCCATTGTGGCTGAAGCGGTGAAGGCAATTTGTTTTTAAACGGGAGGTCAAGAGTTCAAAACTGGCTGCCCACCTTTCTAGGCAACTTGCATGAATTTGAATTTGTCTTCTCCTTGATTCACGCATCAGCCTCCGGGTGCTTCAAACTTTGTTTTTATCCCACATGTGTGGGTTGACAAGAATTAAACAAGGCTTAGTAAAGCCTATTCGCCATTTCTGTCATGGGTTTTTGTCCCACACGCCGCGCTTGGAAAAAGCGTAAGGCTTTTAAATAATACTTCATCTGCCACTTGTCACGTGCTATCCACATGCTGCATGCTTGGAGAAAGGGTAACGCTTTGAAAGGGTCTTTGACCACCCATTTGTCATGTGGCTTCGGCCACCTAAGATTCCTTGACTCACGCTGAGTCTTTCCTTGGAGAGCGCACCATGCCACGAGATTCACCACCTTGCTTGCCACATGGCTCAGTCAACGAGCTTATCTCTAAACTTAGTCACGCCATGTGTCAACCTCCCATTTTTCCACATGTTGCATGTAGATAATGCCACGTCACTTGTCGACACCAAATTTTTTATCTGTCGAACCAAAACTTCAGCGGCCCATAACTTTTGCATACGGTGTCCTTTTTCGAACCGCGAAAAGCATCGAAAAGCTCTCAACAAGCTCTATGCTGTGCAATATTATAAACTCTGACTTGAAACCTTTTTCCAGAACCCAATTTCTGATCACACCTCCCTAATGGAAGGCTTTTGGTCTCTAAAAATCCAATATCATCTGAAATCCTATAACTGGTCTACTGCATCCATGAAAATAGAACCCAATAATAGCAAGGATATAAATAATTGCATTAAAATGATTCTCAATCAAACTGTAAAAATGCCTAATCCAAAGGCATGAGCAAGTGAATCTGCAACTACCAAAGTGATTACAATATACCAAAACTATGTGTCCAAATGTCACATCCTGTAAAGCGGTGAATTGCCAAAAACTGAAACAACTCCCAATGTAACTATAAGACAAGTTTATAATGCCAACAACGTACAATAAATGTTGTGGACATGTTGCAATACAATGCCCTAGTATGGGACTTATATGCTAAGCAAATGCAAACAACCTAAAGTGTATGTTGCCTAACATTTAAACATGCCCAAAGGGTCGTAAACATGCATCTATACATCCATGTGCCAAAGATACATTCAAAATAGAAGTCAAATAAGTGTTGCAAAGAATCAAATCAACCTACAACATGCTTTCTGCTATTATCTCTAACTAATCAAATGAGTTCAAATCCTCTAGACAACTCACACAGCGTAAATAGGAGATTCAAAAACTTAGAGTTATCAAAAAGTGAGAATTGAAAAACTTCATGTGGTAAACCTGTCTTGAAGTATTCCCACCAACTCTAATCTACATCTTATCAAAGCTTGTTCATTCCCTTAGATGAATTCTTAACCATGCTTTGCAAAAAGAATGTAGTGATAATCCACTTAACCATTTTTTTTTTCCTAGTGAAATTGATTTCCTTAGTGGATTCCTTATCAATTGCATATTGTTGACTCAACCTCTTAAATGGATTTTCACTTGTAGGTTTTACCTTATCCAAGGTTGTATTGTCAATTGCATTATGGATTGAATTAACTTCATTAACCTTAGTGAGAGGTTTGTAAATCATCTTAGTTTTAACATTACTTGAATGTGAAGATGCATGAAGCTTAAAACATCTATCAATCCATGTTATGTTAAGACCCTAAATGGGTCCAGTTAGGTTTAGTGAATATGTTTCACGTATATGTCATAAAGAAATGATAAAGAATAAGAGTTTTGAATGTAAAATCCATGTGAACGTGGTTGTCAAAGGGTATTTATTTCAAGAAGGTAGTTTTCATGTATATAATGAGCTTCTAGATTGAATAAAGAATGTATTCTTGTAGGATAAGTAATTTATAAGTTATGGAGTCAATTAAAATGTGGAGAAGGGGTAGAGGTATAGAGGAGACTTAGGGAGGAACAAGAATTCTGTATTTTTTTGTCCTGAAGGAATGACTTGTAATGTATATATGCAAAGAGTTAATGAAGTAAAAATTTTATGGTGATTTTTTTGTTTATATGTATTTATGATGTTATATGGATGAATATTTTATGTGTTTATGCTGAAAAATTTTTGGGAAATTTGTAATGCAAGTTGAAAAGTGAAGAGAATGACTGGACTGTGTCATTCTATAAAGTTGTATATAACCTATGAGATTAATATTCTAATAACTTGTACACATAAAGTAATTTGTATTTGAGGTTTATTATAGGGGGAGGGATATTCAAATTATTTTCAATTCATTCATATATGTATGTGTTTTTATCTAATCATAACAAAAGTTGAGTGTGTGAGGGTTCTGTTCAGCAGTGACTATGAACAAGTAATCTTGATAATGCATTTTAGAGAAATAAGTTATGTATAATGATGAATGGTGTTTATATACACTGGTAAGTAATTTTTTTAATGCTATTAAGGTTTCAAAATAGTTTTAAATTCATTTTGTTTCACATTTGAGAGGTAATTGTGCACAGACCTCTTAAACACTATGACAGTAAAGATAATTTTAGCCAAGATTTGAATTAGAGATTAAATGAGACATCAAGAGAGGATTTTAATGTTTGAATAAGGTTTATTTATTTATTACATACATATTCTAATATTCACAAAGGTATATAGCATGTTTTATAATGTAATACAACTAAGTATCTTCCCTCAAGTTTGCACAAGCAGATTGTGTCATTAAACGCTGTGAAAGTCATTATTTGAAGGGGATTAGAAGGTAACCAAGGGAATTTGAAGATTTATAAAGGTGGAATAAGGTTTATCAAATGTTATTATGGTTTTTTTGATGTTTTAAATCCCAATATATTCATTTAAACCTCGAAATGGCCCTCTTGGGTCTGTGCAAGTATACAAAAACCCTAGTTTAGGGTAAGTGCAAAAAGTTGAATATCTAATGAGTGAACCAATGGAAAATATTGAATTTTGTTAATCAGATATTTTTCAACGAGATATAAATTATTTTCAATTTTTAATACATGTACGGCCACTGTAATTATGGATATGGTTGATTGTTTAGAAAGTAGGGGTTCGTAGGCCTAAAAGGGGTTAATTCAAGAGAATAAGAGGCTAGAAAAAGCCCTTAGGAGGAAATTTAGTTCATAAAATTTTGTGAGAAGAATAATGAGGATATAGGTAGTCATAAAGGTGATTAGGTTGTAAATACTAAATAGTACTTTGTCGTATAATGCAAAAAATCAAGAAAAAAGGTTACTAGATAATGAGTGAGGTTGTGGGTTTGAGGAGTGTTGTAAGGACTTGAAGTTGAGAGATAATGTGATTTTGGTTGGAAAAAATGTGTGAAATCTAATATATGGTAACAAATTTGAATATTTCTTATACAAAACTTAGATCAATAGAAAGGTGAGTTGGTTGTTGAGAAGCAAGCAAACTAGTGAGAGCTAGTGAGTAAATGTTTAGAATTATATGTATGAATGAATGAGAGATATATGCAGATATTAAAGGTAGGAAGAATGAAATCAAGAGGTCTAGATAACTGGTCTTGATAAATATGTGATGAAATCGAGAGAGAGAGAGAGAGAGAGAGAGAGAGAGAGAGAGAGAGAGAGAGAGAGAGAGAGAGAGAGAGAGAGAGAGAGAGAGAGAGAGAGAGAGAGAGAGAGAGTTGATAGATAAGCTAAAGAAGATGAAGATTGGTTACAAGATCTATTAAATAGAGGTGTCAGAGCTTGGGTTAGCAGAAGATGCAAGAGTTTCTTTGCATCACAAGTTGTATTTTACACACCATAGTATGATTTATTTATTTTAACCTATTAATTTCATCTTTATGCATTACTATCTTAAAGGAGTAAATGTAGATGCTTAAAACTATATTTGAATGTTAAACTAGTCATTTACACTTGACCAATATATCTTAAGGATCTACCTTTCAATTTGACATTCCTTGCATCCAAAAGGATTAAAATTTCCACCTCCCTACATTTAATTACTTATTTATTTTTCTAACCTTGATTATTTTTATTATCTAGATCACCTATAACCATAAAATGCTTCAAATCTGATATACATCCTTCACTAGTAGTTACATAACCTCAACAACTTTCCTCCATCCTTGATAGTTGCATTCTAGGTAGAATAGTAGCATTGATGCTACTATCTATGATCCAACACAATTTTCCTTACCCTTAAAACATTCAAATTTGAAAAAAATTCAATGTGTATGGGTTGGCCTAAGAATGTCATTAACACTTCTGTGAGGATTATTTCATAAGAGCTAGTATAAATATAAGTAAAATCATACTCATTATTTATCTATAAAATATCAAGTAATCACCTTTCCATCTTAGACATACTATTGAATTTCAACGTGCATGATTAATCTATTCTTCCATATTCATTCATATTTGCATATCAATCATATAAATAGTCATACTATGTGTAATCAATTATTTTATAGTTTACTTTTTATATTTAGTATTTTTTCATAATTTATCACTGAAATTATGTATCATAAATTGAATTATTTAATTTTCTTACTTTTAAGAATAGGTTTTCTCACTCTTGAATATCCTATTCCTCCTAACCCTTTAATTTCCTAATTTTATTGTGCACATATGTTTCTTTATCACTCTTGCCTATGTAGTACCAAACTCAGTCAATCTTAATAACAGACTTACCCAATCTATGTATGTTAGATGCTTAATACTATTTTTCATGTCTCATTAGTAGAATACCAAACTTAACCAATCTTAATAAGAGTTATTACTCATGCACCTTTCTTGGGATCAACATAAAGCATACCCAAATTGGTAATATTTTTGGTAGATCTTTCATAGGGTTTAACATTATGACTAATAATTTAAGAATGGTCCTAACTTTCTCATAAAACATAGGTTTCTTAGAAATATCTAACATTTTTCATGTTTGGAGAGAATACAACCATGAAATATCCCTTATCAAGACCATCATGAAACATCCCTAGTATTTTCAATAACCTTTTTTGTCTATAATTCTCATTTACCCAAAGATTTAAGGGTTTTTGGACCAAGGTAATATAGCCATAAACCTACATAATATTAGATTTTTCAGTTTTTTACCAATATATTTTCTCCCTTTATTCAATAAAAATGATACTATGGGGGATGTGCCTACCTTGATAAAGTATCCATGTTCTTCCTAGATTGGGAAATTTAGCCTTCAGGTGATCTTTTTCATGTTATTAAAAACATTTCTTAAATCATCGTAATATATTTAATCTTGACCATTTGAGATAACGTATATGTGACTCTGTGGGGATTCAAATAGTGGTGTTTTATGGGAGGTCATGACCTCCTCAAAAATTGCTACTAATGATTGATCAATTTTTAATCACTAACAAAAGTACTGTTAAATTTATTTGGAAAGATGGAACTAAAGATTTCTGATGCAACATCATAGATTTTCAGCATGAGTTTTTATTTAATAAGCATGATAATGTTCATTCAATGAGCATGGGAGTTTTTATTTAAATATTCTAACCAAGGTGGTAAATAAATGAGCATTAAACAACAAAACACATAATTAAATTGATCACCAATTTTGAAGCTTATATCAATGGCATACAGCTTCATTTTGGCAAAACTCTCATACTTGGATTAAATTTCCACTAGATTTTGTTCAAATCCATCTGCACCAATTTTGGTGCCTATATCAATGGTGTAAAACTTAAATTTGGGAAAAATCTCATACTTGGATTAAATATCTACTATATTTTTTTCAAATCCATCTACAAATGGATTTGGAAAAGTTTTTAGCAAATTAATATTTATTGTATGTTTATACATTTCAAATCATAGCATTTAAGAATAATATTTTTATAGACCTATGTAACATGGTGGACATGTTAATGCAATTTTCATGATTTTCACCCCCATTTAAGGCATCTTTTCCTTGATAAATGTTTCCAATGTGGCTCTACATATGCACAAGGAGAAATGCAACCGTTAAACTAACATAGGGGGACTAGGGCTACAGGTGTGATTTTATTGAATGTTAACCCCTTCGATGGGGTATTGCCTCTTGTTATAAGCATGGTTAAGGAATATTCTCAAATCCAATGGTTAAATAAACATTTTTAAACAAAATTCCATTTTTAAATGTGATCATCCACAAACTATATTTTCTTGTGAAAAAAATAGACTTCCAAAAATAAATTCAACTAGGACTCACACTTGTGTAGCAAATTTTTAAGCATGAGAATTGATTTGAAATATTTTCAAGCAAAGTCAAGATGTATCAATCATCCATCTATCCCACATGTTAGCATGCTTTGTGTATATAACATTTGAATGGTCACATTCTAATTGAGACATCAATTAGGATGTGTCATCCCCCTTTTTGATTGTAAGAGTTTATTTGCCTCATCTTTTTGGTCACTTGTAACCTAAAAAAATCAGCAAGGATGCATTCCCATTATGATCACAATATCATTCTCCCCTAGTATTATTATTCATTGTGTACACATGTATTTTTCTCAATTCTTTCATTTAAATAGAATTGGAACCATTCTACCAAGCCCATGCATTGAATGTGTAATGGTTATTTATGCATTTATTTTTTACATTCCATTACATTTTCTTCATTCTACAACTTTTTTGAACAAGTATGTATAATTTAAATAGTTTTATATTATCCTCTTCATAATATCCTAGTCTTGGTTCTGATCACTGGGATTTTAAATTTATTATTTTGTTATATAAATTTTAGAATTTAAAGGAGACATTGCCCTATAAATATTTTGAGCTAATTGCATGCCCATTTAGAAATAAAAGTTCCTAAAATATCTTAGGGAGTTACTGCAAACTCTACAGCACCACATCTTCAATGTTCAATCTCTCCTAAAAAATTGGTAGCTCAAATTTTGAAGGTGGATATTTTATTTCACCCTATAGCCCACACCATTCAGATTTTATAGGGTTACATGCACCATGAAAACTAAATCATTATCCCCCTACATGGTACCCTATCATTAGTGACTGTAAAAATATCAACCCTAGAGATAACAAAATTGCATAATCATCATCACCATTACATTTCTCACAAACACCTTTTATAATAATTTTCAATGTTGAAACAATTATCTTTCATTTCATCCAATGGTACATAAATATGTACAAAGAAGATAAAAATGACATTAATCCCATAGAATGTGATCAATATACATATTTAAATATGACCAAATGAAACATAAATTGCCTCTTTATTCACATCAATACAATCATAATAAACACAAACTTAACTAACACTATAACACAAGGCAAATAAGTCTTTCTCCACTCGTAACCCTTGAAGGTTGACATGAAGTATCCAAAAGATCCCCATACCAAAAAAAAATTAATTATAAAAGATTTTAAAACTCTAAAAAAGAACACTACTAAACCTCTAATATTTTGTGTAGTATTTAAAATAATCATACATTAGGAAAAGGAATTAAAATGAGTATATAAAGAATAAACTCATTTAGAAACCAACATCACCTCAAGTTTCTTTCAATTAGAAATAACACTAATATTACAAAGAGAAGCATATACAACAATTGCAGCAATACTTAACACGGTAGCCACATCCAAACTTGTAATAATCCTAGTGTCCAAATTTACTTTAAGAAGAAAATCAAGGGACACCCTAGTAAACAACACCCAGAGTAGCAAGTGAAGTCCCGTATTTTTCTCCTAATAAATTCAATCCCTAAGATATGATGCCTTATAATCCTCAAAATCGACTAAATTATATCCCATGTTACATGAATCTTGTGTGTTTTTCACAACCTTCATCAAAATCCCTAGAACAAAAAATAACAAGACCAAATATAGGGCTAGGGTTGTCACCATTGAAACCCTATAATGACACCACAACTAAGTGAGTAACTAAAATTCCTTAAATGATCTTCAATGGTGGTTTGTTGCTATAAGGAATATCCCCACCCCTTGGTTTGTGTTTCCTTCCTTGAATATAGTTTTCCAAGTCAAGTAATTTTGGTTGAGACACAATCCAAAATTCATATAACCCATGGTTTCATTGCATCATACCATGGAAATATAATTTCCCATGAGCACCTTGTAATAAATCCAAGGCCTCAAGAGTTCATCATCCTAACAACCACTTCATTCCATCTAGCAAACCATTAATATTCTTATCTACCTAATTAATTTATTTATATACATAGTTATGAGCTTTTATTTTTATTCCCCTACCAAGGCTATTTTAAACATGACATGTTTTTGTTGTAATAAGTCTTCAATGACAAATGGATTTTATCTATAATTATGTCCATGTTTGAAAAAAAATTGTGTTAGAGATTAATCTTTTTTATGTTAATTTAGTTCTCACTTATCTTAAATTTATAAGGTGTCATAACTTTTTTGTCATTTTTTAGGTAATCTTAGAGTTACATTCATGTGAAAATAACCCCACACTTATCACACATATCCCCATCATCTTATAGGGATTAGGGATATTTGGCACACACAAGAAAGTTGTGTAACTAAGCTTTTCTTCTATCTATATTTATTGAACTCTCTTTTCTCTCATTTCTTTACACTTTTATATAGGAAAATATCAAAGTTTTGAAAAGATTTGCATTTGGCATTTTAATTCTTAAAATAAATTTTTTTAAATGTTTTGTTAAAAAAATTCAAAACCATAATCAAAACCTTTCTCAAAAAACATTTAAAATAAATTTTATCATAGAAATGAGATAGTGTAGTATTTTTTAATTCCTCGGTATAACATTTAATGTTAAATTGGTTTTTAATGCTTTGATAAATTCATTTATGCATTAAATATTTTCAAATCAAATATTTTTTATCATATGGTTTTTATATTGCCATTATTTTTAGCATTTTAAAATGTTACACAAAACCTTGCTTTCAAGGATAATGAAATTTTAATTCCTAAGTATCAAATAAAATGTCAAAATATGATTATTAATGCACTTCAAAACTCTTTTAATGAGAAAATGGAGACTATGCATACCTCAATTCACACTTTTAACACTAAAATTATGTCTTTTGATCACAATCACACCTCTAATATTGATATCAAATATGTTTCTAATAAAAATCATATCATTTACATAATCATTCTTCTAACCTTGGCTTAAAAATTATGCACCCAACAGATTATAATGCAAGTGGTCTTGAAAAATATGAAAATGGCATTGATAAGATGAATTTGTTTAAAACTAATGCAATTTTTTAAGGTTTCATTTTAGTGCCTCTAATGATCATGTGATATCTTATTGTCTCCCTCATCAAATTATATTGTATGCAATCAAAAATACATCATGTCTATAAATCAATCATGGCTCAAAGAAGATAGAGCATACCTACACTTTTATTGAGAGTACACTTGTTAAGCGGGAGCATGACCAATATGGGGATCTGCTAGACTCGATTAGGGGATCACTTGTCACAACATATCATGATATAAAGGGTTACAAAGCATACAATATAACACAATTACAAAACAAACCTAATGGATTCCTAAGGTTTAAAGTATTCACTTATTTTAATAATAAGTAAATTTAATCTAGTGTACACCAAATCTTATGGTACAAAGTGGGGGTTATAAATAAAACAACTAAACTAAACATGTATTAAAAGACATATACTCACATCAATGTTTATGAAAATAAAGTTAGGAATATAAATGCATTATCTATCTACTCTTATAAAGGAAAAATAAAGTTAGGAATACTTACCTTTGAATACAACCCATCAAGCCTCAATCTCTCCCTTGGCCAAGATGCTTTGCAAGAGATAATTTTGGTATGTAAGGATAACAAAGATAAATCATCTCTAAGCTACACAACCTATCTAATCATCCAAAAGACTTTTTCAAAATATAAGATCTATATCTCCAAAGAAAGTATGAAACCCTAAGATTTATTCCTCAAGTAGAATGGTCAATAAGCAAATGTTCATTCACAATTCTTCACTCTTAATTCTTCTCTTATGAAATGGTGGGAATTGAAATTATATATATAGGTAGATCTTGCCCTAAATCCTCTTAGAAACATTGAATGTATAGGGTTGACCCAGTCAACCAAGTGTGTTTTTGGGGAGAATTCACTAGGTCTAAGCTAGGTCAATCGAAAGGCTGACAAGCTAAGAAAGTGAAAAATACCCCTAAATTATATTGGGTCAACCCAGTTGACCTAGTATAGCTAATTGACTAAAAGGGAGTTAAGGTAAGAAAAGGAGGGATGAAAATTTAAAAAAAAAATAGAATAGGTAGGATTGAGAATAATAAGCTTAGGGTACATGGTTTTAGGAGACAAGTGTGTAGATGGCAAGTGGTAAAAGGGATAACAATCTTATGAAGCATCAATGGTCTACCCACCCCTTTCTTAGTACACCCATTAAGGCATGTACTCAGAGAGATTGAGACTCGATAGGTTCTTACAAGATACAAAGTGTCAGTAATCTATAAAAGTTTGAAAATGTTATGTGTATACATATGCCCCACTCGAAGCTCATCACGTGTCACATAAGTGCAACACAAGATGGTGCTTTAGTAAATAGAACATGATAACACATAATGTTGATGCTAAGTGAAGTGTATTAAGCAAAAAATAAGATAAATGAAAAGACTAAATTTAAAAACACATACCTTGAACTTACCTTAGTGTCATAGATAAAAAGAAGTAGACTGCAAGATATGTAAAGGTGTCTAATATAGAGAACACTAGATGAACCTATAGAAGTTAGTGCAAAAAATAACCAAAAATCTAAATTTTTGGAAGATAAGCAAATGGTAATGGAAAAGGATCTCTACATCATCATGAATCTAATGCATTTTATGGTTTTGAAAATAAATGAGTAGAAATAAAGATATAGGAAAAACAAGGAATCTACAAGATATTAATTGAAGAATTTGAATTGTTAAAAGTGTTTTTAAATAGGGCAAAAGACAATTTATTTATTTATTTTGATTTGTAATAGAGGGGGGAAAGAGATCTAGAGACAAAATAAGCTAGGATGGTGAGGAGAAGAAATTATAGATAGGGAGAGGCTCTAGAGGCGGTGACAAGTGCACCACAGATATGCAACTATGAATCTCAAACCAGTTTTGAAATTTTGATTGAATTAAGTGTATTTTTAGTAAAATTTGATTTAAAGCATTTTTATATGTCAAAATGAAATAAAATTAGAATCTAGGGGTAGCAAAAAGGAATACAAAAAATGGGTTTAGAGTGTTTAGTAAGAAAGCAAGAAAATAGCACTTTTTTAGAAAAATGTAAGGGGTTGATAGGCAAAAAGCACTGGGTCAACCTAGTCGACCTAGTAGGTATGGGTCAACCCTGTACATTCTACAAGTTGATGGCCTAGTTTGGAGTTGCCAAGTGGTCTTAAAGGTCCAAAATGGAAACTCGTCACTAGGGATGGGAAGAGAAGGGGGTTGACTTAGATTTTTAAGTCAACCAAACAAAAAGATAGGAAAATTTTGGTCAAACCAGTTTGACCAAAGAGCTAGAATGATATAGAAAAGCATGCAAAAGGTTGAAAGAGGGATAGAATGGAATGAAATGACCAAGTAAGGTCAAGAAAGACCAAGTAGGCTAAAAATAGGTTAAAAAAGAATAAAATTAAGTAATTTAGGCTTATTTTTTCTTTAAAAATGTAAAAAGAATGTATTATGACTATGCATGACATGAAGGAACTGATACATCCTTTTTTATTTCTTGGGTGTAGGGACAATGGAGATTTTAGAGACTTGTGTATGTGTCATGGTTATAAAACTTGTTAGATAGGTTTTTAGATAGAGATAGGGCTATAATAGGATCCATAGGTCTAGGCAAGATAGACGATATGTGTCAGATCCCCTTAGTGTTGATCTGTTAGTCATGTTTCTCAATTGTTTGGAATGATTGACTAACACCTTCAGATGGGAGGTGGATCAGGATACAGTAGAGGTGGATATCATGCTAGAGGATATCCATGCCATCTTGGGGCTACATATATAGGTGATCATAGGGATATTAGATAGCCTAGAGGAGAGGAAAGCCTTATCCATGTAGGCTACATGCTCAAAGATGATATTACCAGGTAGGATAGTTAGCATATTTGATGTCTATACGTCACATATTATAGATATTTAGAAGGTTTTGATAGGGCTTATGACATATTGGGTGTCATGTCATAAATCAGATGATAAGGTACCACTATTTGTGGTAGCCTTGAGTAGGATGATCTTGGAGGAGCGAGTTCTATATGACCTAAGATATATAATGTAGGTCTAACTAGTACATGATATGTATGATATGTTGGTTAAAGGGTAGAGGACCATGAGACTAATCATATTATTGATAGCTAAGATATATGAGAGGTTTTTTATGTATTAGTTAGCTAGGTTACCCCATGCAGTCGATAATAGGTCACCTCAGATATGGAGATGGAGAAAATACTAGGTAGCATGTGTCATGCCCCACATGTTAGGGCTATAGTCAGTGAGATGTATAAATATTATGTGGAAATCATATGAGCACATAAAAAGTACATGGTTGAGCTAAGACATAGTCATACTAGTGATAGCAAGGATAGAGGTTGTTAGACACTATTTTTGGTGGAGAGAGCCACATCTAGTGGCATGAGTACTAGGGCAGATGGGCCTACTTCATCTATCAACATCAATATTGATGCATGAGTAGTGGGCTCAACATGTGAGGGAGCGATGAGGGAGGAGAGGACTAGGGCCATAGATAGTGATTCTAACACTAAGGCCACATCAAGAGTGACCATGGCCTGGTCAAGCATGATAAGGAGCTAAGTAGGATGATAGGGATGCAAAGGTAGAGATACCAAATGTACCATTACCAGATCTATAATGAGATGATTAGTGGCCATTGAGGACATGACATTTATATAGGTAAGAGTAGGAGAGAGTGGAGACTATTTCCATTTTGGATGACCCCATAGGTGAGCTAGAGGAGATGATAGAGAGACCACTCAGATGCAGGTTGAAACAAACATGAGTCATGATAGTTGGGTTTGAGTTGACAAGGTGACCTATAAATGAGGTGATAGGAGGCCATGTAGATGGGGACACTATGTTAGGTGATCATAAAAATGGTGAGACCATAGTAGCTAAGACATAGATAGGTAAAAAATATGGTTAAATTACTTATTTAAGTTTTTATTTGGAAGTAAAGGTAGATTGATATTTTGAGATATAATAGTGATCTAATATCCATCTAGTGTGATTTTTTAGATGTAGCTAAGGATATAGAGGAGATATGGGGGTCCTTGGTAAGGGGAGCACTCTACGATGTCTTGAATGAGACTCTATAGCCATATGACCCCATGACACTAGAGGATCCAAGTGTACCATCTGCCCTAGCTCAAGTGAGCTAGTTTAGATTAGTTGGAGAGGTAGTGAGGTAGATATATGTGTAGAGAAAGAGGATGTAGCCACCAAAAATAATGGGTGTAGGGAAGTTATAGGCATGGTAGGCCCTATTAGATGAGAGAGTTATGCACCTAGCTATAGTAGTGTAGATAATAGAGATTTAGACTTAGCTGGTAGAGTCACAGGTGTGGGTAACACACCTATAGGGATAGGTAGAGGGATTGAGGTCTTGGATGGCCTCATTATATATAGCATACTATTCAGAGGAGTCAGATCAAAGCTAGCAAGTAGTGTGGTGAGGCAATGAGATAGACAAGATGGAGCCCAGTGATAGAGTTAGAGCACTGTATATGGTTGTATTTATTATATTAAACTCATGAAATGTATATATGGTTCATTTTGGCATACTGTTGTTGGGTGTGTATGTTGTCATCATTTTTTATTATGGTTGTTCATTATGGTTGTGGATGCTTTGGATATATTTATTTCTATCACATGTATTTAGCTTTGTTGTATAAGCTATAGGAAATATATGAGATCTAGTTTCTTTTCTAGCATTATGAAAAACACATGCATGGTTAAAAATAAATGGGCAAAAAGGACTTGGTAAAATATAATCAATCAAGAAAATGTACTGCATACTATTTCAAGATGGGAAATGTATAGTAACAATAAATGACTAAGTATAAAGAACCAAGAAATTGTAAAAAAATATGGTAAAAAGGGATTTATTTTTAAGACCATAGTAAAAGATGTTTGTACCAAATTAAAACAAGTAAAATCATATTAATATCATATTGGAAAGTATGACAACAATGTAATAAAATGGAAGGTATGTAAAAGGGTACAAATGGTAATAAAAAATAAATTAATTAAGTCAATCAATCATACTAAATCATGATGGTAAATATGAAAGAAAAATAAAATTACAAAAATTTGGTCTTAAATTGGTCATACTAATTCAAGCTGGGAAGTATGAAAAATTCAATAAATGGTTGTAATATTACACGCACTCAAAAAATAAGAAGATAAAAAGGCAAAATAAAAATAAATTAAGAATACAACATACTAAATCAAGATGGGAAACATGTAAAATGACATGTAACTTCATAATCGATCGAATTTTATCTTCAAATTTGACACGTAATTTGGATGGTGACTTGGGTATTGGAAAATTTTGTGAGGAGAGCCAGGTCCTATCCATGGTATTACACTAAAACTCATAAAGAGAACACCATTAGGGTGGAATAAATAGGAATAAGTAGGTAATCAATGATGTGGGTAATATGAAGGAAAAGATGATAATTTGTGAGGATGGTCAGGTCATATCCGTGGTCTTATAATGCAACTCACAAATAAAATCCCAATAGGTGTGATCAGCAGACAAAATAATATTTTTTAAGAGGAAATATAAGGGATATAAGGTGTGAAAAAGGGAGTGTAAAAATCAATACTTATGCATCTTATGAGAAGACCTTAGGAGGTAAGAGACATACTAAGGATGTGAGAAGACACTAAATGACTAGTGGTCATCTATATATAAAGTAAACTTGTTCACTATAAACACAAAGCTTTGTAGGTAAATAGGCATGCTACTAAGATCAACTCATGAAATTAGATTGATACAAGGAAAATTAAAATTGACCTACCTTCCCATGACGTATTCCCCATTCTTCAAGACCCCTTATAGAGTTGTTGATCTCCTTCAAAGATTGGGTACTTGCATGAGAAAGTAAGTAGCACTAAAATATTTTTTATTCTCCTCTTCTAATCTACTAGCCTATCACACCCCAAAGAACCTCAGCTCTATCGTGAGGCTAACTATGTAATTTGGCCTTTGACTAGAAGAAGGAGGTGTGATTTGAATCACATCTTTTAGTGTGATTAGACTTTTAATAATATTTTTACCTTTTGATATCATAATCTTTTGTTTATATGATTTAGATTTAAACTTTATTTTTAAGGCTTTTTAAGATTCCTCCTCCCTACAGACTTGGAATGACCAATCATGAGAGAGATAGTGATACACGTGAATGATCTATAGGCTAAGGCTAAAAGAAGCTAAGTAACTAAAGACAAAAATTGACTAGGACACTTAGGCTTAACAATGAACTAGCATGTGATCTCAAGTCTCAACCATGTATATGCTTAAATTGTAAAAAAATGAAGGGAAAAAGGAGATCCTAAAGGTGGACCAATGAAAGGTGGTAATAATGAGATAGATTTTTTACTAATTGATCACATGGTAAAGGGAGATAATAACAAAATGGAATAGGGTTGGTATAACTAAGTCACCATGACAAATTATCTATGAAAAATGGAGATAAGAAAGCAAACAATTATGAAGAGGAAAGAAAGGAGTTTTTATAAAAACACTACAGAAAAAGAGAAAGCAATTATAAATAAAGACAAACATATGCAAAAATATAAATGATAAGATAAGCAAGATATAGTACAACAAGCAATAAATCACCATATATGATAAGAAAAAATTTGGCATAGTGTCAAATGATATAAAACAGATAGAAATAAGATTGAAGCACATGTCCAATCAAATATATATTTGAAAGCACCATGTATATGCTCATAAATACTGGTAAATTTGTCCACACACATTATCTAGTACATCAAATAAGTCTCTATGAAATTGGATACGCATTGCTGCTAAAGTTTCATCAATCTTGAATGAATACTGGGCAAATACTTATTTTTTGATCACCTTAATTAAAAAAGTAAGAATAATCGATGGATCATGCTGAAGAGAAAAATTAGGAAAAGGATGGTCAAGAAATGCATGAGAGTGGGATCTATTGGAGATGCAAGAATCATCAATAAAGAGGAATCCACAGGTGAAAGAAGGTCCATGGGTGAAGGAATCATGGGTGGAGGCATAGAAGATGGTGAAGGGACAACAAAAGGTGATGGAACCACTAGAAGTGGAGCCATGGGAGAAGAAAGAGGATCCTTCTTATGATAATGACATGTGGGAGGAGTGGTATAAGGTCTGATTATGGTTATAAGATGATCTTTGAGATGTTTTTGATGGATGTGATAATGATCAATGTGATGGGTGTCACATAAATGCCATAGAAAATATACCTCACCATACTTGGGTAGAGATTTAGGAAGTACCTTTGAGATAGGTATGGATTTATCTAATGATAGGGAAGAAAGATACAAAGTATCGATATATGTCCACAACTTGTGATAATGGTTAGAAGAATGATTATATGTCCCATGAAAGCAATAGATACTCTTGTGAGTGGTTTTAATAAAATCACTCAGGGAAGGAGGTAAAATGGGATTAGAAGAAGCTAGAGAGAACTCATTAGCCCATTTGGTGGGAAAAGTAGCCATCTTAATCAAGGGAAGCAAACCATCACCAAGGGAGGTTGATGATGAGGAAGGAATGGAACTAGGCTCAATAGAAGGAGTGAAGGCATCAAAAATAGGGGTAGGCTTAACCATAGTAGGATATAAAATAGAATCAACTATAGTAGGATCAATAAGAGGCTCAACTATAGTAGGCTCTACTAAGGGAGGGATGAGATCTACATAAGTTCTAAGGAGAGTTACACTAACTTCAAGGGTAAACCAGTTATGAGGGTTAGGGTACTTAAAAAAATAGTAAGGCCCAGCCATAGCGTGATCCATGAACATAGTCCTATGTGGTTCCTTATAAATGATAGGTGTCGATGCCATCTCTACCCAATAATAAAGGGAAAAAATGCAAAAATAAGGAACTATAAATGAATAAAAACTCTGAGATGCATGAAAAGACTCAAATAAAGAAGAACAATAATAGACAATCTCAGCATCATGAGCTTGGATAGGACTACCTAATAATGGATCATCTAAGGAATAGCCATCATCATAATATGAGGTATGAAGATCAATGACATAGGTATGGATAACCTTGTCATCTAATGAAACATGGTGAATAAAATGCCTAGTCTTGGTCAATACTATGATAATGTCATTATAAAGATGTTTACAAGAATGAGGTTACAAGGATACAGGAAGCTATGAGATAAGATGAGGCAAGAGATCAAAAAAATTTATCTTTAATTTAAGCTCATCAAGATCATCATCATCAGAGTCTAAGAGGTTGGGAGGAATGTTACCAATGAGCTCAGGATGCCCATTGTAACCTCATATTGAGTTAATGATAAAGTTGAGATGTTGAGACTCATAAAATGGAATGCTAGGTAATGACTCAAGAGTAATAATCTTGAAGACACCAAGATATTGGAATTATTTTAAATTCTAAGGGTTAGTATCACCATGAATCTTTTAAATGGATCTGTTGTAAGGGAATGTAATGTATTGGTAGGTGGAAGAAGTGATAGCTCTCATGTGGTGAGTCTATGGCCTACCAAGCAATATGTTATAAGAAAGAGGTAAGTTAAACATCATCACCTTCACATGGAGGGTGATAGGTGGGATAGTAATGGGAATCCATACAAAACTTGGAGGAGGTATTTTTCTTATATCATATCCTTGGCATGTGTTGCATGTAGACTTGAGATTACATTTGAAATATCCAAGGGTCTTAATGAAATTGAGAGAAGAAACACAAGTGCTAGAAACCTCATTAATAAATGCATGCTTAACTTGGATATTACCTATTTGGATGCTAATAAATAAAGGAGGATCATCTACATGAATCATAATCTCATTAGGAATCATAGATGTGATAGGAAATCATAGAGAAAGATAAGTGTCTATAATTTCATCAATGTTGATAGACATCTCTTCACATTATTATAATATACTATCTTCAAATCTAGATAAAATTGCCTCTCATCCTACTAGAGGAGGATGAGGGGCATTCATTTTCAATAAGAGCTACATAATATGGTTTCTATGATATGGTAAAGTCCTCATAAGCTAAAGAAATAGGATCTGAGATGGGAGATTAGTAAGCTCTGCAATGGGATCCCACTCATCATATCCCATAAGAATGTTGTTAAAAAAATGTGGATAATGATTAAGGAAGTCCTTAGAAGGAGGATCTGAAGTACATAGAATTTTTTATTGATAAGAAGGAGCTTTAAAACAAGGTTGTAAACCATATTGATATGAAGAATTAATTAATTCAAATTAGTATTGGTAGAAGCTTGGTTATCATTAGTATTGGAAGATGATGGAATAGTGGTAGAGTAGTATGGGATGCGTTATCTAAAGGAGAATCATAAATTGGATCATCGAAAGTAATAAGGCCATCTTACCCCAACTCATTTAAATGAGTTGGAGAAGAATCCTAGATAACATGATATGTCGTAGATGAAAGAGGAGTATAGATAGGTTAGGAATCAATGAAATCCACCACCCTTCACATATTAGTCATGCTAACCACATTCTCTTCAAAAGTTGGTGTAAAAAGACTTTCAACATTATTTGTGAAAGGGGTGGGATTATCTTGGTTGTCTTGAATAGGTTGATGATTGTGTAAAGCATCTTTGTAGATAGCTAAATGAGCATTGGCTTGATTCAAGTCTTGAGTTTTATCATGTGATTTATAATCCTTGAAAGCAATCTCATAGGCTTGTTGACACTTTTGAATAATGGAATCATGATCAAAATTACGACCAAGAAGAAAATACATAGCTAAATTAAGAATTTGTCTACAAGTCTCATGAGAATGACACCAACTAGCATGAAACCAATAAAACTTGTTAGGATCATACCAGGATTTCATAGGACAAGTAGGGTCAAGCTCTCATGGAAGAGGCTTGGGTAGAAATTTAAGAAATTTAGCTAAGGATAGAGGTTTGTAAATGTTGATGTTATTTGGTGAATAAAAATGAGGATTGGTATATTTTTTAGAAGGATTTGGTTCCAAAGAAGGGTTAATAATGATAACTTGAACATTGTGAATGGTGTCATAAGAATTGATAACACCATCATTAGTGATATTACAATTTTTGTTCTTGAGTAAGAGATGAGTATCTACAAAATGTTGGGTTGGTTCAAATTGATGCATTAGGAAATCATGTCTTTTAGCTTAGTCAATAGCCTCCTCCAATGTATATGGAGAGGGAGTGTAGACTTGATATTTTAATTTAGGAAAGAGGGCATTGTTAAAGAGATGAAAAATATTATCATCCACCATGTTATGTTCACATTTATTTGACAAAGTTTTACATCTCTTAACAAAGACTTGAGTGATTTCATTTTTGTGTTTTTTGTAATTAATGAAATTGGCCAAAGTGTTTTTAGGAAGATCATTAGTTTAGAATTCTTGCACTTACTAAGTCCTCCAAACTAGAAATGAAATTATATCTAAGTTGATTATACCAATCTAATGCATCATTCATGAGAGTTTTGGCTAGGATCTTGGTAGCAGCAAAGGTGTTTGACTTGACCCAATCCTTATAAAGATTTATAAATGTTTTGACGTGAAGGGTGGGATTGCTTGACTCATTATAATAAAGTTTAGATGTTATACTTCCTATATCAATATTTTAAATTTGAGTAGTGAGAGGTTCATTCTGTAGATGCTTGATGGTTTTATTGACTAAAGGAGGTTGAGGAATGAGATCACCTTGATAATATCAAAGAGGAGGAGGGGGAACATTTTGGTTATGTGTGCCCTAAGCCATTGGTTTTGGATGATATTAAAGATTAAGAAGGTGGTTTCACATTCTCATCATTTGTTTTGTGTTATGTGCTTGAAAGGTATTCATTTGATTGAGAGTTTGCAATAAAAATTGATTTGTTTGATTAAAATTAGAAGCATTAAAATTGTTATTTATGTTGGGATTAGTGGCTTGGGTACCACTATTAGTGTTGAAATGAGCTTGAGATGAATTATGAGAATGTGAGGTATTAGTGGCAAAATTTGTTTGTGTATCAAAAGATGGACTAGTGAATGGTTGAGAAGAAGAAGCACTATAAGCATGATTTCCTTGGGTATCAAATAATGAACTAGTGTAAGGATTAAGGATAGTGGATCTTATGAGAGGCCCACTAGATGTAGAACCTACCATGTTAGTTGAGATACTAGGCGTGGAGATAGAAGAGGTTAGAGAAGAAGATGTCATGGCATAAGAAGGATTCAAAATTGAAGGAAGAGACTGAGAATTAAATAAAGTGGTACCCCCAAATCTAGTATTGAATGTAGGAGTAAGTGAATTAGGCTCTTTGATTTGATCACTAATCATGAGGTTATAAATGGTAGAAGGATCCTTTCCTTGATGTTGAGGAAATTTGAAAATAAAGAAGAGCATTTCAAGAGTATACTCTAACTCAGTTTGGTCTTCTAATGAGAAAAGAGGATTATGTTGTGAATAAGTATTAGGAAGGGTCCCATATTTAATTGTGCAAGTGGAAATATGAACATTACTAGCATCTAAAAGAGGATACCTACTCTATCTATGGCAGACCCTATTAGGATTGGTAAAGTTCATCATGTATGTTGACTAGAACTCAGTATCATTATCCAATAGAAATTCCATAATGAAGAGAAAATAAGAGAGATGAGAAATCAAAGGACAAAGAGGTGACTAAAATAGTATGAGGTTGACTGGGTTGACCTAGCACAGAAATAGGGATTGTAAAATTGTACAGGGTTGACTGGGTTGATCTGGTATAGTGTACATAAGGTAGAAAAGCTACTAGGTTGATTGGGTCAATCTAGTACAATGGACATGGAATTTAATAAGCCTAAAAATAGATTATGAAAATGAAACAAGATGATTTTTCAAGTAATGAAAATTAGTAAATATTGAAAGGAAATGATAGCCAATCTAATTGAAATACACAAAACAAAATCTTGCACTAGCGTTGGCTAATGCAATCTTTTTCACACATAGTTGAGTAAAGAGCAAGCAATCAACTTAAAAAGTAAAGATCTAACTAATTGGTCAGCCTAAATGTTTATTATATTATTAAGATATGATTTTTAATGTGATTAAAATTTGGATATAATCATGTTACTAGATAGCAATCTAAGGATGGTTTCAGGTATTTTGATATGAAAGGGATTGTAGTGGCAATGATACATGCTTGGTATTGGGGCCTACCTTCTCACTTCACACACCACAATGATAAAGGTGTTGGGTGTTTATCTATAATATACCATTAACCATGTTTTATACTTAACCAAAGCTTGGCTTTCCCCTTGGTGATGAAATCCAAGTAGGTTGGACTTGGGTAGATAAAATGTTAAAGGTTTTGTTTATATTGTTGTGATTTGTCCATATGTGCATAAAATATAAATATTGAAACTAAATGATTAATTAAAAATCCCCTAATTAAACTATGTGAGTTATTCTAAGCATGCAAGCAATAAGAAAAGAAATGTGTGAACTAATTACTAGCAGATATGAGGTTAATTACAACTTAAAACAAGGTATAGTATTTGACACTAGACGCACAAAATATAGAATAGAGTCAATAGGTTCAAACCTTTACTACAAAATTAAGGTATAAAAATGTACAAGGTTAGCCAAGGTCACTCTAGTTATTTTAGACATCACACATAACATAGAACTGGGTCGGCAAGGTCGATCCAGTTGACTGTGCAAGGATAGTTGTAAAGACTACAAACTATGAAAGGAAATATAGAAAAGAAATAAATAGAGAGGTATAAATGAACCCTAGTGGATCAGATATGTAATGAATGAATATTTTTAATGAATGACCTTGAAGTATACTTGCAAAACTTGAAAACTGGGTCAATAGGATCGATCAAGTTATGCAGGAACCTTCTACAAAGTGTCTAAAATGTACAAGGTTGATTGGGTCAACCTAGTAGGTTGAACTAGATATATAAAAGGTTGGAAACTTATACTAGGTTGATCTAGTTCCCTATTCCTAGAAACCTATGCACATAAGTCATAAAATTGGGTCGACAGGGTCGATCTAGTATGATAAAAATATAATAAAAATAATAACTAAAAGAATGAAAATAAGTGAAATAAATCCTGCAAGGGTTAGTTTCACATTGGGTTCACCAAAATTTATTCAATCAAAAATACATCATGTCTATAAATCAATCCTAGCTCAAAAAATATGGAACATACCTACACTTTTGATTAGGAGTACACTTGTTAAGTGGGACCATGACTAATATGGGGACCTGTGAGACCTGATTAGGGGATCACTTGTCACAACATATCATGATAAGAAGATTTCCAAAGCCTAAAATATAACACAATCACACAATAACCCTAATAGATTCTTAAGGTTTAAATAATTCACTTATTCTAATAAAAAGAAAGTAAATCTAATCTAGTGCACAACAAAGCTTGTGGCACATATTGGAGGTTAGAAATAAAACAACTAAACTAAACATGTATTAGAAGACATATACTCACATCAATGTATACAAAATCCTAATACATGGGAGAAGAATACAAATGCATTATCTGTTTACTCTTACAAAGGATAAATAAAGTTAGGAATACTTACCTTTAAAGATGAACCCACTGAGCCTCAATCTATCCCTTGGCTAAGGTGATTCACAAGAGATTGTTGTGGTATGTAAAGATAACAAATATAAATCAATTCTAGATTACACAACCTATCTAAGCATCCAAAATACTTTTCCATGAGATAAAATATGTATCTCCAAAGAAAATATGGAACTCTAAGCTTTATTCCACAAGTAGAATGGTTAATAAGAATATATTTATTCACACTTCTTCACTCTTAATTAATATCTTATGAAATGGTGGGAAATGAACTTGTATATATAGGTGAATCTTGCCCTAAATATTCTTGAAAACATTGATTGTACATGGTCAACCCAATCGACCTACTGTGTTTTTGGGGATAATTCACTAAGTCTAAGTTAGGTCAATTGAAAGGATAACAAGCTAAGAAAGTGAAAAATACCTCTAAACTATACTGGGTCAACCTAATCAACCTAGTACATCCAACTGACTAAAATGGAGTTAAGACAATAAAAGGAGGGATGGAAAGAGTAAAAGACTAGAATAGGTAGGACTGAGAAGAATAAAACTTAGGGTACATGGTTTTAGGAGACAAGTGTGTAGATGTAAAGTATAAAAAGGGATAACAATCTTATGAAGCACCAATGGTCTACCCACCCCTTTCGTAGTTCACCCCTTAGGGCATTCACTCAGAGAGATTGAGACTTGATAGGTTACTACAAGATAAAAAGTGTCAGTAATCAATAAAAGTTTGAAAATATTATGTGTATACAAATATTAGATAATCATGTTTCTCACTCTCATAGAACTTATTTTAATTCTAATACTTTTCATGCTCATATTTTAGTTTAAAATGATAAAATTTGTAGATTATGATAAACATAAACATCATATTTCACAATATTAGAAAGTGCATCCATATAAATCTTGTGGTAAATAAATTAATGATATTTTTCATTGTTGGTAAACCACTAAATCACTTCATTCAAAGGTTAAATAAATTTATATCCCTAAACCCATAATATTTTCTCAATAATTTGATGTGTTTTACTTTAATAATTTCTCAATTGCTTCAAGAAATATATATTTTGCAAAAAATGACACTTTATTTGTCCCATTTTGTATAAGTTGAAAACAAAACAAAATATGCATTCATTAATTTTATGCTTACTTCTTATTTTAGGTTGTTGAGGAAATATGTTTTAGCTGGAGTTAATTATTTTTGACTAACTTATTTCACTTTCCATGTAAGGTCTACACTTTGTTATGCAAGTTATTTTGTACTCTATTTTCCTTACTTTAGATCTAAATTTAATGTATGTAGATCATATTTTATGACATATTATTTAGTTATCATGAAATATTGGTATAAATATCTATTTTATAGGTACTATGTATATACAATGGAAAGTGAAACTAAACTACAAATCAATCCTAGCTTGGAGAAGATAAATCACACTTACCCTTCTTGTTGTTGGTACATTTAGACAATCAAGGTCATGGCCAAGATGGATCCACTAGACCTAACCATGTGGTCCCTTACCACAATAATATCACTAGAAAGGATTCCAAATCCTCTAGTCAAGCAACACTATAAGATAACCCTAGCTAGGTCCTATGTTTTCTTATATTCACAAAGTAAATATAAAGTCAAATAAAATCTAACTTAGTGCTCACCAAAGCTTATGGCACAAAATGGGGGTAATAAACATAAAAGTAAACATGCATAGAATATCTATACTTAATCTAATGTATGTAGATAAAGTATATGAGCTAAAAAATGCAAATCTATCTACTTTAATAAGGAGGAACAAAATTAAGAATACTTACCTTTGAATATAAACCCATCGAGCCTCAATCTCTCCCTTGGACAAGGTGCTTTGCAAGAGGTTGTTGTGTTATGTAAGGATAACAAAGATAGGTTAGCTATAGGCTATAAAACTTCTCTATGCATCTAAAAGACTTTTCCACAAGACAATATCTGTATCTCCAAGTGTAGTATTAAAACCCTAAGCAATGCTCTTCAAGTAAAATGGTGGATAAGGATATGCGTAATATATGAATTTCTTCTTCTTATCTCTCTCTATAAATGAAAAAAATGATGTGTTTATATAGTTAAATCTAACCTTAAACCTTTTCAAAAGTTTAACCAATAATTTTGACCCAATCCACCCTATATTATTAATTAATAAAATCAAGTTAGGCCCTAGAATGGGTCGGTTGAGGCTGACAGAGTCCCATAACATGCTAATATAATTTAAGTACAAGGTCATCCTAAGATAACATTGCTTATTAAAATTCAAAAAGATTTTTTTGATTAGATAAGGGTTGTTTAAGGTGGTGAATTGCTTGGAGAAGTGTGTAAGGGAGGAGGCAAATCTTATGGAAGTGTATAGGAGATGATTGTGTTGATATTAAGTGGTGGTATATGGGATAACAATCTTACAAAGCATCAATGTTCTACCCACCCTTTTCTTGATGTACCCTTTAAGGTGTGCACTAATATAGATTAAGACTCAATGGGTTCCTGCAAGAGAGAAAGCATTAGTAATTGATAAAGTTTTAAAATATTATGTGTATATTATTATAGGTACCATCACTGAGGAGGGAAGTGAATTAGTGGTGCAAGATAATCTAAATAAATTCCCAACTCTTAAATATTCAGCATACATCAACTTGATCAAGAAAGATAAACATGAAAGTACATACATCTAGATCATACATAAAAGCATACATCACATGAACACATCATATATGTGGGAAACCCTCTTAGGGGATTAAACCCACTAAACCCTGTAAGATGGACTAAAATCCTATAATGATAAGATCCAAATTAGACTAGCTCTATCTAATACAATAATACTCATCCCTTAATTTAGTGAGACACCAATCCCATAAGGAGCTAATGCCCTTGTCTAGATGAGCACCCACAATAACTAGATCTTTTAACAAGTTTCACCTTGCAAGGAGGAACCAACCCCCTAGTTAACCAAGCACCCACTCATCTACCTAAATAGATCACCTTAAACACCTATTATTACTCTTCAACTCATGATGATCACCTTTGTCTGCACTCTTCACCTCCAATCTCTCTCAAGATGCCTCAAGGGCTAACTTGCTCAAACTAACTCATCTAGGATCATTAGGTCCAATGACCTTTATGTCCTCTTGCATCAACTTGATTAGATAAACATGTATTATATTCTAAACACTCTAATGGCCCTTATTAACCTATAAATTATCTTTCAAAGGTTCTCTTCTTCACTTGAATCTGCACTTACATAACTACTCAATTATTCACACTCAAGACTAGAAGCCATCACCTTTGCTTTCACTCTTTATAGAGTCTTCATGAATATTATCTTTTTGGTCAGACAAAATAATTGAATTAACCCTTAATACTTATATCATGCTAATACATATCTCAAATTAATTCTCATAGGTCGGTCATTACCTCATTGGCCCCAAACCACCATTAGGTCTTTGTGAGACCTAAAACAATTAGGCCTTCATACTCACATGTTACATGTGAGACTACTTGTACCACCTTCATATTTTACCAATGTATCAAACATAACAAACTTATTTCTAATATCCCCTTACTTATTCCCATATGGGTCCATGCCACTTGGGACACCAACTCACACCTTTAACCTACCAATTAGTTTTCCTTACTCTTTAGGTCTTCATAGATAGAAAACATAGTCTCAAACTTTTGAAGTAACAACTCCAATTTTTCACATATCCATATGATTAGACCATATGGGTGAAATCTTCAGGACCTATTAAACACCTTCATGTGATTTATATACTTTAACATATGCTTATAAGCACTCAATTCAACTCTTTCAAAATGACTACTCAAACTAGTCATATACAGTCAAAATATAGTCAAGTTATTTTGACTCTCCATAACTGATCAGGGGAAAACTATGACAAAAAAATCCTTATCATAATCATTTGAGACTTATATAACATCTCCATTCTCATTTTCTTATTTAATTATGCTCTTAACACCTTTAACTCACTCCTACAATATGGTTTGAGTGCCAATACATTCAATAAATATAGTCAACTTCTAAGCAATTGTTCACATTGAATATGGATGGGCAAAACCTCAAAAATCCATATAAATGGTCCTCATGGAGTCTAAAACACTCTTTAATAGCTATATCATCTTGAAACATCAAAATACCATCAATATATCTTCAATTAGCCTTCTCATGTCACTTGTAGAACATGGTCAAACACACAATAAAAGTTAGAACTCAATATCTATAATTGTATGAATATTCAAATCTTCAACTAGATTCTTTGGATGCACCTTGAAGTATTTTACAACTTTTATTTTTTACATCACCTTAAAATTCATCCTAGATCAAAATATATAGTTGAAAAACTACATACTAGTTTTCCATCATTAATTTGAATATTCAAATTCCAATGGTCACTATGTGAAATCTAAACATTCGACACTTTGACCTCATCTCATGCTTCTTAGAAAATTTAAACAAACACACTCCATTGATCTACTTGGTAGTATCTTATTATTTATCTTGTAATTATTACCATTGATCTTAGATCAGAATTCCTGTGATTGTGTCGCTGAGTATCTCTGCATGCCTACTGCACATTTGACTCTTTGACTCGACCCATACCATCAATCTCTATAAGTATGAACACCCATGAACCATTGATATTCTTTCCAAACTTTGTGAATATGACACATGTCAGTATCACATTCATTATTTGGCATATTTATTTTATGCACATTATTGGATCATAATCTATGATTTAATGCACACTATTAGATCTACTAATTGGTTGACCTTTAACTTCAACATAGTTAAACTTGACGGTCTTTGGCCCATCACAATGTATAAGACCAACTTTGAAGGTTTATAACTTGAGCTAGAAAACACTTCAAGAGTCCAAATATTTAGGGTACCTTCTTGGCACAATAGAAAACATCTCCATGAAAACCTTTTGTAGACACCTAAATCTGGCCACCAATAACCTCTAATCAGTATTTTGACTAATTTCCACCCAAAATGCACAATTTAGCCTTAAAACACTAAAACACACTAAATGATGTAAAATTTACATATTCAAGTGTTGATTTTGGCTAGGGTATCCCTAAACGGGGTAATGCAATTTATGGACTAGCTAATTGTGATCAAATCATTTAGAGTCAAAATACCAATTTTGCACCTCTGTGCTTTGGATTGATCTTTCCTATCAAATCTCTTGCACAAGACATGTGCCTTCATTATTTATTATTGGTAACATCCTAAATGGGAATATGATTCCAATGCATCTAAAATTAACTTTCAATTTCAATCTAGTCAAAATTTGGACCAATAATAAGGCATTCTGATCAATTTGAGTAATTTGTGCACAAAGTGTTTAATCATGCTTAAGAGATAATTAATATAAATAAAGGCCTAATTAATAATTCCATGGAAACTTGTTGAATAATTTTTTTTGTAAATGAATATTGAATATTTACATCATCAGGTGACCTCATTTCTTGGGAAGACATCCCTAGGCCATAAATGCCACAAATATCAAGATTCATGCCCTTCATGCCTCATCAATGCCTTCCATGATGCCCTTCATGTCAGGGAAGTCCAAGAACAAACACACCTCTATTCTGATTCCTCTTGTTGGATCTTGCTCCTCAAAAAGAGCACAATATGATTACCAAATATAAGCAATTATAAATGCAGAAATAACCAGAAACACAAATAGCTAGAATTCACCAATAGCACAGAATATGAGAGACAATACACTATCTTGTATTAACACTTTATAGAAAATAATACAACAAAGAGCCGCCACACTCTTTCACCTTATAGAGGTTTGCCACACCTCAAGTGTACAGTAATTCTTCACACACAACACTCTCTTACACAAAAAAAATGGTCCCAACAACCAACTCACAAACAGAATTGGTGTTCACCTCTCCAACTAGTCAGTAATAACCCTGCCAGTTCACCAAGCACTCAATAGTACTTCAAGTTGATCTCCCATGAACCTGCAACCTGCAATTCAATAGACCATACTCACATGTAGATCCCCTATGAGCTTGCAACAACCTGCAACTCAATGATCTTACAATGGAAGCAACTTACTTGCCTTCCTTTCTATCTCATGCCTTAAATACAATACATGCCAATGGGTCTATAAATAGATCCCTAACTCAAACACTAACTTAGACTCTTAATTTAGACAATTATCCTCGCAACCAAAGACTCTAACTAGCCTTTACATGTAAACACTTCGTTCACTTAACTAACTGTCTGTGTAACGAGCAGTTCTAGAACACACAGGCGACTGACGTCGGTCCCTACTAGTCTGGTTCTACCGACGTCGGCTGACTCCCTACCATCACCGGTGGCCTTCTGCATTGGTCACGACCGACGTCAGTCCTACTGCCGATGCTGGTGCTCCTGTATCTCAGCAACCTTCCTGTTCCACCTGTTTGCAAAGAGTTGAAGCTTTTAGCTCCACAACTCAACAATCTCCCACTTGGAGATAAACAGCTGCAACCTGTACCTGTACCTATACTTAGTCTAGTTTGTTCCCTTGGCTTTGTATCCCTCCTCAAGACCACTCTTGAAGACCAACCACCACAAACCTGTAGTGTAAAACCTATCATCCAAATCACCTACCACATCCACATCTACAAACCATGTAGAAAATAACCTGAACCTGCATAGCATGTGCACCTGCTGCTAGTCCCTGTAAGAATCCACTGAACTGTCCTCCAATGGTTCTCTCCCAGATTGGATCTAACTTGTGACAACTCCCACTGCTTGGGAAAACTCAGGTTTAGTACATACCATGCACTCAACCTCATTATGTGAATCAAGACACATGTTCATAGAACTGTCCAACCATCGGCGTGCTAACCGGTTTCACACAATCATCCTGAAACAAAGTCAACAAATGACCTACCATGTCTCTAAAACACACTCATGCCAAAGAATCTTGCTGCTCCCAGATTCTCCATGACAAACACCTGAACTAGCTTTACCTTTAGTTCAGCAATCCCTGTATATGTAACCCTGCAACAAGCACATCATACAGAAATAGGATAGTGTAGCTAATACTATTCAACCTGGTAAAGAGAAACACAATGATCAAACCTCCATTGCCCTGTAGCTAATACAAGACCATATACCCTGATCTTCCATCTCATGTATCCATTTCCGTTCTTCTTTATCCTGAACATCCATTCGTCTCTCAGTGCTTACTTCCAGCTGGCCACTCTACCCAAAACACTTGTTTGGTTCTCCTCCAAGGAATCACATCCTCATCCATGCCTAGCTCCCAATGTTTCCTAGATCTACCTATTCTGCTTCTTCAACAACTTCCTGGTCCTATGCCATAAGTGAGCAACAAGTAGTGTAAAGAAGAGAAATGACAAATTTAAGAACTTACTTACACCTTCAGTCCTCCATATGGGTGTTTGAGACACCTTGACAGCTCGCTGTCCACCCAAAATTTGTCTCAGTAACCGATGATGGTCACATCACAGTCTGCAGACAACCAAAGTTGGTTTTCTGTGACTGCCACCTTGCTGACATCGTTTTCCCCTGGCTGACGTCAGTAGTTCTCTGCCCTGAGTCACCGACATCGGTCTGCACATAATCGATGTCGGTCCTTGTCTGGACGCCGATGCCGGTTTTCCTGCCGACGTCGGTCTCTGTGTTTTTCTTGTGAGACCTGAATTTTTCTCGCGAGCTCTTTTTGGATCAAATCCTTATCCAAATCACCCTTGCTCTGCTCAGAATTCTTCTGCATCTTGTGCTGAACTCTATCCGTCACCTTCTCCTTGAAAACCAAGGCTTTCCTATTCTTGTCACTAACATCGGGTTCTTCAAGAAACATTACCTTCTTCTTCTGCATACAGAAACCATGATCCATACCTTCCAAATCTGAAAGCATATCCTTTGATTCAAGAACAAGCATCTCCTTCTTGTCTATGTGACCAAGCCTATCAAGCCACATCTCTGAATCTACAGCTGAAGTAGAAAACCTAGAAAGAGAATCAGTAGTACAAGTAGATAGATAAAGCGTACCTACTTTCTTACCTCTAGCTACAACAAGTGTACCCTTGGTAACCTTCCAAGAGTCCACTGTGAGAGTTACTGTGCAACCCTCATCACCCAAACTTCTGACAGAAATCAAATTTTGCTCCAGAACTGGGACATGCATGACTTCTTTTAACACCCATGTGTTACCTGTCTACAGTTTCAGCTTCACTTTCCCTTTGCCAACAATCTGACAAGGCTTACCATCCCCTACATAAATTTCTCCAAAATCTCCTTGGACATACTCATGAAAAAATTCCCTATGTGGGGATGCATGAAAAGAGGCACCAGAATCTAAAACCCAAGATTCTACTTTATCCAAAGAACATACTAGAGCATCCCGTGCAGCATAATCTACAACATCTGCTTCTTCTTCATGTTCTTCATGCTGATCTGTACCTGATCTGCAATCTCTCTTTAAGTGCCCTTGCTTTCCACACTTCCAGCAGGTTATTCTGCCATACCTGGACTTGGATCTCTTGCCTGTCTTGGACCTTGATCTCCCATGCTCTATCTTTTCTCTTTGCCTTCCTCTGCCTTCAACACTCAAAGCATTTCCTGATGATTCACCTATGCTATTCCTGCGTATCTCTTCATTCAAGATCACACTTACAACATCATCCACTTTTAAGACTTTTGAAGGAGACACAGTATTAGAAACTGCCATTACCAAACCTTCCCAACTTTCAGGTAATGAACACAAGATTAAGAGAGCTCTAATTTCATCATCAAATACAATATTGACTGAACTTAGCTGGTTTACTAAACCATGAAAATCACTAAGATGGCTATGAACAGATCCACCTTCCAACATTTGCAAATTAAATAAACGCTTCATAAGAAATACCTTATTAGAAGCTGAGGGTTTTTCATATAAATTTATTAAAGATTCCATCAACTCCACCGTTGTCTTACACTGTGATAAGCTAGAAATCACAGATGATGCAAGACTCAATCTAATAGATCCCAGAGCCTTTCGATCAAGAACCTCCCATTCTTCATCTTTCATATCCGAGGGTTTGCAAATAACCCCTCCCAACGGTAAGTACAAATCTTTTTGATACAGATAATCCTCAATCTGCATCCTCCACAATTGGTAGTTCTTGCCATTAAACTTTTCCATCCATAGCTTACTGTCTTCTATCATTGCTCAACTCCCACTCAAACAGAAACCCTGTGAGTACCTGTAATCAAAACACACTAACCAAATCTAATCCAATCTGTTAGTATCCCAACCAAAAGCTCTGATACCACTTGTCAGGGAAGTCCAAGAACAAACACACCTCTGTTCTAATTCCTCTTGTTGGATCTTGCTCCTCAGAAAGAGCACAGTATGATTACCAAATATAAGCAATTATAAATGCGGAAATAACCAGAAACACAAATAGCTAGAATTCACCAATAGCACAGAATATGAGAGACAATACACTATCTTGTATTAACACTTTACAAAAAAGAATACAACAAAGAGCCGCCACACTCTTTCACCTTACAGAGGTTTGCCACACCTCAAGTGTATAGTAATTCTTCACACACAACACTCTCCTACACACAAAAAATGGTCCCAACAACCAACTCACAAACAGAATTGGTGTTCACCTCTCCAACTAGTCAGTAATAACCCTGCCAATTCACCAAGCACTCAATAGTACTTCAAGTTGATCTCCCATGAACCTACAACCTGCAATTCAACAGACCATACTCACATGTAGATCCCTTATGAGCTTGCAACAACCTGCAACTCAATGATCTTAAAATGGAAGCAACTTACTTGCCTTCCTTTCTATCTCATGCCTTAAATACAATACATGCCAATGGGTCTATAAATAGATCCCTAACTCAAACACTAACTTAGACTCTTAATTTAGACAATTATCCTCGCAACCAAAGACTCTAACTGGCCTTTACATGCAAACACTTCGTTCACTTAACTAACTATCCATGTAACGAGCAGTTCTAGAACACACAGGTGACCGACGTCGGTCCCTGCTAGTCTAGTTCTGCCGACATCGGCCGACTCCCTGCCGTCGTCGGTGGCCTTCTGCACTGGTCACGACCGACATCGGTGCTGCTGTCAATGTCAGTGCTCCTGTATCTCAGCAACCTTCCTGTTCCACCTGTTTGCAAAGAGTTGAAGCTTTTAGCTCCACAACTCAACACTCCATGCTTTTTAATTACCCCTTTTTCCAATGTCATGATGAGGATAATTATAAACTTAATTCTAAAAATTGAATTAATCCTCAACCACACATCTCAATCTCAGGGTGGATGGTTCAGGTTGATTTTAGACATTCTCAAAAATCTATAAATAAAGAGGCCATGAACATCATTTCTAGGACATGATTATGCAAAGTTATAATGCAGAATTGATTACAAAGCTTCATAAAACTAGTGTTATCATGCCAAATTGATTCCAAGCCAAGCCAAGCCACAAGTTAAAGGTGACAAGGAGAATAGGAGATAGCCACGCCTCCTTTGATGAAGACTTCATGAGCACAAACTGAGCAAGCCACTATAACAAGAATTTTGGAGCATCCCAAGAAGGTTAAAAGAGGGTTTTTTTTGCATTTTAGTTATGTGTTATATTCATGTTTGTTAACTAAGCTCTCCCTAGTGTCTAGACCTAGAGATGTTATGCTAAGTTAGTGTGTTTCTTTCATTTTGTTTTCATTTTGAAATTAACACCATACTAACCATCCTCTCTTGAGTCAAATTCTTAGATCACATATGGCATGGTAACACTAGTTTCATGAAGCTTTGTAATCAATTATGCATTATAACTTTGCATAATCATATCTTAGAAATGATGTTCATGGCCTCTCAATTTATAGATTTTTTAGAATGTCTATAATTAACCTGAACCATCCATCCTAAGATTGAGATGTGTGGTTGAGGATTAATTCAATTTTTGGAATTTAGTTTATAATTATCCTCCAAGTCAAATGTTTATCATGAACCTAAACTAGAATACTGCACAATAAATATGCAATTTCAAGTACATCCTAATCTATGTATGCATATTCCTAGTCTATTCCCCAACCAAACCAATAAACCCTAATAGGTATCTCTATCATACCTTGATCAAAGTGTACCACTTGTGACCTCCCAACCATCTACCCAAACTAATATTCTCCCTCAAACCAATGTTCCTTCTAGTTTCCTATCCCAAGAATTGTAATAGATGAAGGATGCAATTGCTACCATTCCAGCTAGGAAACAAACTAAAAAGCTCAAATTGGATGATGTGTGTTCCTATCTATTCAACAGAGAGTATTTTTTGATACCATTTCTTCTAGGATATGAACCACCAAAATTTAACAAATACAAAAGGAAAGGTGACCCTAAGGCCCATTTAACTAAATTCTTTATCACATCTCAACTAGTGGCATATAGCGACATATACCTTTTTTTGTTGTTTCCAAAGAGCTTGGTTGGACAAGCCTTGGAGTGGTTTTTAAAGTTTCCCAAAAATTTAGTAATGGATTTTGATGATCTTTCTGATAAGTTTGTGCAGCACTTTTATTATAATCTCGAGCTTGAGATTTATTTAATAGATTTAACACAAGCAAAAAAAAAATTGGTGAGATTTTTACAAGTTATTTACAATGATGGAGAGCCCTTGCAAGTTTTTTCACCCATAGTTTACCAGATAAACAATTAGCCACTGTGTTTACTAAAAATTTGCATAGTAAAATAGCTTATAATCTAGAACTACAATGTGAACATACTTGCAAAGAGATCATTGATAAAGGTTTGTTGATCGAGTGGGTGCTCTCAATGCAGCCAATCAAAATAAAGATACCAATCAAGGAAATGGCCAACATCAACATCCCATTCAAGTGCAAGCATCATAACTAGCATAGGTCAATAATCAAGAAAGACTGAAGTAATTCAACTATAATAATAATGTTGTGGGAAATGAAGTAACCAAATCACATCATGTCCAAATGGTGTAAACATCATCTACATCACCTTTTTAGCTTACTCCTACCTAAGAACCTCTCTAACCAATACCACAATCACAACAACCAAGACTTACACAATAAATACAATAGCCTTTACCATTAAAAACCCCTTCTCCTAGGAGAACCATGCCTACACATCGTATCTTTAGTGACCTAGGAGAACCTATTGAGTCTATATTTTTCAAATTTTCTACCACTTATCAAATTAGTTGGCCTATAACAAAGCATTATCTATAAGGCATTCCTTATATTGATTGGTACTATGAAAATGAATTAGATGAATATTATCAGGTTAACGGGCATAATCTATGAAGATGTGTCTAAATAAAGAATTTAATTGAGAATATGTTGAAGAATGGGGAGATAACATTAGATAATGGTGCTTCCACTTCCAATCAAACTCTTAGGATTTATCAAAACCCCTTTCCTTGACATAACAATTAGTAGCAGTAAAACAATCAGCAACAACAATAATGGTCAATGCAACAGTAACAACATCAATAATATCAAAATCAAAGGTTGAACTAGCAAAATCAACAATAAAACCCATAATGACAAAACAATAGACAAAACCAAGGTTAAAATGATAACAACCAACAAACCTACCATGTAGTTACACATGACTACAATAGGATTGTAGGTCATATTGTAGGAGGTAGTCTTAATACCATCTCCATTAATCCTAGACCAAGCACTAATCAGCCTAGACTATTAATAAATAATAACATTCAGCCAAATTACATAAATAATCCTTCTTTGACCTAGGAGTGCATACAAGCAAACCAGTAAACTAGGACATCCCTATTTGAACCTTATATTGACAACTCATCCTTGCCACATGATGACATACAAGTGTATCAACAACTAAGACTTGTCATGTCTGGTCCCACATCAGTCCCAACATTTGTTAGTAATAATGGTCTAGTATTTAATCTTGATTATGCAAGCACAACTTAGAGGTCAAAGATTACTATCCTATGCCAACAACTATCTACCACTTTGCCTGTCATCCAACCAACCATTAAGCTTTAGAATATACCATTCACTACTGACCAAGACAAGAAGTTTGATATTGTCAAATAATTGTAGAAGACACTAGCAAAAAAAATTATTTTAGATTTGTTGTGAATGTCATTAATCCACAAGAACATCTTGAATGAGTTTTTAACCCAATCCACTATTACTAGTGACATATCCCCTGATAAATTTCAAGCTTTGGTTGGACTCCTAGTTCCATCCTAACTAGTCACATTCAACCAAAGTGATATGTCTTACCTTGGACAACTCCATAATAACCCATTGTACGTATAAGTTTATATAAAGTGGCATAAAGTGAAATGTGTCCTTATAGACAATGGTTCAGACCTCAACATAGTGTCTCTAAAGCTCATCAAGCTTTTTGGGTACACAATGGTAGATATCCAATTAGAAATGATAACCATCAAAGCCTATGATAATCAAGAAAGAGAATCACAAGGAACCATTATTTTTCCAATTATCATTAGTCCTTTGACCCATGACACACTTTACCATGTACTTGATCTTGAGTTATCATACAATATACTTATAGGAAATCCTTGGTTACATGAGATTCGTGCAATCCTATTAATGCTCTACCAATGTATCAAGTTTTCTTACTCTAGGATGGAAGTGAATATTTCAAGAGATTTACACCCATATGAACACTGCAAACATCTTGAGGCTAAATTTTAAAGCTACAATTATTAGTACAGCATGAATCCAAGTTTCAAGTAGGATAAATAAAAGGCTATACTTATTGATCCTTCACCAGATAATTGCATAGATCCTAATACCTTGGATTCCATTTCCCACATGCCACCTCCTGAAGCTTCTAATGATTTCACCATTTTAGATAATAGACCAAGAGAATATGTGACCCATGATACATTTCATATTACCAATCTTTCTCAAAATCCAAAAAAAATTAAATGACCTAAAGTCACCCCACATATGCATTGGTAACAAAAAAATAAAGATAAGGGACTTGTCACATTTATACCAGCATCTAACCAGAACCCAACCATCTTGAAGGGGATGAATCATGGTTATACAATGATAACCAAGATGATTTTTATAAAAGTGAAAAGTACCCTATTCCTAATAGGATCATGGAGCATCATAATTATGAAAGAAGAGGCTTTAGACTAAATTAGTAAGGAACCATCGAGCCAATTTGCATAACTAAGTATGAAAGACCTTATGGAGTTGGATTTAAACCAGCTGGAGGTGACCTCACATATCTTATTTAAACTCCATCACTAGTGACTAGTGATGATGATGTTGACAGTGAAGTAGAGTATGATCCTAACCTCACCTTTGATGACCTAGCTAAAACCAACTTATTTTATAACAATTCTATTTGTACCCTTACCCTGGTCATTCATCACAACCCATTGCCATTATATTATCCCCAATTGATACATTGGGACCAACAAGAATCCAATCTACTGATTGATGAGTTCCAGAATGATGAGGCATTCTATGAATTTTTAGGCCTTAGAGATAATGTTTCGTTGAGAGATCACAAGTCAGGATTCTCAATTACATTGGATCTTATAGTCTATTTTGGAGAGTGGGTGAACACCCTTAGCCAAAAATAAATAAGTAAAACATTGAGGTCTCAAAGTGAAAACCTCTTTGAGGTGCTTTTTGACAAGGGAAAAAGTAAAAATAAAGGCCAGTCTATTGGTAAAAACCTATTTTAGGTGCCATTAGATGGGGATGTTCATTCTTCTTCAAATTTAGACTAGGAGACCATCAACGATGAACTTGCCTATGGATCTGAGTTCAATGTTACACAACAAGAAGTATTTCATCAAATTATTCAAGAATTTTTTACTATTTTTGCCACATGGATATATCTCCCATTAGGGGACTCAGATTCATCATGCCTAGGAGAAGATGAAGAGTAAGTCCTAGTAGAGGAACCTAACATATGCCTACTATCCTAGAAGATAGTTCGACCCTTCTAGTTAAAGATATAATCAAGGTAAATATTGAGACTCCATCAAACCTAAAATGGATAAAATTAGGCATGTCCCTCATCGAGGAGGAACATAAAGTCTTTACAGCTTTGTCAAAAGAAGTTGTAGATATCTTTACATGGGCCTATTCTGACATGCCATATTTAGACCCCACCTTAGTTCTACACCACCTTGTGGTTAATCTGGATGCCAAAATAGTAAAACAAAAGCTACATAAGATGCATCCTCACATTAATGTATTGGTAAATAAAGAGTTGAAAAAACTCTTAGAAGTAGGATGTATCTAATCCATTGACTACTCAGAATGGATCTCTAATACAGTACCTATTAGTAAAAATATTGAAGGGATTAGAATCTGTATTGATTTTTGATAGATCAACAAAACTTGTCCTAAATATTATTTTCCATTACCTAATATTGACATGATCATTGAATTCATAGTGGGTTATGAAATGCATTCACTCATGAATGACTTTTTAGGATACAATCAAATCATAATAATACTAGAAGACCAACATAAAATAGTGTTCACCACTCTATGAGGAATATTTTATTATCAGGTAAATCCATTTTGACTTAATAATGATATATTTAACTATCAAATGGCCATGATTATCATATTTCATGATAAGATACATGATATTGTTGAGGACTATGTCGATGACATATTAAGAAAATCCAAAACCAGGGTTGATCATCTAGCAGTGTTGTGTAAGATATTTGAAAGATTATGGGAGTAAAAAGTCAGACTCAATCCAAATAAATGTGTGTTTGGTGTAATTTTAGGAAAATTAATTGGCTTCATCATGTCTTATAGAGGTATTGAAGTCTATCTGGCTAAAGTCCATGCTATAATCGAGATGCTACCACCAATGTAATATCCCCTCCAAAACAGGAAATATAGCAACACAAAAAACTCTGAACAAGATATAACTTCTGTCGAATAAACTCAGAATGATCACAATAATATAGTCTCTTAATAAAAAATTTCAGATTGTATCACTTGTCCTTCTAAACTATTACAATTGCAGTCCTTTCACATGCATATAAATATGAAATACAGTCTTAAAAACCCTGGCTTATCAAAACTGGAAGTGAAAATTGAATTCTGGAAGGTCTCGGCCCTTCTGTGTCGACACACAGTCGCCGTCGTCGGTCGATATCTCGCCGACGTCGGTCTCTGTCGGTCGTTTCTACCGACGTCGGTCTTCAGTCGACCGATATCAGTCACTGCAACCCTCTGTCTACCGAGGTCGGTTCCTGAGCGGATCAGTACGGACCTGTACGGACTTTGTACGGCTGCCAATTAAGCACAGCTTCCCTGTTTTCAACCCCTGATCTAAAATATACGTTTCTAGCATAGAAGCTCTCTAGCTGTATAATTTATTGAATCAAAACAAGAATAAAAGAATACCTGGAATATCTGTGATAACTTCTGTGTGAAGTTATCTCTCAAACCTGAAATTCTGTGATAACTTCTGGATGAAGCTATCTCACACTTTGGCAATAGATCAGCTGATATTCCACAGCCTCTTAATTGCACACACTGAAGAGGGAACGTTCTCCAATGCAGATGGAATCCTTGAACCCTAGGCTCAGTCTTCACAAAAGAAATTCTCAAAATCAATATCAATAATCAATAGCATAATCAACAATGGCCTCCATGAGAAACCCTTATACCCTCAAAAAGATATGCTTGCCCTAATTAGGGTTTCTTAAATTAGAATTAGGGTTTCTAATTAAAAATAGGCTAAATAATTAATATTTGATTAAATCAATCAAATATTAATATCTCCCTCAATACATGTCAGATCGACGAACCGATCAAAGCTAGTGAATCAAGGAGTGATTCCACACATAGCCATACCATAATAAAGGTGCTCCGCTGCATATCAAATATCCCTAAAAAGTAGGAGCCCTGGCCAAATATGTCTGAAATACCCTGAATGAAAATCAAATGTAGAAATCTTGTGAATCAAAGTCAAGCCAAGCTCCATTATGACCCTCTATCCATCCTATTAGCCTACGAAGGTCGCATAATAGGCTAACCATGAACTCAGAACATGTCAATTAAAAAGGGGACATGACAATCCGCCCCTCCTAAAATTGCTTGCCCTCAAGCAATCACTGAATGACAAATCAATCAATCCACTTGGATCCCAAATATAGTTTTGATCTCCACCACTGTCAATTAACACGACCCCCATGCCATGTCCATCCCAACTCTCATGTAATGGTGTCACATCATCTCTAGTACTAAGATAAGCACTCCAACATCGAATCCATAAATGAAAATCAGCAAGCAAACTCCTTACCTGAATAATATCTGAAACTGGATAGTGAAGACTAGAAATAGTCATATCATCATCAACCTGTGACCCGACTGTAACAGAAAGTTGAGTCCTCACCACATGTGACAACTCCTAAACTGAACTCACCTCAAGACCAAGCTCATCCTCATACCTCTCCTGTGTTGGTGCCAAATGTGCTCTCATCATCACCCTCTATCATGTTATGTGGTATAGGTACCTCCATCCGATGAAAAAACATATATCTGAAGCTGTTGCCCCGTATTGCCTTAAGAATATGTGTCGTCCCATCAACATTAAAGAGAACCTCCATGTCCTTGAGACGAAGAGTAACTTCCTCAAATGAATGAAGCCACTTCATACCCAAGACTAAGTCTATATCCCCCATATTTACCACATAATAATCAGCCTTGAACTCATAATTGTTCAAGCGCAATGGGAGGTCTCTAATCATACGCTCACACTTAAGAGTGTGACCATCGGCTACCTTAACACTGATGCCCTCAAAGTCTATGGTAGTGAGCCCACGCTTCTCCACAAATCTAGCATCTATGAAATTATGTGTGGCTCCTGTATCAAGAAGGGTGATAACCTTCTGCCCTGCCAAAACTCCACAGAGTCTGAATGACTCATCTGACTGAATACTGGATATGCGTGCCTCCTGAATGTGAAGCTCTAACTCTGCTTCTGCATTAGGCCCTGAAGCCTCTGCCTCTGCCCCCTCAGAACTATTCTGCTGCTCGGAATCCTTAGAATCAGAATCCTCATAGTATACCCACATCATACGATTCGCCTTGCCCTTAGGCCTCAAAGGACAATCGTGATGGATATCATATGGTCCTTTGCAGTAAAAGCAAAGCTTCTTTCTGCGTAAATCATTAAGCGCCTCACGATCCAAAGGTGGTGCTGCTGGATTGGCCTTTGAATCATTTTTTAGACCGGATTTATCTATGTTAAAATCTGGTCTCTCTGTATCCCCATGGGAGTGCTTATGGTCTCTAGAAGAAGTACCTCTGGCGTTAAATTTATTGGATGGGGCTGCCATCTCCATATCCCGTGCCTTCTTCATAGCTACCTATAATGAAGGAGGATCAAGGGCTTTGATCCAACCCCTCAATGGCTCTGTCAATCCCTCTATGAAGAGAACTACCAATCTACGCTCTGAAATATTGGGTACCATGACTGCCAATCTCTGAAACTCACCAATGAAGGACTCCAAGTTACCTGTTTGTCTCAACTGAGCCAGATCTCAAAAGTAAACCTCAGGATCTTTCCTGTCAAACCGCTCAACCAATCTATCCACAAAGTCCTGGTACTCTGTTACCTGATTATGCTGAAGTGTTACCATACCATGGTACCACCAATCATGTGCTACTCCATCCAAGTGCAAAGTGGTGTATTTGATGGCATCTATCTCTGACATTGGTCTCAATGCCAAAAAGGTGTCAAGCTTATGAACCCAAGCTTGAGCTGTCATCTTACCGCTGCCGTCAAACGTAGTCAAAGAAAGCTTACCAGTAGCCTTCTGCAGCTCACTGAATTGAGCTCTAGGCTTCCTGTCCAGTCTAACCAATCGGTAGTGCTCTCTCCTAAGATTGACAAAATGATCAAAGGTCATCCTCTCTTGGACATGAAGAGGTAATAAGTCCCACTCATCATTTGCAGCCATGTAAACTTCTGTAAATGGGTTATTCCCTGCTTCCTCTGCTGGTGCCTCTGGTTCTTCTTGAACAAAAGTAGGACGTGTAGGTCTATCAGCTGTTCTGGAGTGAGTCTGTTGTGACCTCTGATTAACCGTAGCACTCCTATCATCTCTTTGGTCCCCATTCTATCCATCAGGTGTGTTCATTCTCTCTATCATAGTCATAAGTGCCTATAGTGTCTGAGCCATCTGTTGTTGGCTTGTCATCATAGCACGCTGAAATTCTTTGGTGCCCTAATCAGCATCATACCTATGGCCCCTGGGTGGGCTGCCCTCACGTCTATCACTCATGATGGTTGGTGGCTAGTCTAACACCTGAGTACCTTCAAGCAAGGCTCGGCTGCGTGTGTTATACTTGTGTGGTCCCAACTCTTGTGGCTGCATAAGATCTATACACCCTCAGGCTGGCAGGATTTAGCTCTGATACCACTGTAATATCCCCTCCAAAACAGGAAATATAGCAACACAAAAAACTCTGAACAAGATATAACTTCTATCGAATAAACTCAAAATGATCACAATAATATAGTCTCTTAATAACAAATTTCAGATTGTATCACTTGTCCTTCTAAACTATTACAATTGCAGTCCTTTCACATGCATATAAATATGAAATACAGTCTTAAAAACCCTGGCTTATCAAAACTGGAAGTGAAAATTGAATTCTGGAAGGTCTCGGCCCTTCTGTGTCGACACACAGTCGCCATCGTCGGTCGATATCTCACCGACGTCGGTCTCTGTCGGTCGTTTCTGTCGACGTTGGTCTTCAGTCGACCGATATCGGTCACTGCAACCCTCTGTCTGCCGAGGTCGGTTCCTGAGCGGATCAGTACGGACCTGTACAGACTTTGTACAGCCACCAATTAAGCACAGCTTCCCTATTTTCAACCCCTGATCTAAAATATACGTTTCTAGCACAGAAGCTCTCTAGCTGTATAATTTATTGAATCAAAACAAGAATAAAAGAATACCTGGAATATCTGTGATAACTTCTGTGTGAAGTTATCTCTCAAACCTGAAATTTTGTGATAACTTCTGGATGAAGCTATCTCACACTTTGGCAATAGATCAGTTGATATTCCACAGCCTCTTAATTACACACACTGAAGAGGGAACGTTCTCCAATGCAGATGGAATCCTTGAACCCTAGGCTCAGTCTTCACAGAAGAAATTCTCAAAATCAATATCAATAATCAATAGCATAATCAACAATGGCCTCCATGAGAAACCCTTATACCCTAAAAAAGATATGCTTGCCCTAATTAGGGTTTCTTAAATTAGAATTAGGGTTTCTAATTAAAAATAGGCTAAATAATTAATATTTGATTAAATCAATTAAATATTAATATCTCCCTCAATACATGTCGGATCGACGAACCGATCGAAGCTAGTGAATCAGGGAGTGATTCCGCACATAACCATACCATAATAAAGGTGCTCCGCTGCATATCAAATATCCCTAAAAAGTAGGAGCCCTAGCCAAATATGTCTGAAATACCCTGAATGAAAATCAAATGTAGAAATCTTGTGAATCAAAGTCAAGCCAAGCTCCATTATGACCCTCTATCCATCCTATTAGCCTACGAAGGTCGCATAATAGGCTAACCATGAACTCAGAACATGTCAATTAAAAAGGGGACATGACAACCAACCAATTTAGAGCAACTTCATAGTTTGTAGGGTAAAATCCAATCAATCTGATGCTTCATCTCTCAAATATCAGACAAGTGCCATTCATTTACACACCTTATAAATAAAATATTTGCATTTCATTGAGATGATCACTGCTGAATAACTTTTCAACAACTCAAAGACTATCTTGTTAATCTACCTATTTTATTACCTCCTATGCTAAGAAAGCCATTATTTTTATACCTATCAGCTATCGACCATGTTCTGGGGGTACTCTTGGCTCAACATGATGACAATGAAAAGGAAATGTCATATATTACCTAATTTTTACTTTATTTATACATGAATATAACTATGCACCTATTGAAAAAGCTTGTTTGGTCATGGTCTTCATAGCTTAGAAATTGTGTCATTACATGTTGAGTAATAAGACCATCGTCATTTCAAAAGTAGATATGCTTAAGTATCTACTATCAAAAATATCTTTGCAAGGTATAATGGATAAATGGATCATGCTTCTCAGTGAGTTTGACATAGAGTATGTTAATCAAAAGGCAATCAAGGGACAAGTTCTTGTATATCAACTTGTTGAAGCATCTCTCATAGACACATAGCGACTCACATTTCAATTTTCTAATGAATCCATAATGACCATCATTGATATACCCCTTAAGGAGAAGCCCTGGAAGCTATATTTTGATGGTTCATTTACTACACATAGATCAGGGGCAGGCCTATTATTTATTACACCACAAGGGTATCTAATCCTTAAATTATTTAGAATTAGCTTTCCTTGTACAAATAACATGGCCGAGTATGAAGCACTTGTTGTAGGACTTGGACAAGTAGTGGATTAGAACATATCTCATCTCTAAGTTTATGGTGATTCTTAGTTAATCATCAATCAAGTCATAGAGCATTTTTAGACCAAATTTGATAAGTTGGTTCCATATAAATCCATGGTTGAAACTCTTAAACAAAAAATTGCCAATATTAAATTTGAATACATACCAAGGGTTAGTAATAGAACTGTATATGCCATGGATACTATTGGCTCTCTAATTTGACAAATAGATAAATCTAGAGAGTATCAGTTCCTCATCAAGAATTTTTCAGCACCAGCTCATGAACCTTCAATTGTTACCATAATTTATGATATTATTGGTCCTAATTCTATCTAGTACTCAAACCTTTATAACTGTCTTCATGACCAAGTTCTACCACCTAACTTATCTCAAAAACAAACCAAAGACTTCATTCATCATTCCACTCATTATACTCTACTTGGATCCACCATTTACCATCATAATTTTGATGGAACTTTACTTTGCTATTTAACTTTGACAAAGTCTACACTAGTGTTAAGAGAAGTTCACGAAGGAGTATGTGGAGCTCATTCTAGTAGGGCATTTCTATCCAAAAATCTCTTGCATACTAGTTATTATTAGCCCATGATGGATGTAGTGTTAAGATGTGGAGCTAAAAAGCTTCACCAAATGAGTGGATGCTGAAGTTGCTAAATTCACACAATCGCTGACGATGGCAAGGAGTCGACCAGTATCTGCCGGCATCGGTCATGTATCGGCCGACGTCGGTCATAGGCAGACAGTTAGGGACTGACATTGATCACCTGTGCGTCCAGAATCTATTTTTGTGGATAGAACCGAATGTTTGCATGATAGGATTAGTTTTTAGTTGTAAGTCCGTGTTTCTATTTTTGGCAGGAATGTTTTAAGCCTTTGATTAGGAGGTGTATCTAATGGTTGTTAATGCATTGCTCATGATCCCTAATCTTATATAATAGGGATAGATCTTCATAGCTTGTATACTTGTGAAAGTGTAAGAAAGAATAATATAAGACATATTGTATATGTGTTTATCAATCCAAGTTGTTGGAATTGATTGTAAACTCTTGAGGGAAAGAGATCTATACATCTGAGAGGTGTGAGAAGAAAGTGTGTAGCTTCTTCATTGTATTTCCTTCTGGAAGAGTTTAATACAAGTTTTCAGGGTGGTTTCTCGTATCTCTTATTCTTTGCTATTTCTGATTCTAGTTGCTTTCAATTCTGGTTTGATTCTGTGTTTAATTGCTTACATAAAAGTAATCAAGTTTGTTGGTTGAGCCCAAACAAGTGGTATCAGAGCTCAGGTTGACTAACAGGTGTTTCAGATCTGGTTAGTGTTCATTGATTACAGGTCACTCACAGAGGATTCTGTTTGAGTGGGAGAAGCAATGGCAGAAGAAAGCAAATTGAGAATGGAGAAGTTTAATGGCAAGAATTACTAATTATGGAGAATGCAGATAGAGGATTATCTGTATCAGAAAGATCTATACTTACCATTGGGTGGGGTTGATAGAAATCCCACAGATATGGAAGATGAAGAATGGGAAGTTCTTGATAGAAAGGCTCTTGGATCTATAAGATTGAGTCTGGGATCTTCTATGATTTCTAACTTGTCACAGGCAAAGACAACGGTAGAGTTGATGGACACTTTAGCAAATTTATATGAAAAGCCCTTAGCTTCAAATAAGGTATATCTTATGAAGCAGTTATTTAATTTGCAAATGTAGGAAGGTGGATCTATATCTAATCATCTTAATGATTTCCATGGAATTGTAAATCAATTAAATTCAGTCAAAATAGTTTTTAATGATGAAATTAAGGCTCTTTTAATTTTATGCTCTTTGCCTGAAAGTTTGCATAGTTTAGTAATGGCAGTTAGTAATACTGCATCTGCTACAAATATCTTAAAAGTAGATGATGTTGTTAGTGTAATCCTAAATGAAGAGACTCGTAGGAAAAGTACAGGAGAATCATCAGGTAATGCTTTAAGTATTAAAAGCAAGGGGAGGCAAAAAGAGAAGGGCAAGCATGGGAGATCAAGGTCTAAGTCAAAGATGAGCAATAGATCCAAATCCAAAAATGGAAAAAGAAAAATAACCTGCTGGAATTGTGGAAAGAGAGGACATGCAAAGAAAGATTGCTAGTTGAAGGTTAATGAAGAGAATCAGCATGAAGGTAATGAAGAAGCAAAAGTTGCAGGTATTGTTGCACAAGATGCTCTTTCACTTTCTTTGCATAATAAAATAAAATCTTGGGTTTTAGATTCTGGGGCCTCTTTCCATGCTACCTCAAATAGAAAATTTTTCAATGATTATATCCAGAGAGATTTTGGAAAAGTTTATTTAGGGGATGATGAGCCTTGTAAAATTGTTGGCAAAGGAAAAGTGCAGTTGAAATTGCAGAATGGCAACACATGGGTGTTGAAAGATGTCATGCATGTGCCAGACCTGAAGCAGAATTTGATTTCTGTAGGAAAGTTGGGTGATGAGGGTTGTACAGTAACTCTCACAGCTGGATCTTGGAAGGTTACCAAGGGAGCACTTGTATTAGTCAGAGGTAAGAGAGTAGGTACTCTCTATTAATGTAATTTTATTATTGATTATTCTCCTTCTATATTATCTACTTCAGATGTGGATGCAAAGTTGTGGCACTAGAGGCTTGGCCACATGAGTGAGAAGGGAATGATAATTCCTAAGTCAAAAGGTAAGCTTTCAGATTTGAAAAGCATAGATCTAGATTTCTGTGAGCATTGTGTTTTTGGAAAACAAAAGAGAGTAAGGTTTGTTAAAACTGGGTCAACAAAGAGGAAGCACAAGTTGGAGCTTGTTCACACAGATGTGTGAGGACCAGCTCAGGTAGCTTCTATTGGAAGATCACAGTATTATGTTACTTTCATTGATGATGCTACAAAAAAGGTATGGGTCTACTACATAAAGAAGAAATCTGATGTTTTTGACGCTTTTAAGATTTGGAAAGCTTTAGTTGAGAATGAAACAGGCAGGAGATTAAAGTGCCTTAGATCTGACAATGGTGGTGATTACTACAGCTATAAGTTTATAAGTTACTGTTATATGAATGGAATATGCAGGCAAAGGATAGTTCCAAGGACACCTCAGCAAAATGGAGTTGCTAAAAGGATGAATAGAACAATATTGGAGCATGCACGGAGTATGAGGTTGCATGTTGGTTTGCCCTTATAGTTTTGGGTAGAAGCTGTGGATATTATAATTTACCTGATTAACAGAGGACCCTCTACAGCTCTGAATGGTGGAATTCTAGAAGAGGCTTAGAAAGGTAAAAAAGTAGATATTTTATTTCTAAGAGTTTTTGGTTCTGAAGCTTTTGTGCACATTGATAAGGAAAATAGAAAGAAGATGGATGCTAAGTCTATGAGGTGCACATTTATTGGTTATGGCTCTGATGATTTTGGATTCTAGTTTTGGAATCTAGGAACTAACAAAATAATTAGGAGCCATGATGTTGTTTTCAATGAAAAAGTGATGTATAGTGATCAGCTCAAGAAACTAAAGAATTCTGAGCATGGCCATTAAGAATTGGACGTGGTGACGGTCCAAAATGAGCTTGCGGGAAAGAATTATCACAGACAGAAAAACATAGAGACTGACGTCGATCAAGTAGGAACTGACATCAGCAATACAAGAACTGATGTCGGTCAGACAGTGATTGACGTCGATCTGGAAAGAACTGAGGTCGGTCATGTGGAACTGACATTGGCTAGTAACAGGCCTGGAGGTGACCGAGGTCAGTCACTGTTAGCAAATTTGGGCAGACAACAAGCAAAAAATGAGTCTCAGACGCCCATCAGGAGGTCAGAAAGGGGAAGTAAACCTCCAATTTGATATTCCCCTTCATTATTCTATTTATTGCTCATTGATAGTGGAAAACCAGAGAGTTTTGATGAAGTAATACAGGTGGAATCCAAGAATCAGTGGGAGCTAGGTATGAATGAGGAAATTGATTTCTTGAAAGAGAACCAAACATGGGATTTGGTTGAGTTTCCAGCGGGTAAGAGAACACTAAAAAATAGATGGATCTATAGGTTAAAGGAAGGTGAGAATGGACATATGAGATATAAGGCCAGGTTGGTAGTGAAAGGATTTGCACAGAAACTAGGTATTGATTTTGGTGAGATTTTTTCTCCTGTAGTTAAAATGACTTCTATACGGATTGTATTGTCTTTAGTTGCTATTGAGGATTTGCATCTTGAGCAGCTTGATGTTAAGACAGCATTTCTTCATGGAGATTTGGATGAAGAAATATATATGGATCAGCTGGAAGGATTTGAGGTCAAAGGTAAGGAGAAACTTGTGTGCAGATTGAAGAAAAGCTTGTATGGTCTCAAGCAAGCTCCTAGACAATGGTATTTGAAATTTGATAGGTTTATGACTGAGCATGGCTATAGTAGATGTCAATCTGACCATTATGTTTATTTTAAGAGATTGGATAATGGTAGATATATTATCTTGTTGATGTATGTAGATGATATGTTGGTTGCAGGTTCACACATGTAGGATATTTCTGAGCTTAAGGTGAAATTAGCTCACACATTTGCCATGAAGGATTTGGGAGCAGCAAAGAAAATCCTTGGCATGAGTATTAAGAGAGACAGGAAAAATTATAGGTTGATTTTGTCTCAAGAGGATTATGTGAACAAGGTGTTGGAGAGGTTTAATATGCAGGATGCAAAACTGGTAAGTACACCTATGGCTGGACATTTCAAGTTGAGTAAAGAGCAGTGTCCTAATTCACATGATGAGGTAGAGTACATGAGTAGAGTTCCATATGCTTCCGTAGTTGGGAGCTTAATGTATGCAATGGTATGTACTAGACTAGATATTTCCCAAGTAGTGGGAGTTGTCAGTAAGTATATGGCCAATCCAGGGAAGGAGCACTGGAAAGCAATTCAGTGGATTCTCAGATATCTAAGAGGGACCAGTAGTAGGCATTTGTGTTATGGTAGGTCAAACACTTCTCTACATGGTTATGTAGATGCCGATATGGCAGGTGACTTAGATGGTAGGAGAAGCACCACAAGATATGTTTTCACTATTGGTGAAATAGCGGTTAGCTAGATTTCAAAGTTACAGAAGGTTGTTGCCCTGTCTACTATAGAGGCAGAATATATTGTAGTCACAGAGGCTAGCAAAGAGATGATATGGATGACACGGTTCATAGAAGAGCTAGGAAAGGAGTAAGAGAGTTACAGATTATACAGTGATAGTCAAAGTGTAATTCATTTGGCTAAGAATTCAGCTTTTCATTCAAGAACCAAACATATATAGCTTAGGTACCACTTCATAAGACAGGTATTGGAGGATGGTGAGTTGAAGCTAGAGAAGATCCATAAAGATAAGAACCCTAGTGATATGTTAACAAATATGGTAACAAAAGAGAAGTTGAATCTTCATTCAACTTCTGTTGGTCTTCAAGATTGATTTTGAAAATGGAAAATCTAGAAAATGTTGATGTACAGGTATTGGTGCAACTGTTTATCTCCAAGTGGGAGATTGTTAAGGTGTGGAGCTAAAAAGCTTCACCAGATGAGCAGATGCTGAAGTTGTTGGATTCACACATTCACCAACGATGGCAAGGAGTTGACTAGTATCTGCCAGTGTCAATCATGTATCGGCCGACGTCAGTCATAGGCAGATAGGCAGGGACCGACATCAGTCACTTGTGCATCTAGAATCTATTGTTGTGGATAGAACAAAATGTTTGCATGATAGGATTAGTTGTTAGTTGTAAGTCTGCATTTCTATTTTTGGTAGGACTATCTTAAGCCTTTGATTAGGAGGTGTATCTAATGGTTGTTAATGCATTTCTCATGATCCCTAATCTTATATAATAGGGATAGATCTTCATAGCTTGTATACTTGTGAAAGTGTAAGAAAGAACAATATAAGACATATTGTATATATGTGTATCAATCCAGGTTGTTGGAATTGATTGTAAACTCTTGAGGGAAAGAGATCTATACATCTGAGAGGTGTGAGAAGAAAGTGTGTAGCTTATTCATTGTATTTCCTTCTGGAAGATTTTAATACAAGTTTTCAGGGTGGTTTCTCGTATCTCTTATTCTTTGCTATTTCTGATTCTAGTTGCTTTCAATTCTGGTCTAATTCCATGTTTAATTGCTTACATAAAATTAATCAAGTTTGTTGGTTGATCCCCAACATGTACATGCCGCTACATATGTAAAGAAGTGTGACAAATGTCAATGGCATGCTAATCTAATTCATGCCTCAGCCAAAATTTTGAAGCCAATATTAACACCATGGCTATTTTCTACATAGAGACTTGACCTCATTGGGAAAATCAACCCCACTTCATCTGATGGCTATAAACATATCCTTACCACCATCGAGTATTTCACTAAGTGGGTTGAAGTTATACCCCTCACTTACATGATTGGAAAGCAAATTTATAAATTCATCTTCAAACATCTCATTTGCTGCTATGGTATCCCTTTTGACATTATATATGATAATAGAGGATCATTCAAGAATAAGGATGTAGACCATCTATATATAAAATATAACATCACACAACATTTTTCTACCATATATTACCCTCAAGGTAATGGCCAAGCTAAAGCATTGAACAAAACCATTATCAATATTATTAAAAACATTGTCAATGATGTTGATCATGATTAAAACTTGCAAATATTATCTACCCTTTAGTCATATCATACCAATCATCATACCCCCATAAGAGCCACTCCATACTTATTTATGGTACTGAATCCATCCTTCCCATTGAGGTTGAATTCCCTTCACTGTGCATCTCTTTCAATTATGTCATGGATGATCATCATTATCAAGTAGCTCACCTATAATAATTAGACTTACTTGATGAGAAATGCATAGCTGTGCTCAATAATCTTCAAGCATATCAGAATTGACTCAAAAGCCACTATAATTAGCATGTTAAGTATAGAACATTTGAACTTGGTGATCTCGTTCTTAAAGAAAACCAAAAGAATACCATGGCTGAGAAGAAGCATAAAGGAAAATACAAACCAAATTGGATAGGGCCTTTCATCATTACTATAGATTATGGATCAGGAGCATACAGGCTTACCACACCAAATAGAGATGAACTTCCTAAACTAAAAAATATTATTCATCCCAAGTGGTACTATGCTTGAGTGCTAAGGTGTATTGTTTGTAAGGACCATTTCAGTTATGCCATTTTATCACTATTCTTTTATATACAAATATCATTCTTATCCATGTTTTTAGCCATATCCACTTTATGTTTCCAAGCTATCAACCCAATGTGTTCTAAAGCCTAGCTTGTTTGACCTTGGTTTTTGCCAATCATTACATATTTTTAGCATCAAGGAATTTGATCGATTTTATTACTTGGTTTAAGTAATTCAAATAGAGATTATATTTTGGAGCAATATGACAGAAGTTTTGGTAGTTGCATCCTTTGTTTTTTATTTCTTTCTTAGCATCGATCTTACTACTAATTATAACCACCTTTGGGAAAATTAGTACCATTGATCTATACCATTATGTCCTAGTTATAACCATCTATGGGTAAACTAGGGGAAACATTAAGACTTGATGTACCAACTTACCACTTATTATGTCATACTTTTTCTAATTACTATGGGTGCCTATTTTGTTTGAATTGACTACTACACTAGTCAAATTCCTCCATTATAGGGGTAGAACTATAGTGACTTGAGGTCCTACTCTAGGACTATATAGGTAGCACTTAATACTTATTGAGATTAGCTCGGCCAACCCCTTGCCATGCTCTTCTCATTTTGTGAGCAACCTAAGTTTTAACAATCTTGCCATTTTGCGAGCAACCTAAGTTTGAACGCTCTCACCATTTTGTGAGCTTGAACCATTTAGTGTCTCATCATTCTTGATCAAGTTAAGATACTTCCAAAATTCCATAAACATTTGTAAAATATTAAAAAAGAATAAAAACATTGACCGATTATTTGCCTTAAGGCTTCTGGGAACCCTTACTAAGTTACAAGCAAATCACTTGTCATTTAGTTTCCCCATCCTTTTTGGCCTTTTTCTCTCATTCACTTACCATTTTTCAAGACCATTCATCTTCTTCTATCGCATCCAGTCTATTTATTTTCCTCAGTTATCATTTTCTTCCCATTCCCCGGGAGAACTAAATTTGGCTTGAAGATTTTTATTAGATATTACATCCATGGAACTATGTAGGTAGTGTCCACTTACCTAGTGCATATGAAGATAGCTCAGCCACCCCCTTCCTTTTATTTTATTTCCTTATTTTGTTCATTTTTTAAGTTTTTGCCTACTTTCTAGGGGCAATGTGCATATGGTTTTTATTGAGTATTTCTTTGTTTACTTCTTTGATGTTTTGTTTGTGTGCCTATTTGTTTGCTTTCAGCACTATTTCCTTGATTCAGTTTATGTGAGTTCATTGGGTGATTCCTTGCCTACACTTACACTTGAATCCATCCATATTCATATGTTTACATTGTCATCATGAATTCTAAAATTGGTGCATTGTTTTCTATTACATATTAGATTACGGGAGTCAGTCCTTATGCATATTTCAGCTAAGTCCTCATGATGTTATACCATGATGCCTACCAACATATGCTACAACAAATCTCAATTTTGAGAAGCCTATTCAGAAATGGCAGCATTAACATCTCTTCAGCACTGACATCTCTATTCACTCCCAATCATATCTCAAATAGAGTAATTAAACATGAAATAATCTCAACCTTTATTAGTTCAAATGTGCATCTCCCTACTAGTAGGTTGTTCTAATTCATCATTACCCTTTATCTTAAGTTATCATCATTCTCGACCAAGTTTATCATGTTTGCCATAATTGGGGTCCAATGATTATAACCACCTATGGGCAAATCATTGCACACTGTCTCACTTGCATTTCTCAATAATTATAACTACTATTGGGAAAATCATTGTGTTATCACCACTTTCCTTTTTTGAACCTATATATGGGTATGTTATTATCTTATTTATTTGTCCTCATAGGGATAGCTCCATCTTCTCAATGATTATAACCACCTTTAGGTAAATCATTGTGTTATCATACCACATTGCCACTATTGAGGTACAATGCTTATAATCACCTTTAGGAAAACCATTGTACATCATCCCAATTACACCCCATCATCTTTCATTTCTTTGGTCCCCTCATTTTGCCTCTTATCGAAGGACCATTTGTTGACTAGCTTATGCCAACCATTCCCTCGAGGGGGCATCATACAGTTAGTTTATCATCATTACATTTATAGGCATATAGGACCTTTTCATTCCTTGAGAAGACATTACTATTCTTATATCTTGCAACACCTTCCCAAATAGGGGAAATTGTAGATACCTAAATCTGGCCAACAATAACTTCTAAGCAAGCTTTTGGCTAATTTCCACCCAAAATGCATAATTTGGCTTAAAAACACTAAAACATGTTAAATGATGTGAAAATACCATATTCAAGTGCCAATTTTGGCTAGGGTATCCCTAAATGGGGTAATGCAATTTATGGGCCAACTAACTTTGATTAGATCATTCTGAGTCAAAATACGAATTTTGCACCTACGTGCTCTAGATTGATCTTTTCTATCAAATCTCTTACACAAGACATGTGCCTTCATTATTTGTTTTTGGTAACATCCTAAATGGGAATATGATTCCAATGCATCTGACATTAACTTCAAATTGTAATTCAATCAAATTTTAGTCCAATAATAAGTTATTCTGATCAATCTGAGTAATTTGTGCACATAGTACGTAATCATGCTTAAGAGCTAATTAATTCAAATCAAGACCTAGTTAAGAATTCTATGAAAACTTGTTGAATAATTTATTTTGAAAATGAATATTAAATATTTACATCATCAGGTGACCTCATTTCTTGAGAAGACATCCCTAGGCCATAAATGCCACAAATATTAGGATTCATGCCCTCCATGCCTCATCAATGCCTTTTATGATGCCATCCATGCCTCATCAATGCCTTCCATAATGCCCTCCATGCCTCTTAATTTCCCCTTATTCCAATGTCATAATGAGGATAATTATAAACTTAATTCCAAAAATTTAACTAATCCTTAGCCACATATCTCAATCTCAAGATGGATGATTTAGGTTGATTCTAGAATCTAGATATTCTCAAAAATCTATAAATAGAGAGGCCATGAACATCATTTTTAAGACATGATTATGCAAATTTATGATGTAAAATTGATTACAAAGCTTCATGAAAATAGTGTTACCATGCCAAATTGATTCCAAGCCAAGCCAAAGGTGCCTAGGAGAAGAGGAGATAGCCAAGCCTCCTTTGATGAAAACTTCATGAGCACAAACTAAGCAAGCCAATACAACAAGCATTTTGGAGCATCCAAGGAAGGTAAAAGAGGGTTTCTTTTAATTTTAGTTGTGTGTTTTATTCATGTTTTTTAACTATGCTCTCCCTAGTGTCTAAGCCTAGAGATGTTATGCTAAGTTAGTGTGTTTCTTTCATTTTTTTTTCATTTTAAAACTAACACCATACTAACCATCCTCTCTTGATTCAAATTCTTAGATCACACCTTTGACCTTAGTTGAATTTATGAGTACATTTATTAAATACACAAACTTGTTAGTTCATTCATATTTGCATGATGTACAGTGATGGTCTAGCTTCTCTTAAGCTAGAATAGTCATGATTCTCTTTCCAAATGATCAAGTGACACATCAAAACTTCACTAAGACATCTATGATTGCCTCATAACTTCTTTATCCTTACAAACCTACAAATGTGCCATATCTCTTTAAGCTATCAAATACTTCTTTATCATTCATATACTAGTACCAGATACTTTCTTTGACATCAATGAAAACCTAACATCAATGACCACGCTTAACAATCTCCTCCTTTCTCATTGATGGCAAAACATCCTCAAAATGACTTCTTACTCATTTGACCTTTTTCATTCTGATCTTTCTCCCTCTTTGACATTAATGACAAAGGATCTCTTCCTCAACATGCCAAAAAACATTCTTTAACATCATGTATGCATTCAAATATTATTTAATATTCTTAGGATATTTACATACTTTCAATCATATGAATCTATTACTCCCCCTTTGTCATGCACTAATCAAAACTTGGTCTCCTCTGATCCTTGGACCTAAAAAACTACTCACATATCTTAGAAACCTCCCCATAACATCATGCTCCATCTTATGTCATATGTTCTTTGACATACACCAATCTAAACTTGGAATTTTTTAGTCCTTGGACTTGTCTACCTATAGAACGCACAAGCTCCCTTTGTTTATGCATGAAGATTCAATACCTTATCAAAACATATGACTTGGTTTGATCAAGTCATCATATCAATCTTATTGAATTCACAATTATAGTAGACTTCTTCTTATATCCACCAAGACTAAAACATCTCACATATAATCCCACTTACATCATGCACAACTCTTCAAGTGACTCAAGCTAACTGAGTTATCTCCCCCTTAGCCAAACACATATTCAAATGATATTCTTGTCCTACAACAATAACCAAATCTTAACTACCATCCACCATGCTTCCTCTTACTTATCAAGTGTCTCCTTGAAGCTTAGATAGAGACACCTTGGCCCACAATATCCTAGAACAATGTGAAACCAAGAATTCTCCATAACTCTTCATATTCCTTCTCCTCCTTGGTCATATGATATTGATAGTTCTTCTTCTTAGGCTTAAGAGAAGCAACATGTTCATCCACTACAATATTCTCCTTTTCTTTTAAGAATGAATTGACAATACATGGAGACAACAAATATTCATGACATACCTCATCACTAAACATTAAAAACTAATGTTCTTTGGCATGAAACTTGCTCAACAACATCAAGATGTTCCCTTAGATCCATACGTACCTAAGAACTATCCTCAATTAGCACTTTGGTATTTTCCTTGAGCTTGACATGAGCTGACTTTTGATTCTCCTTTTCTATTTGGATAGATGACACATTTTTTTGGCATTCTTGAACCTTCTTCATATCTGATTCCTCTTTTGCTTTAGCAAGCATTCCACCTTTATCTTTCATCTTAACTAAATTAGTTTTCTTGGTCTTCACTTCCTTAAGATTCCATACCAAGGATTGATCTTTATTGGGCACACAAGGATGTCCATTCATCTTTGTATGACTTGAGACCTTGCTTATACAATATCTTGTAATATGACCAACTTGATGACAACTGAAACAAATAACATCATTCATACCATTTGCTTGATGAATATTATGAATCTTAGAAAACATACTATCTTGTACTTTAGGTTCATTATGCTTAAGTTTAACTATCTTAGGTCTCCATATTTTGGTTTGTCTTTTCCCATGCATTCTAGGTCAAAATCTATAAATATGTCCCATGTTATGATAATTATAGCATACTACATTATCCATACCTCGAGCTGACCATCTACTCTACTTCTATAGTTTTCAACCATATGACCAAACCTATGACAAACATAAAAATAACCATTAAAATATATTTCATACCTCATGGGACTTGGCTATCTGATGGATCTTTTCTTGTTGATCTTGGTACTTGCATCCTTCTTTTCTTGAGTTGACCTCTCTTGATCTTTCTCAGTTTTGTTTACCTTGACAATAAATTTTTTCATATTCATCCTTTAATAAATCTAGATTGGTCTTCAATAGAATGTTCTCAACCTATTTATCTCTCATACTTGAACTTGCAACTTCTAATTTAATTATGATAACTTGGATAGTCTCCTTATCCCTTTTAACTTCTTTAACCATGTCATCTTTCAATCTACATGCTTGCTCTTTAATAATCTTTATAGAATCTAGATTGGATTTCAACTCATCATGCTCACCTTGATTTGAAATCAACTTGGCATTTGTCTCTTCTAACTGAGTCTTGATATGTCTACATTCTTCCTTGTTTGAACTCAGATTTGTCTTTGTAACCCTTAATTGATCCTTAAGATCCAGAATGATCATCTTGTCTTCTTTGACTATTTCACATGTTCCCTCAACTATGGTTTGAAAAAGACTTACCTTTTCTATTTATTATATGAATACCTTAGCTTTTTCTTGAAGAGCATTGACCAATGACCTTAACTCCACATTTTCTTTCCTCAACTACTTATCCATATTGTAACTTGGATCACCTTCAAGTGGTTAAACTTGTAAAGAAGGTCTAGATCTAATACTAATTGTTAGAGGTCTAATCACTGAGAGGGGGAGGGTGAATCAGTGACACAAGATAATCCAAATCAATTCCCAACTCTTAAACATCTAGCATACAAAAATTTGATCAAGTAACATAAACATAAAATCACATACATCTAAAGCATACATCACATGAACACATCATATATATGGAAAACCCTCTTGGGGGATAAAACCCACTAAAAAATGCAAGATGGACTACATCCCTATAAGAACAAGATCTAATTTAGACTAGTACAAACTAATCAAGGAACACCCATCCATTAATTTAGTAAGATACCAATCCCACAATGAGGTATTGTCCCTATCTAGCTGAGTACCCACAACAACTAGACCTTTTCATAAGTTTTACCTTAAAAGGAGGAATAAACCCCCTAGGCAATCAATCACTTTCTTATCTACCTAAATAGATCACTTTTAACACATGTTTCTACTTTTCAATTGATGATTATCACCTCTATATTCAGTCTTCACCTCCAATCTCTCTCAAGCAGCCTCTAGGGTTAACTTGCCCAAACTGCCTCTTTTAGGCTCATTAGGTCCAATGACTTGTGTGTCCTCCTACAGCAACTTAATAAAATAAACATGTCTAATATTCCTCACACTCTAATGGTCCTTATTTACCTATACCTCCTCTTTCAAATGTTCTCTTCTTCACTTGAATCCATACTTACATAACTGCTCAATTCATCATGCTCAAGACTAGAAACCATCACCTTTGCTTTCAATCTTTATAAAGTCTTCATGAATATTATCTTCTAGGTTAGCCAAAAGACTTTTTTTAACCCTTAAAACTTATATCATTCTAATACATATCTCAAATTAATTTTGATAGGTTGGTCATTACCTCATTGGCCCCAAACCACCATTAGGTCTTGGTGAGACCTATAATAATTAGGCCTTCATACTCACACATTACATGTGAGACTACTTGGACCACATTCATCCTTTATCAATGCATCAAACATAATAAACCTATTTCTAATACCCCTTTTCTTACACCCATATGGTTCCATTCCAATTGGAATACCAACTCATACCTTGAACCTACCAATTAGGTCTCCTCAGTCTTTAGGTCTTCATACACAAAAAAACAGAGTCTCAAACTTATGAAGTAACAACTTAAATATTTCACATATCCATATGATTATATAATATGGGTGAAATATTTAGTACCTATAAAACACATCCATGTGCTTTAGATACTTCAACATAGGCTTTTAATTACTCAATTTAACTCTCTCAGAATGACCACTCAAACTGGTCATATACATTCAAAATATAGTCAAGCTATTTTGACTCTCCATAACTGATCAGGGGAAAAATATGACAACCAAATCATTCTCATAAGCCTTTTATACTTATATAACATATACATTCTCATTATATTCTTTACTTTTACTCATAACACCTTCAACTCACTCCAATTAAATGGTCACTTAATCTGCCAGTACATTCAATAAATACAGTTAACTTCTAAGCAATTATTCTCATTGAAGATGGATTGTTCAAACCTATAAAATCCATAATATGGTCCTCATGAAGTTTATAACACTTTTAAATATTTATATCATCTTTAAACATAAAAATACCATCAAGATATCTCCAATTAACCTTCTCAAGTCACTTGCATAACATGGTCAAACACAGTCAAATTTAGAGCTCAATATATGCTACTATACAAATATTAAAATCTTATAACTAGATTCTCTAGATTTTCCTTGAAGTCATTTAAAACTTTGCCTTTTACATCACCCTAAAATTTATCTTGGATCAAAATATTTATCTCAAAAACTATAGACTTATTTTCCATCATTAATTTGAATACTCAAATCACAACGGTCACTCTGTGAATGCTAAACATCAGACACTTTGACCTCATCTCATGCTCCCTAGAAACTTTGAAAAAAATTACTCTATATCCTCATGAGTAGCCTAGTTTTTATCTTTCAATGCTCACTATTGATCTTAGATTAGAGCTCCCATGATTGCACCAGTTGGAAGCTCTGTGTGCCTTTTACACATTTGACTCTTTATCTTGACCCATACCATCAATCTTTATCAGTATGAACACCTGAAAACTATTGATCTTCTATCAAAGCTCTATAAATGTGGTGCATGTCACTATCACATTCATTATTTGACATATTGACTTTACATGCACCATCTAATCACAATCTATGATTTAACACATATCATTAGATCTACTGACTAGTTGACCTCAGACTTTAATGTAGTTAAACTTGATGGTCTATGGCCCATCACAGTATACAAGAGAAAATTTGAAAGTTTATAACTTGAGCTAAAAAAACACTTCAAATTTCCAAATATTTAGGGTACCTTCTTGGCACTATAGACAACATCTCCATGAAAACCTTTGACCTTAGTTGAATTTTTGAGTACCTATATTAAAATCATAAACTTGTAGGTTCATTCATATTTTCATGATTTACAATGATGGCTTGGCTTCTCTTAAGCTATAAGATGCATGATTATCTTTCTAAATGATCATGTGACACATCATAACTTCACCAAAACATCTATGGATGCCCTTAACTTTTTTATCCTTACAAACCTGTAAATGTGCCATATCTCTTCAAGGTTCATTCATGTACTAGTACCACATGCTCTCTTTGACATCAATGACCATGCTCAACATATATATGTTCCCCCACTTGAATCTTATCACATTTCATGCAAGGGTAGTATGAGATGGTACTTCAAGAGAAGAACATAATAACACATAATGTTAAAGCTAAATAAATTACAGTAAGGAGTGAATAAGATAAATGAAAGGACAAAATTGAAAAATGAATTCCTTTACTTACCTTAGTGTTGTAGAAGTGGAAGAAATTGAAATAAATGTGATGGTGTCTAATGTATGGAATATTAGGCAAACCTGTAAAAATTAGCAAAAAATTAAAAAAATTACAAAATATACATGTAATATGTGAAAAGATTCTCTATAATGTCAGGATTTTATAACATCTTGTAGTTCAAAAAAAGAGCTAGTAAAAACAAAGTTATGGTCAAAAATGGAATTTGATTGTAAATAATTGATAGGTAAATAATTTTGAATAGTAATTATAAATAGAGTGACAATTAATTCATTTTTTATTTTAATATTCTAAACAAATATTGCTCTGAGAGACCCAGTTTGAGACTAGAGAGTGGCCATGGTGAGAAGACAACAACTAAGATGTGGAAGATACATAACATCTATAATGAGTGTAGTGTAGGGAAGGGAAGCATTAATTTATAAAAATTTGAGAAATTTTAATTAAAATTAAGCTAAATATAGAAAATTAGATGTTAAGTAAATTGCAGACACCGAAACTGACCCTAAGGAATTTTTAGGTAGGCTAGGGGTAAAACAAGGTACTGGGTAGGAAAAGATCAGACCAATAAATATAGAAGGCATTTATGGTAAATGGTCAAAAAGTTCACTATAGACTAAGAATAGAGTTAGCTATGTTGACTCAGTTTTCAAGGTGAGGAAAAACTAAGGGGGCGACTATGTAGTAGCAGACTGAAGTAATATCACTGGGGGTGGTCAATTGCATAGTAGTGGGAGAATTCAATTGAAAATACAAAAATGGATGACATAATACTTTTGGTCAATATAGTTCATAGTTTATGGTCGATATAGTTTGTTGAATGAGGTTGACTATGTAATAGAAGGCTGATATAGTATGTTAAAACTAGAAAAGCGCTAGTTTAGTATCAAATAGGTTGATAGTGTCTAGAAGAATGTGATAATTACGTGATAGAGGCTGATGTTGTATGACAAAAATATGATAGGGTAGATTTAGTATTAGATAGGATGATTGTGTATGAAAATATGAAAAATAGAGAAATAAATTAAACAAGCTAATGAAGTAATTAATTTGTAGTTTTTTAAAATATTTAAGAATGTGTTTTATTATTATGATATTGATAACTAATACATTCTCTATTATTTAATATTTTGTAGAGGTGATAGAGATTTTGGATCTTGGTGGATGCATCATATCTACCATATTTATTGGAGCATTTGTCAAAAATGGATGAAGTTTAACTGGTTACCTTAGGTTTTGGAGGCATATGGAGATGAGATTGATACCACTGAGTGTTGATCTCGTTGTCATGTTTTTAGGAACGTGGGAGTGATTGATAAACACATTCTAAGGGGAGGTGGAGGGGATACTATCAAGGTGGTGATCACCTTGGAATATGTGCATGTCTTACATGGATTTCCTATTGATAAGACACCAATGATATGTGATGCACTAGAGTCAAAGGATGAGAGACAATCCTTAGCCTAATAGGTGACATGCTCAGATAGGATCTATTTAAGTCTGCATGTTAGATTATTTGATGTTTATATTGTAGCCATTCTAGATATCTAGAAGGCCATAATTGAGCTTGTAACATCATGAGTGTTGTCATAAGTTGAATGGCAAGGCACCATGGTACACAATAGCCTTGTATCAATTTATCTTGGATCAGGATGCCTTTTATGATCTTGTTTCTATCATTTGGGTTTATCTCATACATGATATGTATGGTATGTTGACCTAGGCATAGAAGATGATGGGCCCCATCATTTTGTTGAATACATGGATCTACAAGAGATTCCCTATTTATTGATCGACTTAGTTTCCCCATGTGATCAAATATAGGTTACCTCAAGTTGTTAGGTGGAGGCAATACCATGTAGCAAGTGATGTGCCCCATGTTTTAGCTTTGTAGAAAATCACATGAGGTCAGATTATAAGGTAGCCTTACACTCACATTATTGCCTATGGTTGAGTTGGTATATTATTGTTACAGGTTTGATGCATATTTAGATCATAAGCCACTATACTTTATGGGTGGAGCCTCATCTAGTGGCTCACGTACATAGATAATTTGGGTTACCATATCTAGTGGCCCCTCTAGTAGTGTTTTTTATTGGGCACAACTTGTTAGAGAGCTGAGAGGGAGAGGAGGAATGGGGGTACTTGTTGAGATACTTGTGATTAGGCCTTAACAAACTACACCATGGGCTAGTCAAGCATGATAGTAGGAGGTAGCAAGGCCTATAAGAGATGATGCCATGAATGTGGATGTAGGAGATGTGAGAGCATAGCATAGGTGATAGTAGCTACTGCAAGCTCATTAGATATGGAGATACCATTGATGAAAGGATACGTAGACATTGGTTTTCACACAAGGAGATCCTATATCGGTGGTAAGACATAGTTGGTCTAGATAGAGGCCACTGAGGAGGGAGATAGGATGGGCTTAGGTGGTGACTTCTAATTTTGCATTAGTTTAGAGGTAGCTAATAAAAGAGGTGCTTGGTGGGCAAACAGATGGTGAGACCATGGTTAGCGATGCTAGCACTAGTGAGAAATGTTTTAATGTCATTAAAGTTTTTAATATAGAACACTAGTTACATTATTTTTTATGATAGATATATTATTTGATATATAAATACATTATATCTAAGGTATATTTTATTTTTAGTGTTTCAAATACTACAGATGAGGAGATCAGATGGAGAGCCCTGATTGTGGTTGTGCATCATGATATTTTGGATGGGGTGTTGTCACCTTATGACCTTACCACTTTGGTTGATCTTTTAGTTCCATATAGCCCAAATCATGCAAGTTGGTTTATACTTGTGGGAGAGCCTATGTGATAGCTACAAGGACAAGGTGATGATTTGCATCCACCTGTAGGGGTAGGAGCTAGAGAGGCTCAAGCCTGTTAGGCCTTAATATAGGATCGAGTTGTGCACATGGTGACTATTATACAACTTTGATGGGTATAGGTCTAGGTGGTCAATATATATGTTCAATTTCTTGGCTTGATATCCCAAACTACCTATTTATAGCATACCATTTAGAGGGGTCAGTTATAGGCATCGATGGATAACATGGCTTGCCATAGGATAGAAAGTATGGAGCATAGCCTTAGAGATGTAGCTATTATATTTTATATTTGTATTATATCAAACTCATGATATATATATATATAGCTCAATGATATATGATTTATACTTGTACATGTATATATGAATATATTTCCTTTCTAGCACATGTATTTGTTGGGGATCAACAAAGCTTAGGTACCAATAACTAAATACTAGATCTGATACCAGTTGTTAAGAATACACAAAATTAATATATGTTCAAGTAAAAATAAAATTATGGAAACAAAAACAAGCTATATTCAAACATAAACAACAAATAACAAACCATTACACAAGATATATGTGGAAAACCCTTGCATAACTAGTAAGGGAAAAAACCATAGGGCAAAGGTAGCATTCAAAATTCATTCCATCAACAAAACTCTCTTTTACATGGATCCTCTTAGCAACTCCTTTCAAGTGTTAACAAACTAATCACTCGGGTGAGTAAATCTTACAACCAAGATTTACATGCTCTAACCTCCAAGTTACAACATGTAGCTATTATAATGCTACTAACCATAGAATCCAAAGGAGCTCCAACAACATCTACCTCTAACTCCATTATCTAAACTATCAAGCCTCCAAGCTCCTTTTCCAAAGATCCATTCCATGAACCTATGTGAACTAATCACAACAGCCTTTAAAGGATCTAACCTCCAATTTGCATGTGATGCTTATGACCCAAGCATCTAGGTGAGTTAGGCATAAAATCCTAACAAAACTCTAACCTCCTATCATGCAAGCACAAACTTGCAAGGATCCAAGTGATCCCCAAATGGGAAAAACAAAAAATTGGATAACATAATGCTTTATAAAATTTTACATCAAAGAGAGAGGTGAGAGAAAATGCTATGTCATATTCAAGTGAGGAGCACTATTTATAAATAGGGATACTTGTCCCCCTCATGGGTAAGTTAAGACTTTGAATGGCATATCATGATTCCCACTTGACCATTCCCATGTGAACTTCATGTGCATTCCATGTGATACGTACCACTTAGTGGGGTGAATAGTGGCCAATAGTAAAAGATGCATATCTCCATGTACAAGGTCAACAAAGTAGGTCCACTACTTTAGATAAGATCAAGTCACTCCATGTGACTCATATAAATGCACCCCACTCACCCATGTGAGGGAAATCATCAATATGGAATCATCTTCTCTCCTTCCATGTGCATAAAAAGGAATCATATCTCCTTTTTTACTTCTTCACACATGTGATTCATGGGACCACCAAACATGGCACTCCACAACATGACCTTACACTCATGCATTCCAAGACAAGCCCATGTGACACACCAAGGATAAGGCCCATGTCCTCAAGTAGATTTTTATACCCCACACTTGTCACATAATCATGATCACACTTGGGATCATCATGGGACCCACTACCACATCACCTACATGCCACATCACTTGAGATCCACCTTACCGACCTAGTCACCATTTCTACTTCATCTATGAATAGTACTTTGTGAATAGTGATTTGTGAATAATGGCTTTACACCTAATAATATCCCACTTGAAATCATATACATAGGACTTTCAAACACCTACATCTTCTACCAACCAGTTGTCACCTAGTTACTATCAATGCCAATGCCCACTGTTGTTCCATAAAAACAATCCTAATAGAAGTTTTTTTCACTACTAAGACTTCTCTATCCTAGCCAGCTTTATCAACATCTACTCATCAAAATAAAATTTCAACACCTTGAATTGACTCGCACTTCACCACAAACCCAATCCTCTATTCAAGATTCCACCATGAATTGCTCACTACTCCCACTACTTGGAATTATCTGGTATAATGCACACCCTGGCTTTATGAGGCTTTTCCTACTCCTGATGAATATAATACACAAGAAAATTATCTTCTCCTCCTTTTTAGGACACTCTATAAGATAACTCACAACTATAATAAATGGGATACTTGACTTTATTACTTCCATGTCCACTATACATCTCCATCATTTGTTTATTCCTTCATCTCATCCTAGTCACTCGAGCCATCAAACCATTAATCTTCATCTTATTGGGTCTTTCAAACAACATTCCATTAATATATAGAATAAATTATGCATATGTATATGAGAAAGTTTCCAAATCATCATCTACTCTTGACTATGATCTTACAATAATCTCATTTGAATGTTTTGTTCTCAAAGTTTAGTCTTCAATCTATGCCTTTACACTTATCACTATCATTTATACCTCCTTATATTACACTATTGTCAAACACCATAAATTCTTATATACTTTTCATTATTCCCCTCATTCATTACATTACTCAACACAATTCATTTCATTCCTTTGATTCATCTCCTCATTAAGGATTCACTCACACTGCTCAAATAACCCACTATAGACAAGTTCTTCAAGGTTTAAACACCCCAATATTGTTATAAGTTTCATGAAGATATAATTATGACATGGATGATCTTTCATGATCATTTTACACCTATTCAAACCCCTTTAAGCCTCTCTATATCTTTCTAATACTCACTTCCACACCTCAAGCTTATAACGACCCTACTTGCTTTGTAGCCCTTTTTCACTATGTCTCTTTATTTGAATAATATATCCACATTCCTAAATATATAATACCACATTATAACACCCTATACCTCCTTACAAGTCTCCACCAAGTTTCATCACTCAAGCCTTTTTATAGAGATCTTTTCCTTCACAAGCCCCTGTCTAATTAGGATTATTAGGCCTCTATACTCTTGCTCAGGCCTCCAATCCATATTGTACAGTCCTAAAACAAAATAAAACCATTTTATTCTCCTTAAACATGTAAAAATAGGTAATATTACAAATTTTTATAATTTTCCACTAGTTAGAACTCCTTTTATGGGGTTTTTGGTTTTGAAACCCTACTTGGTTGACTGTAGGGGCTGAGAGGCTACTAAATTCAATTTTTAGAGTTTAAATACATTTTAAAGGGATTGAATAATTTCCTAAGGTATTTTTTAACATCACACACCTTATCCAATATTTTATAACCTTTGTTTAATCCTAAATGCCTTTGAACTAATCAAAATTCATAATTTTGGGAGTCCTTTAAAGGACTGTGTATGGACATGTAAGGTTTAAAGTCCACTTATTTGGTTCTAGATAATTAAACACCAAAATAATACCTATATATATTATATATTACCCATTTTCACATTTTAAAAAACATATGTCAATCATTTTAAACTTATAACAATGTAAGTCACAGCATACTATGTTCTTTGGTTTAATTGAATAAGGGTTTCAAAGGACTGTGTACACTCCAAAGGTTCCAAAAGTTTCCAATGGTCACTATCTTGATCTTAATCCACTTAAAAATCATAATTATACTCAATCCACTTAATATATATGCCCCTTCTCATGTTCATACTCTCATCCTAGTCTTGGACTATGCACATAAGGTACTAACTGTATCAACAGAATTATTGCCTTCTTATAGACTATGCACTGGATTTCACTCCTTAATTGTATTAAATTAAACTAAAACTATAAAAAAAAATTGAATATAATTTCATTTAACATTCATTATATCAACATATTTATGGTTTATATCTTAAGAAATAAGCATTTCCCTTCATTCCTTGATTGTGACAAATGATTATAAGGTTTCATGGATAGAGTTATCTTTTGATCTAAATTTCTCCACTTTGAATTATTTTTATTAATAATATAAAGGTATATATGATCTAATCACATTAAATAACTAAATTCATTACACTCATTATCTCACTAATCTTTGGGAAGTCACCCAAATCCTTATTTTCTTGACTGTAATCTACAGCCTATCACACAACCTGCAAATACACACAAATGCTAACATGATCATGGCCTCAGGGGCATTTCAAATATAATTTTGATTCATAAAAATATAATACTATTCAATAACATAAACATATATAACCATTCCTTTCTTTATTCATTTTTATCATCAAAACATTACATATTTTATCCATCACTAAAATATACCACCTTTCTTGAAGAGTTATACTATCTTTTTCTCATTGCTCCCTATTTTTCATTCTTGGAGCTCTCTCTCCTCTATAAACCCATATCATCTATGCCATAAAACTCTCTTACCAATTCTTCCCATTGAAATTCAATGTTGATTTTGGGTAGTTACATCAAACTCCCTTATAATAACCAACTTCAACATATGAGGGATGATTCACATTAGTCAACTTGACTCTTGCTTGTTACCATCTTAATGATTTAAAATTAAATGTGTTCAAAAATTCCTTACATGAATTTATTGGAAATTGTTACACCATTTCCACTCTCCTAACCACTCCATACATGTTTTTGGTCCTCCTAGCCTTAGTTCAAATATTTGAATTTTCAAATTTACAATTTTGGAGGGAAAACACTAAACACCTATAAAACTCATTCATATGACTCAAAATGACTCCAAAGACACAAATGGACCTTAAAATGTCCCTCACACACACTTATTCCCTCAATTATTCCAACTATGACTCCTAATTAGGATATTTCACCTTAACAAAACAAAATGGTGTTTTTATGCTTGATGTTCCTGCATCATACTCCTCAAGAGGGAGAAAATTAATGATATCAACATTATTTATTGCCTTATAGTTAATTTTTTGAAGGTATTTCATGTTCATCTCACTACTAATCCTCCTTTTTTCTCATTTTTTTTCATGAGGATCTTGTACTTCTACTTATTGGCCTTGTCTAGTCTTCTTGTCAAAGCATCCTCTACCTCTATGAGGTGTATCAGCTACTATAGATTCTTATTTTCTACATGTTCCATATTTTCCAACTAAATTTCTCTTTCATCATCCTCAGCTACAAACAAATGGTTCTTAATATTCATTATTATGCTTTTTCTATGGCTTTTTCCTTCATAGTTTTCACTTGATGCTTGCTTTCTTAGTTGTCTTGGATTCTTGGAAATGCTAGTTATTTGATCTAAGGGCCTCATAAGCAACTAAAACTCTACCATTTTTTCAATTAGACCCTATTTTTATGCCTCCTCATGATATTTCTCTACTTCTTGATGTCTCTTTTTATGACATTATCTATCTTGTAAGACCAATCTCTCAACTAGTTCATCTTCATCATGGTATAATGTTGTTTGGCACCTTCTTATCTATTGGAGAGTTTTTAGTGATGACATGGTGATGTTATAGAGGTGTTAAGGTGAGTGGATGAATTTATTTGATATTCTATATGATAATGACAGTGTGCAATGTGCTTGTTCTAGTATGCTTGAAGAATACTTGGTTGATATTTAGAGTTTGCATGGTTTGATATGTTTAGGGTTGAGTTTGAAGTATTTATCATGTGAAAGAGGTCCCATAATAAGTGTTCTATGATTTGAGATCTTGTGTACATGAGTGGTATTCATCTAGTTCTTCATTGTGTTCATCTATACTTTTTGGTCCAGTGGCAAAAAAATTGAGTAGGTAGTTTGATGACATCATAATTGCCATATGTAGATAAGCTAAGGGGATTTGGTCATATGGTTATGGTCAAATTGGTCCCTATTTGTTATGTGCTAGATCTTAATTCATGTGATGAAGTACAGTCAAAGATATGAGGATGTAAATTCAACTATTCAGGTATAATTCACTATGTTCCCATACTTAGCCAAATTTGCAAAAGGGCTCAATCATAGGCAAGTAAGCATGTTGATGAGGTCATAATTTACATGATTGGAGGTGTCAAGACAAACTAATCATATGGGTTTATTCATTTTTGTGCCTAGTTTTTATATGTTAATTATTAGATCATGAAAATAAGCATAATAAAATATATGCATGTGCAAAGTTAGGATCCTAGGCAGTTTGACTATGTTTTCCCATACTTAACCAAATTTTCAATGTGGCAAAAAGAGTCAAGTAATCATATTCATGAAGTTATATCTTGCACATGTGGGCAATTTAGATAAGTTGATCATATGGGTTTGTTTATTTTTTAGTCTAATTTATTTGTGTTAAATTTTAGATCATGCGATGAAGCGTGTCAAAAGATATGCATGAGTAAAGTTGGCCTTCTAGGTAGTTCTAGGCATAGTTGGCTATGTGGAAGAAAATTATGAGTGATCATGTTGATGATGGCATATATCACACATGTGTCAGTTCTAGGAGCACATTATTATATGGATGGATTCTTCTATGTAAGGAGTTCATATGGTCCAAATTTGAGATAATGCATATAAGCATAGAATAAGTTATTGAAGTTCAAAAATGGCTACTTAGGCAGATAAGCAAGGTTCCCATAGTCAAATATGCAAGAGGTAAATTTCAAGAAAGTCTCAATGAGATTGATGGAGCACATTTTTTCTAAGATGTAAGGAAGTAACAAGATGGTAAGAAGTGCAAATTATTTAATGACTAAGCAAAGTTAAAGGATAAGGATATAATGATGAGTGATTGTTTATACAGATTGATCAAATGGTGAGTGTTGATAGTAAAAGACCTAATGATCTGTAGAGATCGATGATGTGTATTGATTTAACATTACAAGGGTGCATGAGATGAGGCCAAAGTGACTGAGGTTTACATTTAATTACTGGTGTCTATGCATTAAAGTTAAGATAATATCGATGATGCAAGATTGATCTAAATCTAAGAGGGCATGAGATATGAGCATTGTGTTTGAAGTTTAATTGTGGAGGTTTGCATATGAATATTTAAATTTGCAAAAGAGAAACTAGTCTTCTATATTTTGGCTATATATTTTGATTTATAATTTGTTCATGGTGTAAAAATAAAAGTGGTAGAGGACTCCAAGGTGAATCTAGAAATATAAATTTGAAGATCTAAAAATGTGTATAGTCAAATATATTAAGGTTAAAATTTTATTGTGTGTTTGTGCTTATTCTGTAAGTGACCTGAGAAGAGTAATTGAGATTATGTAGATGTTTTTTCAATGTTTCATGATGAATTATCTATTAAGGAGTGTTTTAGACTCCATGGGGATCATCTATGTGCATTATGAAGGTTTGACCATTTGTATACAATATTAATAAAGCTTAATATGGTGACTATGTGTTTGTTCATGGTGACTGTGTGCACAATATGTTGATTGAGCTAACATATAAGAGTGAAATGATGTCTATAAGAATTTGAGGATGATAAATGGGTCATGTGGACTGGACCTATGATTTTTTTAAGTGGTTTTATGTTCTTATTTTGTTCATTGATGTGCTAAATGGGTGAATAGGTCTCCATGAGACCTATAAGAGCTACAAGGGACTTATTAAAAGGTGTAGCTACTTAAGGGTGATCCATAGATGCTAAGCTAACCTATGAATATTTTATTGAGCCATGTATTTATATGATAGATGATTTAAGGGTTAAGAAATGCCTAATGGCTGACCAAGATGGTGATGATCATGATTTCTCTATAAATAGTGAAAGTAAATGTGTTGGTTTTTAGACTTGTAAGACTTGGATGAGGGAGTGTGAATTTGGAACCAAGTGAAGGTAAGAACATTTTAAAGAGAAGGTAAAAGTCAGTGAGGACCAAAAGAGAGTGAAGAGGATCAAACATGCTTTTCTGATTAAGTTGGTGTAGGAGGACATAGAGGTCATTAGACCTAATGAGTCTGTTAGAGGCAGAATGAGAAAGTTACTCAAGAGGATGTTTGAGAGAGTATATTGTGAGCAAAGGCAAGGTGAATATTATGTGAGCTTGGTGGTTAATATAAGAGGTAGATTAGAGTGTAGATAGTGTATATGACCATATGGTCATGTTTTTATTATGGTGATAGAGTAGTTGTTTTGAAGGTGAAGAGTGATAATCAGAGTTCCATCATTAGGTGTTGAAGACATTAGTGCAAAGGTGGATGTGTTCATAGATGTTGTTGTGATAGCTTAGCATCTAAAAGAGTTACAACCTCCTTGCAAGGTAAAACTTGATAAAGGTCTAGTTTTTTTGGCATCTCATCTAGATAGGTGTGGTAGCTCCTTGTGGGATTATAATCTCATTAAAATAAGGGATGGTAGTTCCTTGATCATTTGTAGATGGTTTAAATTGGATCTTGTCATTATAGGATTGTAGTCCATCTTGAAGGGTTCAGTGGGTTTTATCCCCCAAGAGTTTTTACCATGTATATGTTGTGTTATGTGATTGATCTTGCATTGTCTCTCTTGCTCATTTCTATGAATGATGTGTATGCTTCATGAATGCTTATGGTAATTAATTAAGGACTTAAAAGGATTGAAATTGAAGTTGGATTATTTGGGCTCACTGATTCACCCCCCCTCTTATTGATTGTACCTATAACATTATCTTTCCATCATCATGTAATTCAACTAATAACTCTATTGTAACTTCACTAAATAAATATATTACCTTGTTAGTTTACTTATGCTTAAATTGTTTGTTTGCTAGTGTATGCTCCTTCATACATATTTATTCCTTGAGATCATCCATGAAATTATCTTTTTATACTTCACCTACTTGTATCACATTTGATGGACTAAGAATATTTTATAATAATTATATTTCATCTTTCAACTTGAGAACATCCACCTCTTCACTATCTTCATCAAATCTTGGTCCATATTGTTCCTCATCTTCTTGCACACCTTGATCCTTGACTTGTCTTTAGACTCCCTCATTCATGAGAGTCAAACTAATCTAATTTTTATACATACCATGTTTGTTAAGCACTCTATGAGGTGTTTCATCTTCACCTTGCCTTTCACAAACCAATCCATCAATGCTATGATTTCTATATAAAATTCATCTTCATTATTTGAAATTTACTCATATGTATCATCATAAGTAACATTAGAAAACAAAATTTGAGAACACTTATCTTATTTTCACTCATCTTATTGTTTACATAGTTGTAACATCATTTCTTTGCCTTTATTTTATTGCACCATCTCTCTTGTTTGCTTCGTAGGCTTGCAATCTTCCTTTATATTCATGTTTTCTTATGGTGTACCTGATAGAATTTGTTTGTGCACCCATTTCATGTTATTTTAAACCCATTTTATGCCTTGTACATTATTGGATTGGAATTTTCTATTCATTTCATCTCCTTCATGCTTCATACCTTGATAGCCTATCATACCAACTTGATGTATTCTTCCCTTTCTTCTTTGCCTCCACATTTATTCTTGTTTTCCACCTATGTTATTTCCTTGATTGACCTCTTACTTGAGGTATTATTTATTCACCTCACCAACTGATTACTTGATCCACTTAGGCAAAACATAACCATACTTTTGTGCTCTCCTTTAGGGTTGTACTTTGCTCCTTACTTGTCCAATCTGTAAATTAGCTTCTTTCCTTTCATATGTGCAATCAAAATTTATGCTCAAACATTCATTTACCTCTATATATGACTATTTTAAGGTCATTTATTCATTCTTATCTTCATGGTTTTCTATCTCTTCTTCCTTTTATGCCTTTTTCTTGTTTTAGCTTCAATGCTTAGTAAGACATCATGAAATCCCTATTTTATCTCTTCTTCAACATGTTAAATGCCCTCAATCTCCATAATTTTGTCTTCTACAATAGGTTATCTTTCCTTATCTTCTTCTTTCTTCTTTATGGGTGATGTACTAGGCCCATCCTTAACTAGATTTAAGGCCTTATGCTTACCCTTCATCAAATATTTCTTCATACCTATATACACAAACTCAAATGTAATGTTAGAATATAGATTAAAGACCGCATAGTCTCTTTGAATTCCTCTTACATGTACATTCTTCTCTTCTCTTTGGCTTCTCTCTTAAGTGATACTATTGGAAATTATATCACCTTCATGTTCTCCTTGATGAAAACTCTCTTCTCCACCTCTTTTTCTTATTTCTATCTTAGCAACTTCTCATTACTCATGCCTCTATGGGTTATACCCTCTTTCTTCTTCTCATTCCTCAAGACACTCATCTTGTGTCTTTGCTCTCTCTTAAGTAGCTCTAGTGGCCACTTCACCCTCTTCCTTATACTACAACTTGGATTCCTTGTCCTTTCATGAGCTTTACCATGAGATATATCTTATCAATACTATACCCCAACACTCTTATCATATCTTTCACTTCTTTTTCTACATCCATCTTCTCTCTTATTCTTTGCTTTCTAGACCTACCTAGACCTTCTTCTTAGCAATCTTACCTCTGAGAAATATTTTATATCTTTTCTCTTTTTTTAATCCTCTATCTATGACTGATCTTATCTTCCTTGAATATCTCTTGGATTCTTTCCTTCTTTCTCTCTCTTGAGTTTCAATGATCTTCTTCACTCTACCTTCTCTAGTCCTTTCTTGACTAGCTTCAAGTCCTTATCATTAAACTTTGGGGATTTGATTCCTTTATTCTCAATTATAAAAATTTTCTATACTAAAATTAATAGGTCATAACTACAACATTCTCTTATCCCAAAATACCCTATAATGTTACCTCATAATACGCTTTTGCCTGTTTCAAATCAACAAGCTTGAATAACTCAAAACAAATTCAAACTAAGAACTTACCTTGATATAATACTAAATAATGTAGAGTTATATGTAAAAGTCTCCAAATCATCATCTGATCCTAAATTTTATCTTGTAATGATCTCATTTGAATGTTTTATTCTCAAGGTTCAGTCTTCAATCTATGCCTTTACACTTGTCACTAGGATTTGTACCTCCTTATATTGTCCTATTTTAAAACATTATCAAGTAATATATACCTATAATTATTCCTTTCATACATTATATTAATCCACACAATTCTTTCCATTCCTTTGATTCATCTCTTCATCAAGGATTCACTCACACTGCTCAAACTAGCCACTCTAGACAAGTTCTTTAAGGTTTAAATACCCCAATCTTGTTATAAGTTTCATAAAGATAGAATGATGAAATTTATGATCTTTCATGATCATGTTACACTTCTTAAAACCCTTTTAAGCCTCTCAATCTCCCTCCAATACTCACTTCCACACCTCAAGCTTATAAAGACCCTCCTTGCTTTGTAGCCTTTTTTTCACTATATCTCTTTGTTTGAATAATATATCCACCTTCCTCAAGATATAATACCACATTATAACACTTTCTACCTCTTTACAAGTATCCACCAAGTTTCATCACTCAACTCTCTTTGTAAAGACCTTTTCCTTCATAAGCCCCTATCTTATTATGCATCTATACTCTTTTTCATGCCTCCAATCCATACCGTACGGTCCTAAAACAAAATAAAACCACTTTATTATCTTTACACATTTAAAAATATGTAAGATTACAATGTTTCAAAAAAATTCACTAGTTAGAAATCCTTTTATGGGGTTTTTAGTTTTGAAACCCTAGTTGGGTGATTATAGGGGCCAAGAGGCTACTAAGTCAATTTCTTGAGTTTAAACATGCTTCAAAGGGATTAAATAACTTCCCAAGGTATTTTTTAACATCACACACATTCTCCAATGGTTGATAACCTTTGTTCAATCCTAAATGCCTTTTATCTGATCAAAATTCAAAATTCTAAGGATGTGTAAGGTTTAAAGTCCACTTATTTGGTTATAGATCATTCCACACCAAAATAAGACCTATATAAGGTTTGTATTACCCATTTTGACATTTATAAACACTTTATAAAACATATATCGATCATTTTATACTTATAACATTGTAAGTCACAGCATACTATGTTCTTTGGTTTGACTGAGTAAGGGTTTCGAAGGACTGTGTACACTCCAAAAGTTCCAAACATTTCCAATGGTCACTATATTGATCTTAATCCATTTAAAAATAATAATGAGACTAAATCCAATTAATATTTATGCCCATTTTCATTATCATACTCTCATCCTTATCTTGGACTGTGCATACAGGGTACTAATTGTATCAAAAGAATTATTGCCTTCTTATAGATTGTGCATTGGATTCCACTCCTTACTTGGATACAAAAAACTAAAACTAAAACCAATTTGAAAATTATTTCAAATAAAAATCATTATCTCAACATATTTATGGTTTATATCTTAATAGACAATAATTTACCTTCATTCCTTGACTTTGATAGATGTATGTAGGGTTTCATGGGAAGAGTTGTCTTTTGCTCTAAGTTTCTACACGTTGAATTGTTTTTATAAATAATATGAAGGTATATATGATATAATCACATTAAAATAAATAAATTCGTTACACTCATTGTGTCACTAATATTTTGGAAGTCACCTAGATCCTTTTTTTTTACTGTAATCTACACCCTATCACACAACTTATAAATATATATAGATGTTAACATGATCATGGCCTTGGGGGCCTTTCAAACATAATGAGTGATTAATAATAATCCAATACTATTCAATAACATAAACATATATAACCATTCCTTTATTTATTCATTTTGATTATCAAAACATTACATATTTTTTCCATCACTGAACTCTACCACCCTTCTTGAGGAGTTATGCTATCTTTTTCTCATTGATCCCTATTTCTCCTTCTTGGAGCTTTCTCTCCTCTCTATCTTCATCTAATATATTCCATAAAACTCTCTTACAAATTATTTCCCACCCAAATACAATGTTGGTTTTGGGTAGTTACATCAAACTCCCTTATAATAACCAACTTCAATGTATGAGAGGTGATTTACATTAGTCAACTTGACTCTTATTTGTTTCCATCTTAATGACTTAACATGAAATGTGTTAAAACCTTACTTACATGAATTTATTGTGCCTTTTTACACCACTTACACTCTCCTAACCACTCCATACATTCTTTTGGTCCTCCTATCCTTAGTTCAAATATTTGAATTTTCAAATTTATAGTTTTGGAGGGAAAACTCCAAACACCTATAAAACTCATTCCTATGACTCAAAATGACCCCAAAGACACAAATTTACCTTATAAGGTCCTTCAAACACACTTACACCCTCAACTATACCAAATATGACTCTTAAATATGACATTTCACCTCAACAAGACAAAATGGTGTTTATGTGCTTGATGTTCCTACATCAAGAAACCTATATTAAACCTTGGCTCTCCATAAAGGTAAAATTATACTCCATACACACATATACTTCATCTTGTACAATATTCAATTATATGAACCAATAACTCTTTTTTCTTAACCTCATATCCTCCTAACTAATCCATCTCATTATGAGATCACCATGTAGAAATGATGCTTTTGTATCCCACTACTCTAACCATGAACAACAAGTGCTCACTGCACTCATGATAGTAGTCTAAAACTAGAGAGAAGAAACTATAGAAGTAAACACCTAACTTATACATGTAAAATCATACTACCTACCATGATCAATATAGTACCCATCAACAGTTATTAAGAAGTCATTGTAATACTCAGTGCATCACTTCACTTACCAAGTTTTCAATCCCCAAAGATACAGTCAAGTTATATCCTACTCTATTACATATCAATCTAAGTCATGTGCAAAGTTACTTCATGCATCAGTCCACTTAGACACTCACATTAGTTACACTATAGCTCTCTTGGATACTCACTTCTATTACACTATAACCATTGAGCACTTCACTTAATGCATTTTTGAGTCTCTGAAAGATTCAAAACTAGCTTTATTCTTCCATTGAACCTTCGGTCTCAAATTTTTCTCCTCTATCCATCAATTACTCCATTAAGTATAGATTCAAGTTTTTGGGACCTCCTCTTATACATGTATTTCTAAACATCTCATCCAAAATTTTGTGGTAGTAGTATCCCATAACTTATATCCCCTTCTCGAACTCAGAACCATAATAAGGTACATGCCTTGTCATCACCCTCCATCACAAGCTATGCAGTTTCTTTTTTAGTAAGAACATTATGTTGGTGTTGATCCATCTGGTAAATTTTTTTAGCTTCTCCATTTCTCCATATTTTACCAAGAGATAGTTACTTATCATGCAAACTTTTTTTTATTTTCATATTGGTCTCTCCACCTATAGCTCCCACTTTCACAAAACTAGCCAATAACCATGGCTCTGATATCACTTGTTAGGATTAAAAAGGCTCAGGTACCAATAGCTAAATCTTAGCTTTGATACCAGTTGTTAGGAATACACAACATTCTTACATGTGCAAGTAAAAATAAAATTACAAAAACAAAAACAAGCTACAGTAAAACATAAATAAGAGCGAACAAACCACTACATTATATATGTGGAAAACCTTTGCATAACTAGCAATGGAAAAAACCATGGGGAAAAGGTAGCATCCTTACTTCACTACATCAACAAAACTCTCTCTTACATAGCTCCTCTTAGTAACTCCTTTCAATTACTAACAAATTGAGTATTTGGGTGAACAAAGCTTACAACCAAGATTTCTATGCTCTAATTTCCAAGATGTAACATGTAGATCTTACAATGCTACTAACCATAGCATCCAAGGGAAATATAATATTATCTATCTTTATCTCCATGATTTGAGTTATCAAGCCTCTAAGCTCCATCTCCAAGGATCTATTCCATGCACCTAGGTGAGCCAAGCAAAATAGCCTTCAAAGGCTCTAACCTCCAACCTACATGTGATGTTTACAACCCAAGCATCTAGGTGAGTTAGGCACATAAGCCTTATAGACTCTAGCCTCCTATAATTCAAGTAAAAAATTTCAAAGATCTAGGTGATCCCCAAATGGGATAAACAATAAAGAGGAGAATATAATGCTTTATAAAATTTTACATCAAAGAGAGAGATGAGAGAAAATGTTATGCCATATTCAAGTGGGGAGCACTATTTAGCAATAGGGATACTTTTCCCCCTCATGGGCAAGTCAAGACTTTGAATGGCATCTCATGATGCCCACTTAATCACTCCCATGTGAACTCCATGTGTTATGTCCCACTTAATGGGGCAAATAGTGACCAATAGTAAAAGATGTTTATCTCCATGTGCAAGGTCAACAAAGTAGGTCCACTACTTTTGATAATATCAAGTCACTCCATGTGACTCATAGAAATGTGCCCCACTCACCCATACAAAGGCAATCATCGATATGGAATCATCTTGTCTCCTTCACATGTTCATAAAAGGGAATCCAATATCATTTTTTACTTCTTCACACATGTGATTCATGGAACCACCAAACATGGCACCCCACAACATGACCTTACACTCATACACTCCAAAAAAATCCCATGTGACACATGAAGGACAAAGCCCATGTCCTTAAGTGGAGTGTTATGCCCCATGTCATGATGACACTTGGGACCCATCATGAGCCCCACTACCACATCACCTTCTTACCACTTTACCTGCATGCCACACATGCATGTCACATCACTTGAGATATACCTCATCTACCCATTTACCATTGCCACCTCATCTATAAATAGTGACATGTGAATAGTGATCTATGAATAGTACTTTGTGAATAGTGGTTTCACACCTAATATTATTTTGTATTTGTTTTATATATTATGGAAAATAAGTGATGTTGTCTTTTCTAGTATTATGTGATACACATGCATGGTTAAAAATAAAAGGCAAAAATGATTTGGAAAAGTATAATTAATCAAAAAAAATGTAATACAAACTATATCATGATGAAAAATGTGTAAAAATAAAAGATGAATAATTATAATAAACTAAAATGGTAATAATGTTTTCAAACCATAACTTTCAATAAAATTTTGGCTTTTGTCAAAGATAATTGGTTAGCCTACGCCTCCACCTTTGATGATCCTCCTTCCCCCCAATTTTCTCAAATTTTTCACATGTTGAACCTTGAAATCCCTACATATTCTCACAAGCAGTGTGTAGATAAATTGAAGATCAAGCGAATTCACCCTCTAACTCAATGTTATAAACTAAATTTTGATAGAGCGGCTAAAGGGAACCCTAGAACTATGGGAGCTAGAGGTGTTATCCAGGATTCTAATGAGAATATCATGGCAACCTATGTGAGACCTCTGGGAATCCAAACCAATCATATGGTGTAAGCTTAGGCTTCTTATTAGGGCATAGAACTTATTGTTAAGTTGGGTCTAGAGAATTTTCAAGTGGAGGGAGATTTATTGAACTTCATCAAATGCCTTAAAGGTTCCTCCCAATCCTCCTAGAATAAAACTGGTATAATTGAAGATGTTAAAAATCTACTTACTTAATTTAAGGGGGTGTCCATTGATCATGTTTATAGAGAAGGTAATAAAAGCATAGATAAAATGGAAAATACAGGGGTCCTTAGTGGATCCCTCACCCATTGGAAAGGTGACATGGCATTTCCTATTGATGCCATCCATTTTATTGAGATTAATAAAGTATAATCTAATGTGTGATTTTATGGGGTCCATCATTGTAAAATAAAATCAATAAGGGAGGAAGATATCTCACACATGTAAGGTTATCATGTCTCCTCCACATCTTAAGATATTACACATTTGGATTTATTTCACATTAAGCTCTAATAATTCAAATGGCATTGCTTTCAATATCATTATATATTTTATGGCTAGGGGTCCCATCCATGAACAGTGCTGTAAAATTAAATAGCCAAGGATGAGAGGTGACCATGATCGAGTAGAGCCAATACCTTGTGTAGAAGTGAAGGAAGATGCATATGTTTGGAAAAATGTGGTTAAGGGTAGGCTCCCTAGCCACATGGAGAGATTGGTAGGCTATGATGTGGTGATATCCAAATACTTCACATGTAGCTAGAATGACAGGGAGGTTTGAATGCATGATATGAAGCTCATGGTTATCGAAGAAGTTATAGTACAGGTATGAATTGTTTAGGTGTGAAGGCATTTAAAAACAAAAAGAGAAAGGATGAATTATTTAACATTTTTTACAACATTAAAGAAAATAAGCCCAAATCATTGAACCAAAAAGGGTTTCTAAGGGTGGACCTTCCCAAGAAGTGACCAGATGTGTGCCTCTAAATAATGAGGTACATCACCCTTGAGGGGAAGCATACGGTGATCTTTTGTCACCATTTTATGCTTCCTAACCACTTCAAGGGCCACCCAATTATTATACCTTTTTTATTCTCAAATCATTTAAAGTGTCTATTAATAATTTTCAAATTTAACCCCTTAGTTGATATAATCCACCAGGGGCTCATCTTGTTCTTGGTCAAAAGGGGGAACCATTTTGGACCAATTCTATAACAAAGGCCATTCATATTAAAAGCGACAAGGAGTAATCTAAAAGGGATGATTATTTTTTCTTGGAACCTAAAGCAGAACATGTAGGGGGATAAAATGAATTATTTAAAGTGAAAAATATTCAAGAAGACTTTCACCCTAGTGTCAACCAAAAAGGGGTCCCAAAATTAGTGATTCCCATCACCAGTATGGGTTGAGCCTCATTCAATTTCAAATTGAAAGATGAGATTTAATAGTCTATTGAAAATTTGCAAACAAAGTTGGTAGTTCAAAAACTTTTGAGCATGGAAATCTTTGATGAATTCAATAAGCTAGGAGGAAGAAGTGGTTATTGAACAAACCCCCTTGGGAACAAGAACTAGCTACAAGAGTGAAGGAGACAAAGCCAAGATAGATACTAAACAAGGGAAGGAGGATTTTAAGTGTGTTGGGTTGAAGAGAAAGAGGCCTATCATTGAATCTATGTAGGGAATAGGCAACCATACTAGAGGCAGGGAAAATAAAATAAAGAACGTGAGGACCAACAAACTAGTCCTCTATTCTGAATTCAAGGATTTGGACTAGCTTCGTCTGGTGTCTGCATTTTTTCTAATTTTTTTTGGTATTTTGGCATCTTTTTGGTTGAATTCAGTGGTTCTGGTTGACTTTTAGGTTATGTATCTTTTTGTCTTATTTATTTTTCCTATATATCTTTTGGTATCTTTTGTAAGGGAATGAGACCTTAAACCCATCTTTTAACCTATCTAATAAAAAAATGTTTTCAAACCATAAAAATATTTACACCAAATTAAAATAAAATAAATGTCATGCTACATCATGTTGAAAAGTATGAAAATTTGTAATAAAATGGAAGACACATGAGAACCAATGGTATAAAAACAATCAAATAATAAAGTAATTCAATCATACTAAATCAAGTTGGGAAGTATGAAAAGAAAAAAAAAATGTAAGTGTAAATCAAATTGATCATATTAAATCAATCTGAGAAGTATGAGAAATTTAATAAATTGGTTGTAAACATACATTCAATCATAAAATAAGAAGATAAAAGTGAAGTGATTATGAAGTAAGCATAAAACATACTAAATCAAGATGGGAAGTATGTTAATGACGTGTAAATCATAATCTAACACAAATTATCTCAAATTTGAAGTATGTAATTTTATTATGATTTGGTTATAATATGAATTGGGTATTGAAATATTTTATGAGGGCCTAGTCCTATCCATGGTCTTACATTATAACTCACATAGAAAACACCAATGAGGTGAAAACAATTATGAGAATGGTTTTTAAAAATGTTTTTAATGTGGTAATTTGTGAGGAGGACATGGTCCTATCCATGGTCTTACATTACAACTCACAAGGGGAACACCAATGAAGTTAATGGTAATAAAGTTAAATAATAAGGAAGTATTTTATTATGGTAATTTATTAGGAGATCCTAATCCTATCCATGGTCTTACACTGAAACTCACAAAGTGAAAACCCTAGGCAGGATGATTAGTTAACAAAAAAATATTTCTCAAGGAGAAATATTAGGATTGTTATAATGAAATAGAGAATGTAAAAATCATGACATAGGCATATTATGATAAGACCTTAGTAAACATGAGGCATACTAGGTAGAAAGGAGAGGAACTAAGAGTTTAGTGACCATCAAAATATAAAGGATACCTACTCATAATAAGCATCAAATTATATAATCAAATAGGTGAGATACTAAGATCAACTCATGATGGTTATAGGAACAATAAAATTAAAATGGACCTACCTTTCCACAACATCTTTCCCTTTCCTCGGGGCCTTTTATAGAGCTAGCGGTCTACTATGAAGATTGGGTACTTGTGTGAGAAAGTAGGTATCACTTATAGATTTTTTTATTCTCCTATCCCAATATACTAGCCTACCACACTCCAATGGACTTTGGCTCTATCATGAGGATAATTGTGAAGTCTAAGCTTAAATTATAAATGGAAGATATGTTATTAATCATATTATTTGGTGTCATTAGACTTTTGAATTTGTATGTTATGTGTTTGAATCATTGCATTTTGTTTAAATGATTTAGCTTTTAAATTTTTTTATATATATTGTTATTCCTCATCTAAATGAATTTAGAATAACCAACATGAGTGATAAAAGTGATACACATGAATGAGCTTTAAACTTTGGTTTAAATGAGGCTATGTAAACAAAGATATGATTGACTAAACACTTAGGATTACCTATAAACTAGTATGTAATCTCAAGTTTTAATTATATGTATGCTTGGTACGTAAAAGTAAAATAAAAGAAGAAAGGAGATCCAAAGTAGATTGGTATATGGTAGTAGTATAATGAGAATTCATGCTTACTAATTGATCATATGGTAGAGATGGAATACTAAGGGAATCAAAGTTTGTATAACCAAGTCACAATAATAATTTTTTGATTTTTGAGTGAGATAAGATAGCAAACAATTATTATAAAAGAGAAAAATCCATGAAAGAAGTGAACTCATTATAAAAAATGTGCATTCATGAAAAGAATGATAAGAATTCATAAGAATAGTGAAATTAAATGAAACCATGTAAAAAACATAAATCATAATATAATGATCCATGTAAAATAGATAAGTGAAACCAAATTTGATAGATACTCAAGTATATAAGAGATATAAAAATGGATTACAAATCCAATCCAAATCATAACATAGAAAAATGTGAAATAACACCATGTCATGTTCCTAAATACTGATATATTTGACCCCAAATATTATCCATGACGTATGAAATATCTCTATGAATTTAAATTCTAATGGTAGCCAGAGTCTCATCAATATTCATAAAAAGCTATACAAATACTTCCTTCTATATCTCCTCAACTAAAAAGGTAGGTGAAGCTGACAAACATTAATGCTCATGATAGATCTCATACATAGAATACTCAAGGTAAGGAATGGATGCCTGAATGGGAATACTATCTATGAGGTGAGAAGGAGGAACAACCTATAGAGAAGAGGAAGCCTTCTTGTGTGTGTGACCTATAGAAGGAGGAATGGCTAGTGTGTAGACATCTAAAACTGGCCACCAATAACCTCCAACTAGGCTTTTGACCAATTTCCATCAAAATGCATAATTTGGCATAAAAATACTAAAATACATTAAATGAGTTAAACCTATGATATTCAAGTTCTAATTTTTCCTATAGTATCATTAAATGAGGTAATTCAATTTATGAATTAGCTAATTTTGATTAGATCATTTCGAGTCAAAACGACATTTTTATACCTAGGTGGTCTAGATTGCTCTTTTCTACCAAATTTTATTGTACAAGACATGTTCCCTTGTTATTTTGTATTGACAACATCCTAAATAGGATAATAGATTCAATGAATCTAACATCACATCCTAATTCCAATCCAGTCAAAATTTGAACCAATAATATCACATTTTGATCAATTTGATTAATATATGCACCAATTGCCAAGATTTGCACCAAAATTGACTAAACATGTTTAAAGTTAATAAATTTGAATTAAGAGCCTAAGTTAATTTTTCATAGATATTTTTGAATATTTATTTTTAGAAATTGATATTGAATATTTGCATCATCAAATGACATCATTTTTTGGAAAGACATCCCAAGGCCATAAATGCATAAAAAATCTCATCAAGCCATCCCATGCCTCATTAAAACCTTCCATGCCTCTTTAATGGCTCTATATCCCAAATATTTATGAAGGCATTTAATTATTTTTACCTCAAAAATTGAATGGATCCTTAGCCACACATATTCATCTTGAGATGGATAGCTCAAGTTCATTCTAATCATTTTGAAAAATTTATAAATAGGAGGCCTTGCCTATTGATTTTTAAGCTCTTTTTATGTAAAGTTACCATACCCAAATAGATTCAAACCACATCTTGATGTAGTGTTATTATGCCCAAATAATGATCCAAATCCATCACAAAACCAAGTAAAAGGTTTCAAGAGGACATGAAGGTGACCACACTCCATTGATGAATATCTCTTGAAGCACAAGCCGAGCAAGCCAAAGAAGGAGCCTTTTGGAACAATCAAGGATTTGGTAATAAATTTATGTTTAATGCTAATATTTCTCATTTCTTTCCATTTCTAATTGTGTTTTCAAGTGGTATTTCCTCACTAAGCTCCCCCTAATGACTAGGCCTAGAGATGTTATGCTAGTTAGTGTGTTTCTTTCATTTTATTTTCATTTTAGAACTAACATGATACTAACCATACTCTCTTGAATCAAATTCCTAGTCTACATAATGAAACACCTGATGGGACCATAACATAACAAATTTAGTTAAATTATGCCTATGAGTAACCTACTAACCATTTTCATGTAGGATCTTGGAGTGTGGAAGTAAAGAAGGTAAAAATTTGAGAAAAAATCCATTTTTTTTTTTAAGTCATAGTTTTGATCTCTATTATAATCCTATTGCTGACATAGTCATATTTTTGTAGCCCTGAACAGTGTTTTTGTTAGCCAAAACATGATTTTGTCTGAATAGGAATTTTTTAGCCCTGAGTAGTGAAATCATTGAGTTGAATAATGAAATCATTACCTAGAACAACAATTTCATAGAACATCAATTTTGTTACCTAGAATGGCAATTTCATTTCTCAATATATCAATTTTGTCATCCCAACCTAAATTTACCCAAATAGCATTTTTGTGTCTTTGTGTAGTGAAATCATCATCTTAAATAGTATTTTTATCCAGAATAGCATTTTTATCCAAAATAGGACTGTCAACCTAGTAGCAGCACCATACTGAGTTATAGCGAGATTGACTGTGTGAAACTTGAGAGCTCAATTTGCAAGGTTGTTTGTCTCATTTGGAAAAGTGCTCCAAAGTAGGTAGTCCTAATCTTGTTTTTACAAGTTGAAAGGTTGGTTTGGAAGAGTAATTTGGGTGTTTTTGACCAATCATACACTTCAATTTGGGGTTCAAAAATAACTTGGTTAAAATCATGCACACTTCAAATTTGGTCTAAAATGAACATGTTAGTTTTCACACATTTGATATCTAGTGCCTAAAACAAATCTAACATGCTAGGTCTTGAACACTTCAAACTTTAGGCTTAAAATGAACTTAGGTGCTTATTATTTTATATTGTCTCTTTGGTGAAATATTTACAAGTTTTTACATATTAAATCCAAGGGGATAAATAACATCACCACACAGTTTAATTAGTACTAAAAATTGAACACACTTCAAGTTTTTGCAAAGTTATTGTCATTATTCACCTAGATTAGATTTTTTTGAGAAAATAAGGGGTTGTGCATGTATGTTCTCCCATCCATCCCCTTTAGGAAACTTTTGAGATCAAATCACCAACCTTTTTACAAAGTGCCTTAATCCAAATATGTAAAAGAGAAGTTGTCAAGGCTCTCCCCAAGACCCACATGGCTTGGGTAATCTAGAAACAACCTTTAAAGCTCTTTTACTTGTAATTTATTTCATTACATCTTGGTTTGTGAGAAGGAATTCATTCCCTCCCACAAGTTCTTTAGGGAAGCCTTGACCTAATAATTCATCTCCTAACATTGTCTTCAACCTCTCTTCATGGGGGTATATAACTCAAGATCGCCCACTGGGATGGTGGCTTGAGTAGTTAAACCATCTCTTATCACTAGGTTAAGCCCATGGGATGTATGAACACATTATAATTTATACTACACTAAGCAAGCGATAGATGTAGTGGTTGTAAAAAGGGCTAGACCTTTTTATAACAAGCCAAGTGTCATAGACCCAATTGATGTGTTACTTCTCTTACATGTTCAAGTGAAAGTCTTATGCATGGGATCCATCTAGAAACATTCAAAAACTAATTAGTTTAGTTAACCCCACTTTTCCATACCTTGTCAGTTTAGGATTTAAGATTATTATATGGTTAATTTGACTTAGATTACTTGGTTTTAGTGTGGAGTCAAAACTTAGAGTTAAGAAAAATGACATAGCCAAACACATTGTCCTCAAATTTCTTTAAACAAGGAGACGTTATGTTGTTCAAGTAAAAGCATCTTTTTCCTTTTTCAAAATCATCATCATACATTTTGGGTCATATATTTTCATTTTGGTGTGGTTATGCTACCCATTTGAGTCTAGACCTTTTTACCACATTTTTTTGAAGTCCCTCATTGATAGTTCAAATTTGAATTGGACTCTTCCAAGTTTTAAAGGTTGATGTGTTAAATTAGGTTTTTAACTTTGCACTTGACTTGTTTTAACTTGAGTTCAATTTCTGATTTAGATTGAGGGCTATTTTTAGACTCAACATCATTATCATCATTTGGTAGGACTCTCATCTTGAGTATCACTCATGCTTTTAGTCCTAGACCACACTTTGTACCACCCATCTTATTTCATGTTTTGTCTTAAGTCTATTTGATAAGCACACTTTTGCCTTAGAGATTTTGTCACAAACTTTATGTGTATCATTTGAGTTGAGGAGGGTAATGTTACACTGCCAAATTCATGTTGAAACTATTTTTCCCTTAGAGTCTTGAAAAAAACATTTACCACACCTCTTGAGCATTTTAGTGTTGTTACATTGCTCAAATTATCTTGAAACTTATTTCATAGGTCTATTTTGTCATTCACCTTTGTGTAGTTTATCAGTTAAAGGAATCTAGTTTGAGCCATTATTTGGGATAAAAAAAGCTATTCTCAAGTGCATTTTTTTTCATACCTCATACTTTTTGATCAAGTTTATGTCCAAGATTCAAATGCTTAGTTTTTGTTAGAAGTCTTTCAAAGCTGTTAGATTAAATATTTCATTTTTTAAAGTCTAGCTTTTAATGTTGTTTAGCCAAAAGCCCTAGTATATGTTTTGTTTGAGCCTAGCTTTTGACATCATGTCTAGACAAAAGACCTAACAACTTTTATTTTTCCTATATTAGATTTATTTGAAACACTTTGACCTAAAATTTGGCATTTTGATTTATGGTCCTTTTACTTGACCTTTTTGTGTGAGACATGTAACATTAGATACTTGATATTAGCTTATTTTATCACAAGTCATTGCATTGATCTTTTTGGATATATATATACATCCTTTTAACCAAGTTAGACCAAGTTTGAACCTCTTTTTAGACATCTCATTTTCAAATTTTTTATAACTCTATTCCCTTTTTTGACATAAAACATTTAGTATGGATCCCAACATGTATTTATACACTCGTAGTGGCCTCATGCATAATCTAGGATTTAGTAATGTGGTTGTACAAGAAGAAATGGTTCAAGACCATTACACAGACAAAATTGATTATAAGATAGATTCTTATCCATATTATAACACTCAAGTAGTGGCACAAAATCAAGACCCATTGGCATATTATTTGGTAAACATGCCTACATACTTAGAGTAGGATCCAAAACAAACAGAGCAGTATTTAGATTTATTACCAATAGTTAAAGAACCAATTCCTTAATAGCCATAATATGTTACTACACCATCCACATATGATCCTTATCTCTTTTATTATCACTTGTTGGAAAATAAGGATAAAATTTTGGTTAGAGATATAGAAGTAGGGGCCAAGTTTCTAGCAGACTTCCCTCATGAGAATTTGTTAGGTCTAGTAAGAATCCCTCATGACATAATTTATAGTCAAGAAACTTCTTCTATAAATCCTTTAGATATGGTCCAAATGATGCATTAGAACCCTAATATTCTTGTCAAAGGAAAGCACCTCATGGAGGATCAATTTGTACAAATTCAAATAGCATATCAAACATACTTGAACCTAGCGCACAATTTTAACCAGATGACCATGTCCAATAAACCTCTCATAGATTTAATTCCTTAAATATGAGTGCTAATATATTTGAATGGTCTAGGAAATCAAGGTGTGGACCCATTCATTAAAAACACTTTGGTTGATAACTTGTTTCATGTGACAACCATCGAAGAAGTGTATTTTTCTTCTACATAAAGCATTAAGCAAAACATAGTGGACAATGCATAAGTAACATCTAATCCAAACCAAAGTGGTGTAAATATGCAAATAATTGATACATAAATGAGTGTACCTTTAGTTAACACCATGAGTGATTCTCAAAATCAAGGAGTAAGTATTTATACATCTCAACCCCAATAAAATACTAGCACTAATCCTCAACTAGTTGCTTCTTCAAGCACTTAACTAACAGGATTAGGTAACCAAATAGTGACCAATGTCATGCTCAATAATAAAATATGACAAATATTACTCAACAAGAAATGAGTAATGTTCCACAATAGTAGGCACAATTTGACATACCAATGTAGCAAAGGCAAAATATATTTCTACCTCAACAAGGGGTAACCAAAGTTCTACCTCATGAAGTAGCAATGAACATACATCTTTCCTCATAGACCAATATATCAATTCAAATACAAATAATGTCTAATCAATAGCATATGAATATTGGTTAGTGATATATGTTTAATATCTAACATTCATTCACTTCCCAATAGAGATTTATTCAATAAAGAGGTTCCAATGTTAATCAAGTACCAATTAGGCAACCTTTCCCTTTTGTGCAAAGTGTGCCACTAGTTCAATGATAGGATCTTCGTTCATAAGTACCCCCTCAATAGCAAGGTTTGATTAGTCCATATTCTATCCTTATTTAACTTCAATAGGCATAGTATAGCCATACCCCTCCATCCCAACCTCAAAATCCCCAAACTTAGACCTACTTACCCAACCCAAACTAGAATATCACACCATAATACGTGCAATTGCAATAAGTAAAACCCAACATGTATATGTGTATTCTTAATCCATTCTCTAACCAAACCAATGTAGCCCAGCAAATACCTCTATCATACCCTAATCAAAGTGTTCCACTTGTGACCACCCAACCATCCATCCAAGCCAATATTCTTTTTAGTTTCTTATCCCAAGAATTATAACAGATGAAGGATGCAATTGCTACCATATAAGCTGGGAAACAAACTAAAAAAATTAAGTTGGATGATGTGTGTTCTTATCCATTTAACATGTATTACTTGTAAATACCATTTTTTCTAGGATATGAACCACTAAAATTTGATAAATATAAGGGGAAAGGTGACCCCAAGGTGAGTTTTTTGTTGCATGCCAGCTAGTGGCATATAGCGACATATACCTTTTGTTGTTGTTCCCAATAAGTCTAGCAGGATAAGCTTTGGAGTGGTTTTTGAAGTTTTTCAAGAATTCAGTATCTAATTTTGATGATCTTTTAGACAAGTTTGTGCAACACTTTTCATACAATCTTGAACATGAGATTTCTTTGGTCGACTTAATGTAAGCCAAGCAAAAGGATAATGAGAGTTTTGCAAGTTATATACAATAATGGAGATCCCTTGTAAGATAATTCACCCAAAATTTATTAGATAAACAATTAGATATTGTGTTTACTAAAAATTTACACAGTGAGATATCATATCATTTGGAACTACAATATGCACATATCTTTAAGGATATCATTGATAAACATTTGTTGATTGAGAGAGCCCTTATTAACAAAAGGATCATCATGATTAATCCAATAAAAATCAAGGTACCAATCTAGGAAATATCTAAAACTAGAATTAATTCTAAGTGCAAGCATCATAACCAGCATAGGACAATAACAATGATAGACCAAAACAATTTAACCATAACAAAAATGTTGTGGGAAATGGAGTAACTAAGTTATGTCATGTCCAAATAGTGTAAATACCATCTTCTCAACCCATGTATCATATCCAAATTACTCCTAATCCACAACCTTTTTATCTAATGTAGCAAGTGCAATAGCTTAGGCCTACACAACAAATGCAGCAACCTTTGCCATTGCAAGTTCCTTCTTCAAGGCGAACAGTGCCTACTCATCACATTTTTAGTGACCTTGGAGATATTATTGAATCTATTTTTTCCAAGATTGTTATTACTAATCTAATTAGCTGGCATATACCAAAACATTATCCTTAGGGCATCCCTTATCCTGATTGGTAACACTAAAATGAATTCTATAAATATCATCAAGTTAATGGGCATAATTTGCATTATTGCATGAAAATTAAACATTTGATTTAGAATATGTTGGATGACAAGGAGATAACATTGGATGGTGGTGCTTCCACTTCTAACCAAACCCTTAGAATACATCAAAACCCCTTTCCCCAAAATAACAACCAACCACAACAACAATAGCCAGTGCAACACCAACAACAATAGTTTCAACAACCAAGGCCAAACCAATAGAATCACCAATAGTATACCAATAATGTACAAATAATGGATAGAACCAAGGTCAAAATGGCAATAACTAATAAACCTACCATGTAGTTACACATGATTACAATAGGGTTTTAGGTCAAATTATAGGAGGTCATGTTAACACCATCTCCATCAATCTAAGACCAAATACTAATCAATCAAGACCTTTGCTAAACAATATCAATTCACAAACTCACTTTGATAATCCTTACTTGACCTAGGACTATATACAAGCATACCAACAAGTAGGGATTATTAATTTTTGACCCTATACTAATAACTTATCATTGCCTCATGATGATGCATAAGTGCACTAGCAAACAAGATTTATCCTATCCGGTCCCCCACCATTACTGGCATTTGTTAGAAATCATGGTACTATGTTCAATCCTAATTGTGAAATCATAACTTGAAGGTCAAATATTACCATCCCAAGCCCATATCCATCTACCACTTTACCCATTACCCAACTAGTCATTTAGCCTCAAAATAATCCATTTAACACTACCAAGAGAAGAAGTTTGACATTATGGAATAATTATAAAAGATGCCCACAAAAATATCCATTTTAGATTTATTGTGTACGTCAACAATCCACAAAAACATTTTGAATGACTTCCTGAGCTAATCCATTTTTTTAAGTGACATATCCCCTAAGAAATTTTAAGCTTTGGTTGGACACCTAGCTCTAGTCTAAAAAGTCACTTTCAACCAAAGAGATATGGCATCCCTTGGCCTATTGTATAATAACCCCTTGTACATTGAATTTTACATAAATTAACACAAATTCAAATGTGTACTTATAGATAATGGATCAAGTCTAAACATAGTGTCTTTAAAGCTCATCAAGCTTCTCAGGTATATGATGGTAGATCTTCAAGTAGAGATAATAACCATTAAAGCTTATGATAATGAGGAACAAGAATCATAAGGCACCATCTATTTACTAGTTATCCTTGGGCCATTTACTCATGATACATTTTTCCATGTTTTAGATCTTGATTTGTCATAAAACATGCTTTTGGAAAGACCTTGGTTACTTGAAATTCATGCAATTTCATTGACATTGCACCAATGTATCAAGTTCTCTCATTCTGAGATGGAATTTTATATACTAGGAGATTTGCATATTTACAAGCATTGTAAACACCTAGAAGCTAAGTTTAAGAGTTATAATTATCATTTTATCATGAATCTAGTGGCCAAGCAAGATAAGGGAAAATTAATATTCCTTTATTCACTAGAGGACAACTGCATTGATCCTAATACCCTTGATTCCCTTTTTTACATGTTGCCTCCTGAAATATCTAACCATTATACCATATCATCCAATTAACTAGGATAATATCTAACCCATGATAACTTTCATATTTCCAACCTTCCATAGAACCCAAAGTCCTTTGGAAGACCTAAAGAAAAGTTACTTCATCTAAAATGGAAACAAAAGGGCAAAGGTAAATACTATAGTCCAAGACCCATCACATTTGTACCAACATTTGGCCTAGAGTAGGACCCTCTCAAAGCAGATGAATCATGGCTAAACAATGATAATCAAGTTGATAATTATGAAAATGCAAAGTATCCTATTCCCAATAAGATCATGAATAATCATGACTATGAAGGAAGAGTTCTAGGACCAAACCAACAAGGAGCAGTCAAATCAATTTTCATGACCAAATATAAAGGACCCAATGGACTTGGATTTTAACCACTTGGGAGTGACCCCATATACCTTACTCATGTTCCATCACCATCGACTAGTGATGAGGATGATAGAAATAAAGTAGAGTTTGATCATAACCTTTTTGATGACCTAGCTGAGACCAACCTATTTAATACTCATTCTATTTGTACCTTTAAAACTATCATTCATCATAACCCACTACCATTGTATTATCTTCAACTAATAGCTTAAAACCAAAAAGACCAACATAAAATAGCATTCACCACTCCATCGGGAAAATTTTATTATCAAGTTATGTCATTTGGTCTTAATAATTTAGGGACTACCTATCAAAGAGCCATGACCATCATATTTTATGATATGATTCATGACATTATTGAAGACTATGTCGATGACATTCTTGGAAAATCAAAGACCAAAGTCAATCATTTAATAGTGCTATGTAGAATATTTGAAAGACTGCATGAGTACAAAGTTAGACTTAATCCTAAGAAGTGTGTCTTTAGAATTATATTAGGTAAATTACTAGGCTTCATTATGTCTCATTGAGGCATTGAAGTTGATCCAGCCAAAGTCTAAACCTTAACAGAGATGAAACCACTAACTATTTTGAAGTAGTTCCATAGTTTTCAAGGCAAGATCTAATCTATCTGATACTTCATATCATAATTGGCTAATAAATTTTATCCTTTTACACATATTTTGAAGAAAAGAGTCACATTTCATTGGGATGGTCACTATCAGATAGCTTTCCAATAGCTTAAGGACTATCTAACGAGTCCACCTATTTTATTACCTCCTATTCCAAAAAAGCCATTCTTATTATATCTATAAATTACTGACAATTCATTGGGTGCACTTTTGGCTTAGCATGATGATAAAGAAAAGGAGTATTCCATGTACTATTTAATCCATACACTAGTCACGTATGAACATAATTATATACCCATATAAAATCTTGTCTAGCCATGGTCTTCACAACTTAAAAACTATGCTATTACATGTTAAACAATAAGACCATGGTTATTTTAAAAGTAGATCCGCTCAAGTATATACTATCTAAAATAGATTTACAAGGCTACATGGTCAATTGGATCATGCTTCTCAGTGATTTTGACATGGAGTACATCAACCAAAAATCCATTAAGGGGTAAGTTCTTATACATCAGCTTGCTAAAGTACCCCCTGCTGATACAGAGCCATTGACATTCTAATTTCTTGATGAATCCATAATGACCATCATTGACACACCTCTTAAGAAGTAGCACTAAAAGTTATATTTTGATGGATCTTTCACAACACATGGATCAAGGGTAGGCCTTTTATTTATTACACCACAGGGGGATCTAATCCCTAAATCATTCAGGATCATCTTTCCTTGTACCAATAATATGGCCAAATATGAAGCACTTGCTCCAGGGTTTTTCCAAGTGGTATAATATAACATACCTCATTTCAAGGTTTATGGTGATTTTTAATTAATCATTAATCAGGTTACAGACAACTTTCACACCAAAGATGATAAGTTGGTTCCATACAAGGCTATAGTCGACACTCTCAAGAACTAGATTATCGACATTTAGTTTGAGCACATACCAAGGGCAAGTAATAGAACCACAAATGTTATGGCCACTATTGGATCTCTGATTTGACAAATAGACATAGTTAAAGGGTATTAGTTCCTTGTCAAAAATTTGTTAGCACTAGCTCATGAACCTTTAACCATCATGAAGATTTGTGATATTGATGGTCCTAATTCTATCTGATACGCATACCTTTATAACTACCTCCATGACCAAGTTTTACCACCTAACCTATCTTAAAAACAAACTAAATCCTTCATCCACCAAACCGCTCATTATACCTTACTTGGATCAACCCTTTATCATCATAGTTTTGATGGAACTTTACTTCATTATTTAACTTTGGTAAAATCTACACTAGCATTACAAAAATTTCATGAATGAGTTTGTGGATCCCACACTAGTGGGGAAGTCCTATCCAAAAATCTCTTACATACTGGTTATTATTGGCCCATGATAGACACAAATGTAGTTGCATATGTAAAGAAGTGTGATAAGTGTCAATGGCATGCCAATATGATTCATGTCCCAGCCAAAACTCTAAAACCAATGTTGACACCATGGAAATTTGCTACATGGGGCCTTGACCTCATTGGTAAGATCAATCCTACCTCATCTAATGACCATAAACATATCCTTACTGCCACTGAATATTTCACTAAGTGGGTTGAAACTATACCCCTCATTTATGTGACTAGAAAGAAAATTTCCAAGTTCATTTTCAACCATCTCATTTTTCACTATGGTATCCCCTCTAAAATTATATCTAATAATGGAGGATCATTTAAGAACAAGGATTTAAAATATTTATGTATCGAATACAACATCACACAATATTTTTCCATGACATATTACCCCTAAGGTAATGGTCAGGTCAAAGCATCAAACAAAACCATTGTTAACATTCTAAAAAATATTGTCAATGATGTTGGTCATAATTGGCACCTTCATCTATTCCATGCCCTTTGGGCATATTTTACCAATCACTATACACCCACAGGAGCCACTCCATATTCATTTTTTTATGGTACATAGTCCATTATTCCCATTGAGGTCAAGTTACCTTCTCTACGCATCTCTTTCAAGCATGTCTTGGATGACAATGACTATTGAGTAGCTCACCTATAATAACTAGATTTACTTGATGATAAATGCATGGATGCGATGAAAAATATCCAAGCCTATCAGAATTAAATTTGAGGCCACTACAATCAATGTGTGAAGCATAGAGAATTTGAACTTGGTGATTATGTCCTTAAAAAGAACCAAAAGAATACCATGGCCAAAAAGAAGCATAAAGGAAAGTTCAAACCTAACTAGATTTATCCTTTCATCATTATGGAAAACTATGGAATAAGAGAAAGTAGGCTTACCACACTAGATGAACATGAACTTGATGAGTTGATGAACATTATCTACCTCAAGCGGTACTATGCTTGAGTGACTTGGTGTGTTGTCTATAAGGATTGTTTTAAGTTGTATCATTTTTTCAATATTCTTCTTTATACTATACCATTTTACCATCCTATTCATCTGTTTCTCTATATTTTCACTAATTACATTCAAGGAAGAAGAAACTAAGGTTAAAGGTCTTGGGTTTGACATTACCCAGATTAAGTGCGCACCATATCCAAGCATTGTGGGAGCTCCTCTTTAGCTGTGGAGGAAACACCTGCAATCAAAAAGAAACTCAAACAAAGAAAATGTTAGAGGAGGATATGGTGGACTGCCAAGCTACTCACTCGGTCCCATAAGCGTGAAGCTCTGTAAGGGATGATAGTCCACTATTTAATGAAAAGAGTGTTGTATAAAAAGAAATGATGAAAGACTAAGAAAGAGAAAAATAGATAATGCATACCTATTCTCTGCAATTAGTCTATCATAGTCACTGACATTGGTATTCCTGTCGAGGTTGGTTGGGTCAATTATGCCGACATCAATTTTGTTGTCGATGTCGGTAGGGGCAGTGGGCCTTGGATGGGTTTCAGGATATTTTTGTGGTTGACAGAGGAGTCTAAAAGTTTAAAGGTTTGTGCAAGGTTGTGGGAAAGTGAATAAGGTCTGAGGAAGGGCAAAGGTAGAGGATAAGTGTGAAAAGAGGGTAAGAATAAGAGGAAGGCTTTTCAGCCTCTCCACGGAAGAAGTCGGGTTTCTCAATAATTCTTAAAAATATCAAATGGAAACAAACTACCAATGTATTCTAAAATACTAAAATAATAAGTAGAATACTTAACTCTATTAGATGAAGAACTAGAGGTGTCAGGATGCTTATTCTTATTGTGGTTGATGTTGAGGTCCTTGTACAATGTTTCAATCCAATGTCTGGAGTGACTTGTGCAGAGCTTTGATATCCAGGAAAGTGATAGTTGAATTTTGATGATTAGTGTCAGAGTGTGTGCATAAATTAGTAAGAAGGTGAGGGGAAACTCAATGTTAGAGCTCGAGTTATGTAATCAACATCAGCTATCCCGCTGGCATCGGCGTAGGGATGACGATGTCGGCTGAGGGTTGATCGACGTCGACAAAGAGAGAATAGGTAAAAGGGCTATTTTTAGGTCTTCACCTATTTCTCCACCTACCAAGTGCCTTTGTCATTGGAGAATGGTCAAAACATGGGTTTATAAGGCATGAGAGTTGGTTAGGAGGTTAGGATGGAGTGAGAATATGTCATGGTTAGTTAGGATTTAGATGACCTAGTCTCAGGGTGACTCATAGGGTAAGAAATGGTCTTAGGGTGAGGTGTCCAAGGTGAGGTGTCTAGGTGAGGTCATTAATTTAAAATAAGTAGTTTATTTTAAATTAATAAGGTGTGTAAGTGTTTAGAAGGGGACCAAGGGGGGTTGACACGATACTGGTGTCTACATTTGCCCCTTTTTATCTTGTAGTTTGTTCTGACGAACTGCAAGACAAAAATAGGTGTAGGTTGCCCTAGGTATGGGATGAGGTATTCCACCTCAAAGTGGGAATCAAGTGAAGGGAACCCAAAATTAGGTGCCAATTTGATAGGCAGTGGATGGATAGGGTGAGTGTGAATGCTGCAATAGTTGAGATTGTGCGTATACCACTTCACTTGATAGGCAGGTCAAATTGTCACAGGCAAGGTCGAGGAGCACTAAAATAATCCCCAACTTATTAGTGGTAGCTGATTGGGTTAGATCGATCAAAGTTGTAGCTCCAATGGTCGAGGAGCACTCAAATTAAAGTAACTAGTCCCCAGCTTATTAGTGGTAACTGATTAGGTTAGATCAGTCAAAGTTGTAGCTCCAATGGGCATCATGTTCTAAGTATCTCGAGCTAGGAAGTGCTCCTAGAAAACACAAAAATGTCATATATACTGGGGATCAACTTGGGTGTGATCTGATAATAGGTGTGAGGGGCACGTATAATTTGCTAACTATTCGTGAGGTAGCATATGCAATCAAAACAACTAAGGCAAAGTTGTCTCGAAAGTGGTCATGGTCTGAGGAGATAGTCACAATCTCCAAGATCATTGGTTGAGTTGAGCTGAGATATAAGTGATCTCAAGTGTTGTTTGTTGTGGTTAGGGAGATATATGTGATCTCTAATGTGCCCCATGAGAAGTCCAAAGTGACTTCTATAGTGGCAGGGCTAGTTGTTTGGTCATGATTTTAGATAGTTAGTCCATTAGGTAGACGAACCAATGAATGGCCGAGCTAACCTTAGAAGACCCCATGTCAACTGAGTGTTGCCTACATAGCCCCTATTTTAAGGGCCTCAGGCCAATGTAGTTATCCCAAAAAGGGAAGAAGAGTCAAAGAGGTTGATAGTTGTTTTGGTCATGTTAGTGTTTTTAGCATTTCCCATATGTTTAATGGTACATGCTTGAAATGATGAGTTTATGATGATGTTATAGCCTTTTCCATATTGTGTGATGGTGTATGCTATAACATAGGTTATGTGGTTTTTCATCCCTAGCAATTTTCCATATTGGTGATGGTGTATGCTAAAAATGAAATGAGTTTATTTATGCCTCAGCAGGTTTCCATATTGGTGATGGTATATGCTTGACATAAATTGTGTTTGGTTGATAGTTTCCATGTGTATTGTTTTCCATAGAAACTAATGTGAATCGGTTATGATAATTTATATAACACAAATTGGTATTTGCATTAAATAAATCATGATGTTATGTTAATGGTTAGAAAATGTTTTGGTTGTCATGTTATTGGCATGTGACGAAGGTGTGTAAGAAGTGAAAGGCACATTGCTCTTTCATTGACAAGGACCATAATGATAACATAAATAGGGTTTTTGCAAACAAAATCCCCATTCATGCATTACATTGTTGACCATTGGTTTGTGTTAGAGAAGTATGCTAATCACTTGACATTAAGTGAGCTCAAAAATCCCTTGGGTATGTTGGGGTAATAGGTTTGATTATGTGATATCTGAGGATAGAGTAACCCTTTTTTAGCAGGGATAACTTTGCCCCTTTTATAGGTGACCCTGAGAATGACTATAGGCAAGTCCATGACTTAATAGTTTATCAGTCTTTTTTTTTTTTTTTTTTGATAGACTGATCAATGCGAGAAGTCTACTTGGGGATGTTGTCTTTGTTTTGTGGTCATGTGAAGTTGATTGATGTGGGAAGCTTCTAAGAGAGTGTTGTTTATGTAGCAAAATTTGGGCATAGCCATCCTTTGAGGGAGTGGTCTATATTCTACTTTATATGTTTTAATGTCTTTGAATAGCTATCCTTCAAGGGAGTAGTCTACTAATTATAGCAATAATGCAGTTGTCCTTCGAGGGAGCAATCTACATTTATAGTTTATGACCTTTTAATATTTTGTTAGGCATCCCAATTTTTTATTTTTTTTTACTGAAGTTTTAGTCATGGACTAGACTATAGAGGTTTAGGGGTTTCCTTTTTTATTAAGACAAAGCATAAATGCTTAAAAAAAGGGTTAACTAATATTTGTAGGGAAAAAGGGTTGAAAAAAATAAGAATGAGGATGACAAGGGTTGCTCAAGGGACGAGCTCAAGTTAAACATCAAGTGAATGATTTCTTGGTTAACAGTAGAATGGTCATAAATACAAGGCATTAAGGGGCTCAAGTTCTAGCTGGCCTTCAAGAGAAGACAGATGATAAGTCCCTGATCCATACTTATGCATTATTATATAGGGTTTGAGCCAATTAGGAGCAAACATGCCTCGTTTGCTTCTTTCCATATTGGTCACATGTTGGTTTTCTTCAAGGATGAGATCTCTGATTTTGAACTCTCGCTCTTTTAGATTTTTGTTGTAGGCATGCTTGATGCAAGCTTGGTAGATATGAAGATGATTAAGAGTGGCAAGATGATGTTCATCAAGTAACTCAAGTTGTGCTAATCGATCTTGATGAAAGTCATCGTTAGAGAGTATGTCATGCAAGGAGATGCCACAAGTTGGTCGATGCTTAGCAAAAGAAAGCCATCCTTTGGGCAAGCTAGGTTGAGGTCGTGATAAATTCAAATTCCCCTAGTTGCTTTTGTGATAGGGACAATGTTTGAGACCCATTATGGATAATCAATGGGTTGGATAAATGAGACAGAGAGAAGATGTTGAAGTTCCTCTTTGACAAGAAGTGTGACACGAGGATGCATCTTGTGATGATTTTACCTAACAGGCTTAGCTTCATGGTTCATGACGATGTTGTGGATGACAATGTCAGGGTCAATACCAGGCATATCATTATAGGACCAAGCAAAGGCTTTGCTATGATCTATAAGGAATGTGGTATAGTCGAGTTGTTCCTGGGCATCTAAAGATTGACCAATCTTTAACATGTGAGGAACATCAGAAGATGGGAGATTAATGTCAACAATTGATTCATTTAACATAACCTATGTCTCTAAAGGAAGTGATCGTTGTATGAAGGAGTCATCCACACCCATGTAGTTGAGTATAGCATCATCGTCCAGACATTGGATAGTGTTGATGCTAGAAGATTCATCGTCTATCATGTCTGGATAAATGAGAGGAAGAGACCTTGTTGCCCCACCTAGTTGATAGGTCAAGGGTTCCAAGTGAATGGCGTTTATGCAAAAAAAAACTAGGAGGGATGGAGACCACCGACTCCATAGGTGAGGGTGGGGGACTAGGTGAGTTTGGAGGAGAATGTTCTATGACAGTTTCATGGCAAGGGATCTTAGAGGGTTCTGTAGGTTCTTTGAAACCCACGCCATGTCATTTCTTGGCATTTTTGATTACCTCATCATTTGGAGGCTCAATGGGCTTGTGGGGACCTTATTCATAATGCCCAAAGCCAAAACCCTTCTATGCACACCTATAAAGATAGGTGTGAGCAAAGCGAGGGTTATCAAGGAAGGAGAAATCGAAAGTGAATTGTTGGGGTGATGAGAGAGGATTTCCAACGGTAGGAGCCTGATCTAGCCCTCCATAGGTGAGATTAGTTTGGAGATTGGGAGGACCATATGGAATGACCATTCTGATGTGATGGTTGTAGCTAGGGTGGTGATAAAGTTGTCCATATTCCTGTGAAGTTTGGAACATGTCAAGGGTAAGCAAACAATACTCCCCAAGTGAAAGGCATTGGAAGGTATCTTCCATAGGATCTTTTGTGATCATTTGAGGCATAGGTGTAGGTGTGACTAGTGTTTTCGAGCTTGTCGAGGCTTTTCAGGGTGGAGGTGGTGTTTGGGTGGATGTTTTCAAAGGTATGAGAACATCATTAGGTTGGTAGGTTGTGTTGCATGTTTTAAAGGGGGAAGGGTCAGCAAGAATGACATGAACCTGCCCCTCATGTTTAAACTTGACACAATGATGCAACGTGGAAGGGACACAGGTCATGGCATGTATCTAAGGTCATCCCAACAACATGTTATATTGGAACTCCCCCTCAATGATATATAAGAGTTTTGGAATTATTTGTGGGCCAACACGAACATGCAAGACCACAGTGCCAATAGTAGTGGCAGTAGCATCATTGAAAGAATGAAGAATTGCATTAGTTTTTGACATGCAATTCTTCAGAAGTGTTAGTTGATCATATGCATGGGTAGAAATGATGTTAATGCTAGCACCTCCATCAATCATAACCCACTTAATGCGAGTTTGATCAATGTAAGCCGTGATAAAGAGGGTGGCATCCTGATCTTCTAGGTTAGAGGTAGGAATCTCAGAATCATTGAAGGTGATGGAGGCAATGGTTGGTAATGTTTTGACTAAAGCAGCTAGTGGTTGGGGGTCTTCAGGTTGGACCTCCACTACTTTTAAAGCTTTGATCAAGGCTTGGAAATGTTTTGGAGAGTTTTGAACTAGGTCATACAAAGACATCTTCACAGGGGTTTGGTGAAGTTGTTTCACCATGGAATCACGAATTGCCTTAGAAGATGTTGGTTGAGATGTGCCCAAGATAGAAATCTTAGGCTTTGGTGGTTGAGAAGGCTTGGCAAATGGATATGTCCAAGGGATAGAAACCTACTCTTTTCCTTTATCCTTTAAGGTTTGTGACCTGGTGGCCACATTAAGAGTGTTGATTTCGAATAAAGGGGGAGAAGGTGGTAGAGGGACCATAGTCTCACGTTGGGATCCTGATTCAAGTGAGGAGGTTTGGGAGGCATGGGATGGTGTCAGTGGCTTGTCAAAAGTGAGGTCAAGGAGATCCTTGATGAGAAGGGTATCTTTTTTTAGGTGTTGATGAATGACAACTTTAAGAGCACAACAATTCTCAGTATCATGCCCAAGTGTGCGATGATACACACAGATTCTAGTGTCATTAAATCAACATGGTTTTGGTTTGAGAGGTTGGTATGGATTAATTAGTGGGAGAATGATGCTAGAAGACTGAAACAATTGGCTTAACAGTGAAGCATAGGACCCCACTAATGGGTCTCTACTCTTTATTGGTGTAGGGGTTGACAACTTCTGTATAGGAGTTGTAGGAGGAGTTTTTTGCACCACTTTTTTAGTTGGTGGTGTGGCCACACATGTAAATGGCACTTTCTTGGTGAGAGGTGTCAAATTTTTTGGAGTAGACATGTTTTTGATAGGTAGAGGGAGTAATGGAGGCAATTTTTTTTGTTTTTGTGAGGTGTTGGAATTGGGAGCACTCCTGTTAAAGTGGAAGGATGTGGACCCAAGATAGAGGGCAATGGTGAAGGTGGGGGAGGAATTCTCTTATGTGATTTAGTAGCCTTCTTTGGTATGGTGTGAGGACCACTACTATGTAGGGCGAGGTTCAAATCTACCTTCACTTATGGGTGAGTGAGGTTTGATACCAGGTGAACACTGAGAGATTTAATCTATTTTAGCATGGTGGACCCCTGCAAGGGTTTGGATTCAGGTGTGGAAGGCTGAGTTTCTAATAATTTAAAAGTGGAAACCTAATTTTTGTCAAAGACTTTGGGGTAATTTGTCATGGAAGGATCGACAGTATAAGGTGAATTGGGATGTGTAAGATAAGGAGCCTTAAGTCACTCCCATATCACCTCATGTTCTAGGTTTCTAGAATGGAGAAATCCTAAGTTTTCTACCAATTGAGAGAAGGGTTTAGATGATGTCGTGCAAGGCTTTACAGCCAATCCTTCAAAAGATTTGGGCAATTATGAGAGTAGAAATGTGTTGGATGTAGTGATCATGGGCCAAAGGTGATAGATAACCATCACTGGATCTTCCTCGACCGAAGTAGGTGAGGTGACGAGTTCTTCTCTCGGTGGAGAAGGGAATGGAGAATTTGGCTCTTCAAGTAAATAGAGCATAGGGATGATCATGCCTTCCATGTGTGGTCTAAGAGTGGGAAAAGTATGATCCTCCATTGGTGATAAAAATGATAAGGGTGGGGCCACCGGTGTTGGTACCACTAAAGCATCCTCCAATATGGGAGAGGTTAAAGTAGACACTCTTACATGTGAAAGAGGAGTGGATGGAGGACTATCCTCCATCGGTGGAGGGAAAATAGGAGAAGAAGGCTCCTCTAAAGGGTGAAGTAGAGGGATTATGGCCCCTTATACATGAGGGTGTGGGGTATGAATGGTAACTTCTTCCAATGGTAAAAGAAGAGGAAAGGTAGGGGCAAGAGGAATAGGTAATACGAGTTCCTCACGAGGTAATACAGATTCCTCACGAGGTAGAAGAATGGGTAGAGGAGGTGCTTGATGTCATGGGGGTGATATAGGTTCTTCTACCCATGGTGGAGAAATGGGTTGACCAATCACTTCAGATTGTGAGAGAGGTTGGATACGAATGATAGGAAAGACCATGTTGACAGTGCATATATTTTGTTTTTGAGGGTCATCAACTATGGTCTGAACATTGTTCTGAATTGGGAGATGGTTAGGAAATGGTTGCCTAAAGATATCCATGTTTTTGTTGGGAGGCACATTAGGGTTATCCAAAATAAGCTCCCCTTTGTCTAACATGTCTTGAATAATGTTTTTGAAGGTTTTGCAATTGTCTGTGTCATGACTCTTGACACAATGATAGTTACAACAGTCATTTTCCCTATACCATGCAGGGATGGCTCGTGAGGGGTCAAATTGGATTGGTCAGATTTGAGGGAGGTTGAGGACTCTCTACTTCACTAGTTTATCCAATATGGAAGCCTATGATTCTCCTATTGGAGTGTATCATCGTTGTTCATACCGTTGTTGGAATTGTCTTGTGATGCTTAGCGACGTGGAGGGCTTAGATTGGTTGGTTGTGATAGAAGATGATGACCTAAGGACCATAGCATTTGCCGATCCCTTAGACTTGGAGTGGGAATAAGAAGGTTTGGAAGAAGAAGGATCATTGGATTTTGCGTTAGTATTTTTGTTATGCAATTTGACCTTATCTTCTTCGATTACACAGAGTCCAAGCTTTCAGGCCATAGTGAAAGCTTCATCAAATGTGAGGAAAGTTTGAACCCACAAAGTAGATGAGATGTGCTTGGCACATGCTCTTGAAAAGAGCTCAATGAGCTCAAGTTGAGGTAGTGAGAAGGAGAGTTGGTTGATCAAACCTCTCTAATAGGTGATGAAGTCAGCTATTGACTCATCCTCAAATTGTTTAATGGAATAAAGGTCCATTATGGAGATCTTCTTAGTGATGTTGATTAAGAAATGGTTGAAGAATAGCTGAGTGAGTTAAGTGAAGGTGAAGAGAGAATGACTAGTAATGGAGCTATACCAGTCAAGGACGGTGCCAAAAAGTGACATGGGGAATGTGTGAAGTAATAACACATCATCGTGTGCTATGAGGTAACAAGCATGTCTAAACACTTGAAGATGTTGTTGTGGGTCCTCTTTACTCTGAAAGCAAGTAAATTTTGGGAGTTCCCATTGGCTAGGGTATGGTCGAATAGAAACTGAAGGGTGGATATGTTCATTATAGATTTGTTCATATGAAATAACATTCTTTAAACATGAAATAGATGTCTCGAGGTTGGACATCTTATCCATCAGCATATTAATTAGATCGACAGATGGATTGGCATGAGGGGCACCCCCTAAGTTATAGGGTACCTGGAAGATGTTGGAAGGGGCGTATGACATACTTGGTTGCATTTGTGTAGGTGCAACATACTGATAGTTTGTCATAGGGTCCAATGTTGAGGCCAAGGGGGCTTGTGTCGTGAAGTTGGAGGGCACAACTTGACTAGATGCTACCAAGGGTGGTTGAATGGTGGTAAGAGTAGTTAAAGGATGAGTAGCCACTCTCGTGTTTATAGGCATAAGAGTGGGTAGAATAGAGACAATCAAGTTTTAGAAAGGTGTCAAACTTGGTTGAATTGTTTGTGGTTGGGGGGTACAAAAACCCTGATGGGGGTAGGGCCAGAAAGGATTGAAGGGGAGGCCAAATCTTGAACATTGGCCATGGTTGGGTTACTAGTCGAGGCAATGGCCTGAGTGACCATAGGTTGGGTAGTGGATGCTATTGATATCATTATCGCTTCAGTCAAAGAAGTTGGCATCCCATAAATAGGGTTACCTAAAGGATCTCACATTTGGCTTTTAGTGAGATAATGTTGGAGAGCCTTGACGTTGTGGTCAAGAAATCTCTCAAATTCTTGATCCCCTTTGGGAACAATAGGAGGTTGATCGGGGGTAGGCTGGATAGGAGTATGCTCAGTATCTGAAGTATACTCCATTAGGTGACTTGGTACAAAAGGCGAAGGTGGGAGTCGCTGTTGAGTCACATGGTCAACAAGGGATTTGGCTTGATTGCGTGTCAGAACCATGTAAGGTGAAAGGGGTTCAAGTTCCAAAAACTATGTGTTTTAGTTTTAGAAAACCAAAATTTGTGTTTAACAGTAAGAAATTTAGGTTTTAAGCTTGTTGTTTGGAAAGAAAAATTTGTTGACAGTGACCGATGTCGGTTGTTTTAACCGATGTCAGTTATAAAATGTTGCCGATGACAGTTAGATAACCGATGTCGGTGAATGGTTTTTGCCGATGTCGGTAGAGAAACTGATGTTAGTTTCTGTGTAATTCTAGAAACACAAAAAACTAATAGTTTTTGGAGCAAAAAGATATTCTGAGTTGTATTAGACTTCAGAATGATGTGACCTTACCAGCTCAAACAATTAGAAAAAAATAACAAAATAGATGATTAGGCAAGTAACCTCTAAAATGTTAGATTTCTAGGAATAAATTTTAGAGTCATGGTGGCTTATGCCTTAAGAGAATGTGTTGGGAATTGGGATTGTAGAATAGGTCCTAGAGAAGAAGTCTATGGTTGGTTTCAGGTTGTGTTTTGGTGCTCAACAATATCTGTGTTAGGTTTAGTACGTGGCCTGGTGCTAGGGCTTGCTCCCTTCACTTCACAAACCTAGAGCCGAGCTGGGCCACTTAGCCAAAATATACTTTGCCTATAATTTATACTCTGCTAGAGAACAGAGTGGGTCCTCCTCTTGGTGATGAAATCCAAGTAGGATCGCCAGGTGGGGTAAGGTATCCGCTAGGTGATGAAATCCTAGACGGGCCTTGTCTCAAGTAAGTTTAAATGTTTAATTTGATTGTGATTGTGGTTTGGTTATGTAACATTTGTGCACTATGATTTATTCATAATGCTTTAATTACTAAGTGGGCTAAGTATGCATTCAAGCAAGAATGAAATGCAATAGTTTTTAACCTAAATCGAAATATGTTGTTCAAAAGCAAGCAATTGGAGAAGAGGTTAAGAGTATGAGTTTTTCACTACTCTATGCAAGAAGTAACAAGAAGAAAAAGAGATGTTCTTTTTAACTTCTGCTAATGATTTTCTTTTGAAATAGAAAGTAAGAAGAGGGGAAGAGATACAAGAAGAGAATATTTTCCTAATGCATCTATATGAAAATTTTCTCTTTTTAAAAGAAGAAGAATGAACCCAAGGAAAACTCCAGGGGTCCCACCGGGCGTGCCAAAATGTTTATCTATATTTTCTCTAATTACATTCAAGGAAGAAGAAACTAAGGTTAAAGGTCTTGGGTTTGATGTTACTCGAATTAAGTGTGCACCGTATCCAAGTGTTGTGGGAGCTCCTCTTTGGCTGTGGAGGAAACACCTACAATAAAAAAGAAACTCAAACAAAGAAAATGTTAGAGGAGGATATGATGGACTGCCAAGCTACTCACTCGGTCCCAGAAGTGTGAAGCTCTATAAAGGATGGCAGTCCACTGTTTAATGAAAAGAGTGTTGTATAAAAAGAAATGATGAAAGACTAAGAAAGAGAAAAATAGATAATGCATACTTGTTCTTTGCAGTCAGTCTGTCACAATCACTAATGTCGATATTCCTGTTGAGGTTGGTTGGGTCAATTATGCTGACGTCAATTTTGCTACCGATGTCAGTAGGGGCAATGGGCCTTAGACAGGTTTCAGGGTATTTCTATGGTTGATAGAGGAGTCTGGAATTTTAAAGGTTTGTGCAGGGTTGTGGGAAAGTGAATAAGGTCTGAGGAAGGGAAAAGGTAGAGGATAAGTGTGAAAAGAGGGTAAGAATAAGAGGAAGGCTTTTCAACCTCTCCACAGAAGAAGTTGAGTTTCTCAACAGTTCTTAGAAATATCAAATGGAAACAAATTACCAATGTATTCTAAAATACTGAAATAAGAAGTAGATACTTAGCTCTATTAAATGAATAACTAGAGGTGTTAGGATGCTTATTCCTATTGTGGTTGATGTTGAGGTCCTCATACAATGTTTCAATTCAATGCCTAGAGTGACTTGTGCAGAGCTTCGATAGCCAAGAGAGCAATAGTTGAATTTTGATGATTCGTCTCAGAGTGTGCACGTCAATCAGCAAGAAGGTAAGGGGCAGCTCAATGTTAGAGCTCAGGTTATGTAACCGACGTCAGCTATCCCATCGACGTTGGCGTAGGGATGATGACGTCGGCTAAGGGTTGATTGACATCGGTGGAGAGAGAATAGGTAAAAGGGTTATTTGTAGCTCTTCACCCATTTCTCCACCCACCAAGTGCCTTTTCCATTGGAGAATGGTCAAAACACGAGTTTATAAGGCACAAGAGTTAGTTAGGAGGTTAGGATGGAGTGAGAATACGTCATGGGTAGTTAGGATTTAGATGACCGAGTCTCAGGGTGACTCATAGGGTAAGAAATGGTCTTAGGGTGAGGTGTCCAAGGTGAGATGTCCAAGGTGAGGTGTCTAGGTGAGGTCATTAACTTAAAATAAGTAGTTTATTTTAAATTAATAAGTTGTGTAAGTGTTTAGAAGGGGACCAAGGGGGGTTGACACGATATTGGTGTCTACATCATCCTACCAATGTATCACTTTTTCTTATCACATACCCATTTTACCATACCTTCTCATTAATTGAGTTCATTTCTCTCTCCCTACCTAGCCCTATGACCTTGGTTCCATCATCACTTTCAACAAGAGGATTCAGATCTTATTTCAGTAGTTGTTTCACACATTCTAGATAAAGGCAATATTTGGGAGCAGTTTGGCAGTTGCATCCTTCATTTCTTATTCTATTATCTCTACCAAGTGTTCTTCATTATAACTACCTATAGGTAAATTAGTGTTTCACTGGTCTTACTAGTAATTATATCCACCTCTGGTAAATTACTATCATTAACCTATGTCATTATTTCCTAAGTTATAACCACTTATGGGAAAACTAGGGGCAACACTTGTTTATCATTCCTTGATGTACCAACTAGCCATTTCCTATGCCTTTATACCAATTGTGCTTATTTTATTTGAATTGGCTACTACACTAGTTAGATTTCTCTATTGTAAGGCAAAACTATAGTGACTTGAGGTCCTATCCTAGGACTAGATAGGTAACACTCGATATTTGTTAAGGTCCGCTCAATCACCCTTTGAACCACACTCTCATTGTTTTGCGATCAACCTAAAAAATTATCTTGCCATTTTGTGAGCAGCCTAAGCCATGCTCTCATCATTTTGTGAGTACTCTAAGCCATGTTCTCACCATTTTATGAGTAGCCTAAGCAATGCTCTTACCATTTTGTGAGCTTAAACCATTTTATATCTCTTCATTCTTAATTGAGTTGAGATATTCAAAAATTCTAAAAATATGCATAAAATCTTAAAAAAACCAAAAACATTGACCACTTTTTTGCCTTAAGGATTCTAAGAACCCTTACTGAGTCATAATCAAATCACTTGTCATTTAGTTTTTCCATCTTTTTGGCCTTTTATCCCATGCACTTGTTATTTTTCAAGACTATTCATATTCTTCTATCACATCCATTATGTTTATTTTTCATCAGTTATTATTTTCTTCCCATTTTTTGGAAAAATTACATTTGACCTAAAGTTTTTATTAGATATTATGTCCATGGAACTATGTAGGTAGCATCCACTTATCTAGTGCATATGGAGATAGCTCAACCACCCCCTTCCTTTTCTTTTATTCCCCTATTCATGTTTGTTTGCTCAGTTGTCACCTATTTTATAGGGGCAATGTTTGACTAGTTTAAGTCACATTATTTGTACTAATATTAGGACTAACTATTATTTGTTTATTTGCTTGTTTTATTTATTTATTGTTTGTGTACATGTTTATTTACTTTCAACATTGTTTTTGTGATTCGGTATATGTGCTTTCATTGGGTGATTCCTTGCACATTTATACTTGAATCCATCCATATGCATATGTTTACATTGTCATCATGGTTTTTATCATTGGTGCATTATTTTTTTTGAATATTGGATTTTGAGAGTTAATATTTATGCATCTTTTGGCCCTATCCTCATGGTTTTATATCATGATGAATACCATTAAGTGATACAACAAAAATCAGCTATAGGAATTCTAATCAACAATGGTGGCATCAACATCTCCTTAACACCAGAATCAATGACATCTCAATCATATCCCAAATAGCTTAATTAAACAATGATAGAATTTTAACCTTTGTTAGTTCATATGAGCATCTCCCTACTAGAAGTTTGTCTCGATTCATCTTTATCCTCTGTATCAAGTTACCCACATCATATTTTCCATCATCATCCAATCAATCATGTTTGCCATAATCGGGGTCCAATGATTATAACCACCTATGGGAAAATCATTGTACACCATCCCACCTACTTTTCTCAATGATTCTAACTACCTTAAAGCAAATCATTGTGTTCTCACCAAATTTCCTTTCTTTTTCCCAAATATGGACATGTTTTTATCATGTTTTTTTGTCCTAACTAGGACATCTCCATCTTCTCAATGATTATAACCATCTTTGGGCAAATTATTATGTTATCATACCACGTTATCACTATTAGGGTATAATGCTTATAACCACCTTTGAGCAAACCATTTTACACCATCCCACTTGAATTGTCAATGATTTTGACTATTTTTTCAAACTTATTTTGTTTTCACCCCATCATCTTCATGTATTTGGTTCCCTTGTTTCACTTTTTTCTTTTGAGGGACCATTTGTCGACCTTCCTTATGCCAACTATTCTATTGAGGGGCATCATATAGTTCATCCATTATCATTGAAGTTGAAGGCATATAGGACATTTTTATTCTTTGAAAAGATGTTACTGTGCCTATAACTTATAATGCCTTCCCAAACAGGGGCAAACTATAGACACCTAAAACTAGTCACCAATAACCTCCAACTAGAATTTCAACTAATTTCCATCAACATGCATAATTTGGCTTAAAAACACTAAAACATGTCAAATTAGTTGAACCTATCATATTCAAGTGTTAATTTTGGCCAGATTATCATTAAATAAGGCAATGTAATTTATGAAATAGCTAACTTTGATTGGATTATTTTGAGTCAAAATAATATTTTCACATCTAGGTGCTCTGGATTGCTCTTTTCTACCAAATTTTATTGCACAAGATGTGTGCCCTTATTATTTTGTGTTGACAACATCCTAAATATGATAATGGATACAATACATCTAATATCACATCCTAATTCCAATCAAGTCAAATTTCAAGCCAATAATATGACATTCTGATTAATTTGTACACCAATTGCCAAGATTTGCACCAAAGTTGACTAAATATGTTCAAAGATAATAAATTTGAATTAATAGCCTAAGTTAATTTTCCATGGAGATTTTTGAATATTTTTTTATAGAAATTTATATTGAATATTTGCATCATCAAATGACATCATTTCTTGGAAAGACATATGTAGGCCATAAATGCATAAAAAATCTCATCAAGCCATCCCATGTCTCATTAAGACCTTCCATGCCTCTTTAATGCCTCTCTATCCCAAATATTTATGAAGGCATTTATTGATTTTTGCCTCAAAAATTGAATGGATCCTTAGCCATACATCTTCATCTTGAAATGGATGGTTCATATTCATTCTGAGCATTTTGAAAAATATATAAATAAGAGGCCTTGTCTATTGATTTTTAAGCTCTTTTTATGTAAATTTACCATGCCCAAATAGCTTCAAACCACATCTTGATGTAGTTTTATTATGCCCAAATATTGATCTAAATCCATTACAAAGCCAAGCAAAAAGTGCCAAGAGGAGATGAAGGTGACCACACTCTATTGATGAAAATCTCTTGAAGCACAAGCTAAGCAAGCCAAAGAAGGAGCCTTTTAGAAAAATCAAAGATTTGGTAAGAAATTTATGTTTTATGTTCATATTTCTCATTTATTTCAATTTATAATTGTGTTTTTAAGTGGTATTTTCTTATGAATCCCCTTAGTGACTAGGCCTAGAGATGTTATGCTATTTAGTGTGTTTCTTTCATTTTGTTTTCATTTTTGAACTAACACTATACTAACCATCCTCTCTTGAGTCAAATTCCTAGTCAACATGGTGCAGGTGTTCACTATGAGAAGTCAAAAAGATGCTATTGGAGAATGTGGTAGTGATCAGTATGATTTATACCACACGGGTTCCAAAGATAGTATACTTCCCCATATTTAGGGGTATACTCTAGTAATGTCTTAAGAGGAAGTATGGCCTTATCTTTGGGCTGAGTAGTGATTGGGCACAATGTGTCGATATATTTCCTAAGTTTTTAGTAATGAGTGAATGAGTGGTTATTTATGCCATAAAAGTAACAAATATATTTTTTAGTAGACTTTGGGGGTCTACTAGATAAATAAGTGAAAGGAGAAGCTAGGGGCAGCTGATATAACTGACAATCTTTGGTCCAATGACTTGAAACTTTGTAGATATCACAATAAATTTGATCATCCCATTGGTTGCGTATATAATGAAGTTATGGCAAAGGAAGAAGGTTATCACTAAGAAAAGGTGGGGCTAAAAAAAAACTAGACTATGCTCATCTGAAGGGAAGGCTAGAGTAGAAATTGGACTATGCTCATCTGAAGGTGAGGTTGGTCATGCAATAGGTTTAAGTATAATGGCTAGCATATCTTGAGGAAGCAGACTATAAGTGTCTTGATATCTAAAAAAGTGATAAAGTTCTATCATGGCATGATCCATGAGCATACTCCTAAGGGGATTTGTTATGATTGGAGGCATATTATGTGAGTACTCCATCTCTACCTTGTGACAAATAGTAGTAAGACTAGTATTAGGTACTATAAAGGAAAGAATGCTAAAATATGAATGAAAATACTGAAATAAATAAGAGCGATATCAAAGAAATTTTATATTTCTATCTTGGACAAATATGTCTTACAATGGGTCATCTAAAGCATAGTCATCATCATAGTTAGGTGTATACAAGTTGATGGTATATGTAGGAATGACTTTATCATCAGAAGATGCATGATGGATATAATGTTTAGTCTTGGTTAAGACAACAAGTATGTCATTGAAAGGTAGTTGATGAGATCAATTTTTCAAAGGAGTAAGTTGGGCAATGATGTGAGGGGATAATCATAGGTTTTAATCTTAAGTCTAATCTCATTTGGATCATCATCATTAGAATTTAAAAGGTTAGGTGTAATGTTCCCAATTAATTTGGCATGACCATTATAACCTTGATTAGAATTGATGGGAAAGTTGAAGAGTTGAGATTCTTGAAATTGGATACTAGGCAAAGGTTCAAGTGTAAGAATTTTCAAGACACCACATTCTTAAAATTTCTCAAAATTATAAGGGTTCATGTCACCTTGAATCTTGTAAATAGCTCCATTATGATGGAATTCAATGCATCGGCATGTGTATGAGGTGACTTATCCCATACGATGAGTCCAAGGCCAACCAAGTAAGATGTTATAAGAAATCAAAAAGTTAAAGATCATAAATTTCATGTGGATGGTCATAGGAGGAATGGTAATGGGAAGCCAAACACAATCTAGAGGAGGCATTTTCCTTCTATCATATCCTTAACATATGTTACATGTAGATTTTAGGTTGCATTTAGAATATCCAAGTGTCTTAATAAATTCAAGGAAGGCAACACAAGTACCTAAACCTTCATTAATTAAGGCACGTTTAACTTGGATATCACCAATTTAGATGTTAATGACTAAAGAAAGATCATCCACATGAAGCAATATCTTGTCAGGAATCATGAAAGTGATAGGAAACTTAAGTAAAAGAGAACTATCCACTATTCATCAACATGAATGGATATTTCTTCATATTGTTAAAGTATATTATATTTGGATCCAAATAAGGTAGCTTCACATCCTACTAGAGGAGGATGAGGTATTTTCATTTCAAATAATAATAACCTTAGATGGTTTTTATGATGGGGATAAGTTTTCATTAATTTTAATAAGGTATTTGAGATGGGAGATGAGAATATTCTACAGTGGGATCCCATTTATCATAACCCATGGGAGGATTATTAGATATAGGTGCATAATGTTGCAAGAGCTCTTAGTAAGGAGGGTTGGAGGTGCAATTTAACTTGTGTTGATAGGGTGTAGTTGGTTTAGGTTGATTATAAATGGATTGAATTACTTTAGGTGATGTGGTGGTTAGTTGAAGTATTTCTTGTGGTTGGGTATAATAAATACTATTGGAAGTTTGGGGTATGTTATCTTATGGTGTCGATGTTGGGGGAAGAGTAGAAATGGTATGAAAGGTATAATCAAGTTGTGTTGTAAGGTGGTGCTTAAATGGTTATAAGTTACTCTTACTCTAATTCCATTAGATAGGAGGGGGAAGTGTCTTGAATGATGCAGAATAGTTGAGAGGTGTGATGCATAGGTGTTGGATTGGAGTTGATAAAAGCAACTAATTTTCTCATGTTATTTATATTAACCATGTTTTCTTCATTAAAAGTGAGTTCTATAAGACTTTCAACATTGTTTGTAGGAGTAGGTTTTTTTATGTTAACTTGGTGTTTTGGAAGAGGATCTTTGTAGATAACAAGATAAGCATTAGTTTGGTTTAAATTTTGGTTTTTACTTTGTGTTTCATGAGCTTTAAAATATCTTTCATATGTTTTTTGATGCTTTTGAATAAGTCTTTCATGATCAAATTTTATACCAAGAATAAAATCCATAGCAAGATTTGTTGGATGGTGGAGCCTGATCTTATTTTAATGCCCAGTTCTTGATAGGAAGTGTGGGGGGGAAACACCCCACACTAGGGTTGCCATGGGGGTTCAGGGGGGTGGTGATCAAAATTTTATATAAAATGCATTGTAAACTATTGTAGTTTTATAGTAAATCTAGATCATTCACTATTAGGTCATAGATCTAATGGTATAAATTATGTTTGTACTTTTTTACCCTAATATGTAATCTTCCTTTGATGTGAGATCATGGTAATCATGGTGGCATACCATGTGTGAGTGAAGAGGATATTACAGTGGATGTATTTCAGATTTTTCCCTTCATTTGTTGGACTGAATAATAAGAAGGATTGGCTATTTCTGTGTGGACATAAACCATATTGGGTGAACCACGTTAAATTTGTCTTTATTGTGTTGTATTTTTTTTATTTTTTTTTTGTCTTTAATTCATTAATATTGCTTTGTATTCTATATTCCTAGCAATATTGTGTAGTTATCAACAAGTCTCATGAGAGTGGCCCCAACTTGCATGAAACCAAAAAAAATTGTTTGGATCATATCATGATTTCATAGGATGAGTGGGGTCAAGATATCATGGTAGATGTCTTGGAATATGTTTTTAAATTTGTGCTAAGAAAAATGGTTTGTGCACATTAGAATGGTTAGGTTGAGAAAATATAGGAGTAGGAGTGTTATTTGTAGGGAGAACATGCTACTTGATGTTGTTTGGAGTAATTACTTAGATGGTATGAATAGTGTCATAGGTGTCGGTAACACCATCATTAGTTACAAGATGATTTTTAATGAGCATATGGGTGTCTGTTGTATATTGAGATGGTTCGAATTGATACATGAGAAAGTCTTGTTATTTGGCCTAGTCAAGAGCTTCTTTCAAGGTTCTTGGAAAGAGAGTCCTAACCTAATATTGTAATTTGGGATATAGAGCATTAGTAAATAGGTAAAATAGGTTATCCTCTACCATATTATGTTCATATTTGTTAGATAGGTTTTTTAATTCTTTGATGAATACTTGTGTCATTTCAATTTCAATTTATTTGCAATTTATAAAGTGGGCTAAGTTGTTCTCGAGAAGATCACTAGTTTGAAATTATTGGACTAGTGAGTTGACCAAGTCTTCAAGGTTGGTGATAGAATGGGTTTTTAATTGATTGTGTCAATCTAAAGTATCTCTTGAGATTATTATAGATACTAGTTTGGTAGCTTCAAAGGTGTTAAGTTTAACCCAATCTTTATAAAGGTTACCAAATATTTTTGAGGGCAAAGTGGGATCGATGGATCTATTATAGGTGATTGTGGGTGTGATACCTCTTATGTCAATGTTATAAATTTGAGATACAAGAGGTTCATTTTATAGATTTTTAATGGTTTTATTAATGAGTGGTGGTTTTGGGATAAGCTTACCATGGGAATATCTAGAGGGGTAGGGACATTCAAATTTTGCACTCGCCATGAAAACTATTGAGGTTATTTTTGAATATGAATGAGATTATTTTTCATCTGCATCCTCTAATTTTCATTATTGGTTTGGAAGTTATGCATTTTATTAAGTGTTTTTAATAGAATTTGGTTAGTTTGAGCAACATTTTAACTAGTATGTATAGCATGTGATGCATTAGTATTAGTATTCATAGCTTGAGTTGCACTATGAGTAGTAACATGCACTGCACTAGTGGAATGAGTATCATTACTAGCAAAAGAAGCACTAGTGGCATGAGAAGCATTAGTATCAAAAGATTCACTAGTATCATGGTTAAGGGGATGGGTCTTTGGAAGAGTCCCACTAGAAGTTAAACCTTGCATGGAGGTTGAAGAAGTCATAGAATATGATGTCATGGTGTGTGAAGGAGACATAATAGAAGGAAAAGATTGAGATGCAAAGAAAGTGGCTTTCCCAAATCCATGAGAAAAGTTAAGGGAGGGTGAATAAGGTTATTTTATATGAGGACATATTATGTGACTATAAATGTTTGAAGGGTATTTTCCTCTATTTTGATGGAATTCACTGATAAAAAAGAGCATTTCAGTTGTGCACTCTAAATCACACTCATCTTCTAGTGAGAAAAAAGGGTTGTGTATTAATTTTGAATGGGTAGGAGTCTCATAATTGGTAGTGAAAGTGGCAACATGGACATTGCTTTCATCCAAGGTGGGTGCCACAAATTATGTCTGAGGGAACTTATTAGGGTTGGTAAAACTGATCATATTTGTTTGATGTAATTTTGTACTATCATTAAATAGTAAATCCATGATGAAAAAAAGAGGTTAAAAACTTGATGGAAAGAAGGATCAACTAGTAAGATAAAGAGTCAAACCAATAGACAATGTCTTATAAGATAGTAAACAGAATAGGAAATAAAGGAGCATAGTCATATAGGTTGACTGTGTATTATAGATGGAGAATTGAATAGGTTAAAAAGACACAATTAATAGAGAAACTGTATACTAAAGATAAGATAGAACTAATATCCTGTAAGAGACTGTGTCGACAGGGGTGACTATGTTTTAAAAACAATAAAAAATTTCAAGATAGTAGCTAAGAAATTATGAGATCACAAGTGATTAGATCAATTTATTTGATCTAATTATAGCACATAATACAAATTTTGTATTAACATTGGCTAGTACAAGTTTTGCAATACAAAATACAATGATCAAAGAGCAAGAAACAAAACTTTAATGTGAATGATAAGCTAAGTGGTCATTCTTAAATTTTATTAAGTTATAATAAGTTTTGAATTTAATGTGATAGGGAGTTGGTTGTAAGAAGGAACTAAAAACCAATCTGTGGGTAGTTTGGGCTAAAAGGGATCTATATTGGTGATAGCACTGGATTGGTATTTGGTCTTACCCCCTCACTTCACAATCTAAAAGTGATAAGGGTATTGAGTACTTTACCAATATATATCATCAAAAACATATTTATACTTGGCAATAAAATCAAGTCATCTTCCCCCTTGGTGATGAAATCTAAGTAGGTAGACCTTGGGTAGAAATTGTTTAAATGCGTTTTAGTGTTATGTGATTTGGAAGTATGTGAAAAAGAAAAATATTTTAACTAAATTGATTAATTAAAAATCTCCTATTTAGTCTGTGTTTGTTACTCTGAGAAAACAACTAACAGAAATGAAAAGTAAATTAATTACTAAGAAGATAGGTTAATTCTTTTGTGAAGAATATAGAGTTAGTTCAAGTGACACTATATGCAAACATTATATAACAGAGTCAACATGGTTGCTACTATTTGTAAAACCAAGATCTAGAATAACAAATTCAAATAGGTTGATTGAGTCTTCTAGAGAAAAAACAAGCTACAAAACTATGTCGAACTAGTCGACCCAATTCATTATAGGGTTACAATGTTATAGACTGTAAACTATGAAAAACAAGATTACAAATGAAAAACAAAATTGAAAAAGAAGGTAAGAATGAACCTTGATAATTTTTAATATGTTAGCTTTTTATTTAATGATGTGTTGCTCAGATGTTGATTATTATAGTCTACTAACAGAGTTGACTAGGTCGATGAAGTCTGCAAAACATGTCTGTTGAACATGATTGGTGAATAGAGTTGACTGAGTCGATGAAGTTTGTAAACCTATAGATGAAAAAGAGAACTATGTCAATCTAATTGATATATTTACCTATTGTTGGATAAAACTTGCATAAATAAAACATAGTCATTTTGAAGTGATTGTGTGTTAAACTTGTGCACAAATAGTTAGACTATATCGATAAGTGTGATACATAACTATAAAAATGAAAATATATAAGATGATAATAAATGAATGCATAAAATAAAACCTACAAGGGTTAGATTCACATCAAGTTCATTAGAATGTATACAAGAGAAAGTGAAGTTGATTTACAAATTAATCTTACTTTAGATAATATAAATCACACTTTCCCTTTTGCTTGTTGACACATTTAGACAATCGAGGTCATGACAAAGATGGATTTTCTAGACCTAACCAAGGGGTACATTACCATAATAATATCACTAGATAGGGTTCCAAATCCTCTAGTCAAGTAACACCAGGTGATAACCCTAGATAGGTCATATATTTTCTTATATTCACAAAGTAAATATAAAGTACAGTAAAATATAACCTAGTGCTCACCAAAACTTATGGCACAAAATGGGGGTAATAAACATAAAATTAAACATGAATAGAAGATATATACTTAATCCAATGTATAGTAAAGCATAGTGTATGGAGATAGAAACATATAAGGTAACAAATGCAAATATATCTACTTTAACGAGGAACAAAGTTAAGTATACTTACCTTTGAAGATGTATCATTGAGCCTTAATCTCTCCCTTAGCCAAGGTACTTAACAAGAGGTTGTTATGGTATGTAAGGATAACAAAGATAGGTCAGCTCTAGACTACATGACTTCTCCATGCATCTAAAATATTTCTACATAAGACAAGATTTGTATCTTCAAGTGTAATATTGAAACCCTAATCAATGCTCCTCAAGTATAATAGTGGATAATCACATGTGTAATATATGAATTCCTTCTTGTCTTTCTCTATAAATGATCAAAAGGATGTGTTTATAAATCTAAATCTAACCCTAAATCTTTTTGAGAGTTTAGATGACAGTGTCAGCCCAATTGACCTTGTATTATTAATTAATAAAATCAAGTTAGGTCCCAAAAGGGGTTAGTTGAGGCTGACAAAGTCTCTTAATGTGCTAATATAATTTAAGTACGAGGTCAACCCAAGCTGACATTTGGTAAAAATCAAAAAGAGTTTTTGGCTTAAATAGGGTTTGTTTAAGGAAATTAATTTCTTGGAGGAGTATGTATGGGAGGAGGCAAAGTTTAGGGAAGTGTATAGGAGATGTTTATGTTGATATCAAGTGGTGGTATAGGAGACAACAATATTATGAAGCACCAATGGTCTGCCCACCCCATTCTCGATGCACCCTTTAAGGTGTGCACTTAGAGATATTGACATTCAATAGGTTCTTGTACGAGAGAAAGCATAAGTAATTGATAAAGTTTGAAAATATTATATGTATACATCATGGATCTCTTATTTATATATGTTTATTGTTTATCTTTATTCTTATGTTGATTGACCATCTTATCTGAAGAGGATTCTTGGATATTATGTATACATTCACTATTGAAAACTTCTTAGCAACCTTTTCTTTTTATTTTTTTTCTCATTTCATTATAATTCCTATTGAATGAATTTTTTATTAAGAGAGAATTATGTAATGTCAGCTTCCTTATTTGTTAGAGTAGGTTATTTACCTTGGCTCATGTTTCTTAGGTGTTTTTTTCATTGAAGAGTGTATGTGTATTAATATAAGCAATTATAAAGTACAATGTTAATCATACAAAAAATGATGTAAAATTCACACCCCATAAGCAAATTCATACTGAGGATAAACAATCCTCAATAAAAGTCAAGTCCCAATAGATGGTTAATTAAAACCACTCAAAAAAACATCAAACCAATAGTGCATAACAACTAAGAGAGTAATTAAAAGAGCACATAACAATAAAGAGAACATTTAAGTTGTCATAGAAAACATGGTTACCAGAGGAGGTAGTGGAGAAGGTTGATCCTACAATTTATCTCCCCATCCTCTCTGAGTAAGAGTATCAGTTTCCACTAGTATAGGCTCCCAACCATCATTTTATTACTCAGCATAAATCTCATCCTTGTTTTTATCTAGATAATTTTCAAGAGTGAGCTAAGGAAACTTATCCTGGGGAGGAAGATCCCAACCCTTGTTATCATCTCCATAATCTTTAGGGGGAGGTCCTCATCCCATGCCATGGCCTCCACTTTTGGAAGATCTACTCAATTTGTCACATCATGGGGCAGATCAATTAGGTGGTGATCTATGAGGGGAAAGACTCATGTATAAGTTCCAATAATGTTATCGATATGGACCATGTCCTCTCCCATGAGGAGGTGAAGGCAACCATGATAAATCTAAAACTTCTCAGCTAACTACACATGAGGAGTTTCCTCAGTGGTCAAGTAGACACTGAAGATGATTGAGTTCTAGGTGAACTTTATCAATCTTGCTTTGAATCTGAAAAGTGACATTAGATAGAACTATAATTTTTTAGTAATAGAAAATTACATTCCATTTCTTCAAGATTAAATAAAACATAGTTCCTAACTTTCCAAATTTGAATTAAAATGTTAGCATGAAAAAGCTGCCAAAACATGTTGTATGTTACATGGAACAGAGTAGAGTCCCCCAAGAGAGCCATCTTCTAGATTAAAAAATCAAGTCTAAATTGCTAAAAAAGGGAATGAATATATCACCACATAGATTGATCATGGGTGTAAAACCAAAAAAGGTGTTTAATAGTCTCAGGTTGATGACAATTTGGGTAAATAGGATTTAAAACCCCCATATGCTTAAGCTAGTCACCCATATGCAAGCCTTGATAGAGAACACACCAGAGAAAATGTATTTTTTAGGCTCTATGAGAGTATTCCACACATTGTGAAATATTCCATCCCAAACCTTATTGCTGAAATGGAGGTTTCATCTGTGGTTGAGGGTCTCCTCTGTAATTATGTTGGGGAGCTAGCAGATTGTATCCTGGTCTCACAGAATACTGAGTGAAGGGAGTTGTCACAGCTCAATGCCAATATTTCCACCAAGGAGTAAGATAATTGACCTCAATATTATGAAGATATTCATCAGGTATAGAACCTTATATTTTTTCAATAACCTATCAGGTATGAAACCTTATATTTTTTTAATAACCTCAACATCTGAGTTATTTAAATGAAATTTGTTTTGAATTTGTTACCAAGAAATCCAAGACTAGTTCACCCTATAAAAAATATCTCCTGTAGTTTTCACACCTTTATTTAACAATATTATCCCTTTAATCCAAGGTACTAAGGCAAAGGGAATGTTTTGGAACTTTAGGTAAAGAGACCACTAAAGGGAATAAGAATTAAGAGAAAGACCATTCCTGAAACCCTCCCCTATCTAAATAAGATGGGGTTTGAGCTTCTCCCAAGCCTTCCATAAACTTTGAATAGCAAAGATACCCTTAATTTTAATTGGTATCATATGTTAGAATCACAATTACTAAGATGGGGGTGAATCAATCTTCAAAACTTTTTCAACTTTATCATTCATGAACTAACAAAGCAATATAGTGAACTAGCAACACATCAAGAACCATTTGTATGAGAATGAAACAAAATCATAACACAGAGAACACTTATTTGAGTGGAAAAACCTCAAGGGGAAGAAAATACATTGATATATTACAATAATATAATACAAATATCAAATCTAGTGAAGCACCAACTCCACATGGAGCACCAACCTCAACTAGCTAAGCACCAACTCAGCTAAGCTTTAGCAAGCATCAACTTACAAGGATGCACCAACCCCATAGATGACTCAGCACTAACTCATACAATTTATTTATTTAATTACCTTAATGACACCTTGTTTTTAAACCAACTAATGATGACCACCTCTTCAGATCTTCACACATTTAGCTCTCTCAAATTACCTTTCAGGCTCCTTCGCTCAACTAGGTCTCTTCAAGATAGATTAGGTCATGTGACATTGATTTTAATCTATATTAATCATATTATATCTTCATGATATTTTATATTAACCCTTATTATGGTCTAAAATAACTCATTTATCTCTTCAAAGTGTTATATCCTTCACTTAAATTCATTCATTCTCTAACTAGTCAATTAGGCCTATTAGGCCTTGTTCTTATACTAGGCTCTTGTTCGTACACCTCTTGGTAAGACATACACACTTTTCCACTTATATATTCAACACAATAGGCCTTATTACATGCCAAAAACATGAATCAAACATTACATTAGGTCAACCATAGCTCAAATCGACCAAATTCTTCTTTAGGCCTTAAGGAGATGTAATTTAATTAGGCCTTCATTAGTACATGTTACCCTTTGATATTATTCAAATAATTTAAAACTTCATACATGGCATGAAAAATCCATATGACACTAAAATATACTCATAATAATCCCATATTAGTTCCATGACACCTTTTATCTCCAATCACCACTTGAAGCACGCCATTTGTATTGTTCACATTAGGTCTTCACACATATAGAAAGGTCTATCTTGAAAAACTGAAGATAACACAATGTTTAGACACAAAATCATGATAAAAAATAATATTAACATAGCCTCCAATACCTAAATAACTTCACCAAGTGAATTATACTTCATTACATAGGGGGAAATGACTCAAAAACACTCTTGTAACTTACTCAGAATTGTCAATTTTCTTCAAAGACCAATCATGGTGATAATGACCTTCAACACATGTATGAACATTTGTAGAGAATTTTTATGAATTTATATGATCTTATGAGATAATTATATCATTATTAGATATAAATATAATAATTTTAAATGTAAATAATGGTCTTGCAGACCAATCTCACAACCTTGTATCTCATTGTCTCATCTGAACTAAACAGGTCAACTTGTGAGCAACGTTTTCACTATAACCACTAACCTCAAAAAATTATACAAAAAATTAACATGTCTTATAATTCATAAAAAACATCTCCATGTACTTGGTTTCATCCATATTTCATGATAAAACATTCATAAATCTCTTCTCACTGTTGTCTAGGTTTTTCATTGTTTCCACCATTAGGCTTGTTAGAGACTGGTCAACTTGAATGACTAGTTTAGCACACATAAGGGCTATAAATTATCCATAAACCACCATGGACATAAAATTTAATTCTCAACCTTATCCATCCAATTATTTGCATATTTTGACTTGGTCAACTCTAACTGCTACAATAAATCTTTGAGAAATAAGGCCTTTTCTGTAGGATCCACTCACTCACCTAAAGACTCAATCACACCTAGATATTCCTAAGATATTTTATTATAACTTATAATCACTAAATTATCCATACCAATTCATTATAATCACTTTAGAACAACTTATTTCATAGCGGGTCACTATTAGGGTTCTTTGAGGGTTTAAACCATATTCCACTATTAGCAATCATTCATAAAGCTTAACCCCTCATTCTAAAAAATAATACATAAACCTTTGATATAGGAAACTTCCCCATATATAATTAATATATTATATTGTCATGCAGAGGTTACACATTCCAATGAACACCTAAAAGTCTTTCTCGAGGAGACAACTCTTCATCATGTGCACTTGAGATACCTTAAAACACTTTTTCAAGACTAAACCTTCAATATTTAGCCTCAAAATTGGTCAAAAAACCTATGAAGATATATCAAACCAATGAAAATTCTCACATTCTCATTCTTATCTTTAAATCTAAGTCTCATACCTCATTTGGTCACCATCTCTCTTTTTACTCTCTAGACCTTGACTTGTAAACCACATTAATCCTTTAAATTGACCTTCTAACCACTATCCAATCTCTCAATATCTTATATACATGCCATGAAACCTATTATAATTCTCAACCACTACCATATCCCTTTATATTCCTTGAAAACACCTCATGACACCTCATTAGGTCAGGCAGGATCTAGAACTAGTCTAGTTGCAGACTTAGATTTAAGATCTTACCCCTATAGGCTCACCTTGAAAATCTCATGAGTGATACAATGCCTCATATTCATGATCAATCAACCTAATATATATTATTATGCCTATTTCCATCCAAATCACCAAGCCACCATCCTCAAAGCTTCTCACTAGGATTTTACATGTCATGACTAGTGGCATAACTAGGCTTCTCAAGCATTTAGAACTTGACAACTGACCTTGAAAAATTCCTTAATGTTTATACACCTTTATCACATGAATTTCATGATAAAACAACCTCATAAAACTTATCATTACTATGTTCATTCATCTCACCAAGCCATCATGACCCTTCATGCATAAAACTAGGCATCTTATGCACATACCTTCTCAAGACACTTATTACACTCAAGCACTTGAAAACTTTGAAAACAAGGACATTCCATGCTAATATTCACATCACTCATATATTCATAAGAACATATACCAATCATGTCTTACATTCTTATAATCATTGTAACATTGATCAATTTTCTCTCTCATGGCTACATTATTTAATGACCTCATGAACACCTTTCTCAAGAACTTTTGACATCAATGCCAAACCTCAACAACAAGAAAAATTCCCAACATTGGGGTATTGAAAAGGGTGTGAATACCTAGGCATTTTTAATCATTTATTCCATAAGGAACTCCTTAAGAGATGTTGTGACGAAGAAGAATCATATAGGCTTTATCACCTTCTAGACCACGTGCCTCTTTAGACCTACAAAAAATGTCCCAATAAACTTTATGGAATCCTTTGTGACCTTTAGAGTTGGCCTAGATAAAATCCTTTGAGAATTTTCCTATATTACTATATATAATATTATAAGGAGCCTAGAAAGAGGAATAATACACATGAGTAGCTTCTAAAATGTTAGAGCAAATATGAAACTTTCCCGCCAAAGATAAAGGTTTAGTGATCTTGAAAGAGAATCTTTTCTTAACATTTTGAGCCTCATAAGGCCACAGATCAGAGGGATAAGATCAAAAGTTAAATGGATACCAAGGAATTTAAATTGAACCCCTATAAGAATCCACAAACATTGATATCCCTCCAACCAAGGAGATTTGGGAGTTATAGATTGGCAGTAGCACTAACTTTTTCTCCATTAAATGGATGATCCTAAGGCTCAATAGAAAATATGAAGACAATCCATATCATTCTTCACTGACTCTTATTATTCTTGAAGAGTGAGGAAATAATCATCATCAAAATTCTCATTTAGCAAATGGTCATGAGATTGAGGGAGGGAAATACCTTTAACCAAACATCAGGAAGCATAATTAGATAATAGGTAGCTAAATCCCTCTACTACTAGCACATAAAGGGTAGGGGCTAAAGGACACCCTTTCCGGATAGAATGATGGAGATCAAACCAAGAGGACTAAGTACCATTGATAGTAATACATGCCCCAACATCTTAGAAAAACATATTAACCATTTTCACAAACCTAAGACCAAAACCAATAGCTTGAAGCATGCCCAAAATGAAGGGCCACTCAATATGATCATAGGATTTTTCAAAATCAATTTTAAAAAATAGGGTCTTTTGATTAGAGACCTAAACCCACTCCATAGCTTCCCAGATAGAACTGGTGTTATCTATAATGTACCTATGCTAGATAAACCATGTTTGCTCACTTTTAACAATTAAGGGAAGAAGATGATTAAGCCTGAGGGCTAAAATCTTACAAATAATCTTGTAAGAGACATTGAGCAGAGTAATAGGCCTCCAATTAGTAATAATATCAATGTCACTAGCTTTAGGGATAAACTTATTATTGTCCTAATTTATAAGAGACCCCAAATAATTAGTTAACATTGCTTCAGTATAAACCCTATGGAGATTAGGACCCATAGTATCCCATAAAGTATGATAAAACTCACATGCAAATTCATCAATACCTAGGGATTTATCCATATCCATATACATAACTACCTCATGAATATCATTGAGAGATAAAGGATTATCACAAGCAACTCGTTGGGAATCATAAACTTTATAAGGAATAGTCTGAAGACATTGAACAAGAGTTGTTTCTCATTCAGGAGAGATTTCATGTGCTAAAAAAACTCTATGATAATGATGAACAAAATCTTGAAGAATGTCAGGAAGTTTGGTTAGTTGATAATTTTCTTCCCTGATTCCTTTAATTCTATCAATATCCCATCTAGAACACAGAAGAGAAAAGAATTCCTTTTTGACTTTGTTCCCAATTTTCAACTAATGCATCCGAGCTTGGACTTTAGCCCCTCTAGCATTGTGTGCCTCCATTATAAACTTGTGTCATCAATGCACTACTTGGGTTTGTAATTGGACATTAAAAGGAGGATATTTAAGCTCATGTGATACCTAGAGGTATTCATAGTTAGTAACATATCCATCAAAAAAAGGTATCTTGCTTACCATAGATTTTAAGAAAGGTGGTAGTGCAAACCAGAGCATCCAACCACCACTGGATCTAGCCAGCATGCCCCTCAAGTCAGGAAATAAGATTTCAAATTCTAATAATGTGTCTAATGCATAGGTAATGGGATAATTCACCAAACATTCATCTCTAGCTTTTGGTCTTGTTAAAGATCTCATCTACATGCCATGTTGAACTTGAATTCTCTTCAATGATCTAGTTTATTTCTCTTAGAACACTATGTTTTATGGTCTACTTGGGTGTTTTCCTATTGCTTGTACATATAAAGGCACTTATTTATGGTATTATACTTATTTCATGTCATTTATAATCTATCTCTGCCTCATACCATTCATTCTACTCACAAGCTTCCTCTTTATCTCTTTCTAGCCTTTTACTAGGCAACCTTCTTAGGTTTAGAATATCAAAATAGGGTGTAGGTTTCAAGTATTTCAATTTCTAACATCAATGGTCTTGTACAATATTATTACACCTATTTCAATGCCTTAAAACTCCTTAGACTATCTTCATCCTTCAATTCCATACCCAAGGCTCACCATGCTCTCTTAAGGCTTATAGCCTTTTCTACTATATTTTGATTTGTACAGTAAATTTATGAATTCTCAAGAGATTATATGGGAAATTATAGGTACCCTCTATCATTTTCCATGTTTGGGTCAAATTTCATGGTCCAACTCCAAGTTTAGCTCATACTTTCTTTGTAGCTGTTCTCCAAACTAGGCCTAATTAGCCCTTGCAAACACTCCAACCCTATAAACCATATTGCACAGTCTCCATTCAAGCTAAAACCACTTTATTACTTTTTTTCACATCAAATAAGGTAGGATTGTAAGTTTTTAGAATTTTTGAAGGGTTAAAACTCCCCCAAACATAAAAACCCTAGTTCTAGGGTTTTTCCCTTCCTGCACAAGCTAAGAGCACAAAAAATTACGTAACTTAAGTTTTTCAAAGAGTCAAAGGACCAAATCACATCCCTCAAGTATTTTTTTATCCCTTTTCAACTTTTACACTATTTTATAATCCTTGGTTGACCCTTATTGTCTTATAATGACTTCAAATGCAAAGTTTTTGTCTATTCCTTCAAGACTGTGCATGGATTTTAGATTGTCTTTTCTCCTTTCCATATATCCTTCCCCTACCTAGAAAATCCTTGAGGATCATCCACATTTATCCAATATATAACTTATCTCTTAAAATATTCTTACACCTTCTATAAACCTTTCACTCTTGTCTTTGTTTGTTGATTGTATATACAGGGGGTATGAATATATAGGTCTATGTCTTACTCAATGTATGGATTATTTTCCAAAGCTTTACCCACTTTTAAGAGACATAATCAACATTTAATCTTCTTTATTATCTGAAAATAAACATTCAACTAAATTTTCATTCATTCTTCCCTATCTTAACTTTATTCTTCAACACCCTACAACCAAGGTACGAGTTGTGTGCACAAGGTCTCTTTCACAGGACTATCTGTTATCATTTTGTCAACTGTTTGAAATTCAGGCCTAAAAATTAGACTCAAATTTAATTTATTTCATATTCACACCACCTTAATAACATAAACCACAATATTTTCATAAGAATCATTACAAAGATATCAACTTACCTTACTTAAGAAGGTCATATGCAAGAAACAAGGTTTGTAGACAGAATTGACATAATCTCTGATTTCCTCCACTTAATATCCTTTTCCCAAGCATCTAAAGGTTAATATAAAACTAAAACATATCCCACCACTAATATCTTGAGAACCAATCTCACTAACCTTATAGAAGTTACTCAAATCTTCATTTTCTTGGCTATAAAATGTAATTTATCTCCAACTTGCAGATATGCATAGAGAGGTAGACATACAGTCATAATGTCTTATCTATTACAATGAAAATATTTTGAACCATAAATTCATTTAACATATAATAAGGAATACACAAAATAACTCTTCTTATTCATTTATTCCATTCATGGTTTTTACAAAAAACAATCCATACAAGGACTCCATCAACTTTTCTTGAGAGGTGCATTAATTTTTTTTTTAATTACTCCCTTTCTCATTTTGGGAGCCTTTATCCTCTGCTAATTTCTCCTCTACACCATTAAACCTCTACAAATGACTTTTCCCCGCCAATTTCAATGTAGGTTTTTGGGTTGGTTAGACCAACTTCCTTCCATAGCTAACTCTCAATGTACAAGGGTGATCTTACATTGATTCAAATGACTTGATTTAAGAACTAAACATGAAAATAATTAAAAACCCTTCCTCATGACTTGTATGGATCCCTCAAAATAACTTATCTCACCTAACCTCTTCAACACATGCATTTTACCCCCTTAAACTCTTATCAAATATTTGAATTTTCAAATTCCTAGTTTTGGAGGGAAAACTCATATAAACTATTTGACACACCCCTATGACTCCAAATGGACTCCAAGAACATAAATGGACCTAATAAGGTCCCTCACACACGTTGACACTCAAATTTGACCAAATTTTGACCTCCTATTGACAAAACTCAAAAATAGTGTTTTCTAGCTTGATGTTCCTACATCATACTCCTCAGGAGGGAGAAAAATTGAGCTAATAAATTTCTTTATTGTCTTAAAATTGGTTATTTTAGGGTCCTTCATAGTCAAAATATTGTTTTTCCTTCATTCTTGTTCCTTTTTCTTTGCCAAACTCTTGCATTTATTCTGTGTGGCTTTGTCCAATCTTCTTGTCCATGCATCTTCTACCTCTATGAGGTGTTCCAATTATTTTACCTCTTTATTTTTTGTATATTACATATATTATAAGTCAGTTTTAACCTCATCATACTCATTTTCAACCATATAGACCTTATTCTCTTTCCTCATGCTTGTTTTATGGCTTACTTTCTCATGAATTCCACTTGATTCTTGCTTATTTAGTGATTTTTGCTCCTTAACCTTGCTATCATATTATTACTTGGGATCTAATGTCCTCTCATACATCTCAAAATTTATCAATTTATTCATGATAATCTCTTTTTTTTTGTCTACTTCACATTCCTTCACATTTTGATGTATTTTCCTATCATCTTGCTCATTGTGCAAGAGCAACTTCTTGTTCCTGTCATCCTTATCATATTATAATATGATTTGACTAATATTTGAATATCCATATATATGATTAAAAAATTTAAACTCATATTTAGCTTGACCCATGTAATAAATCACCTTGTTTACTTGTTCATACTCTATTTTCTTATTTTCTTGTGGCTTTGTTTGCATCTCTATTTGCACAACTCTTTGTGTTTCACTTTGTTGCTCCTTATCTGTCCTTTCCTTGATCTTTTCTTATTATCAGTCACCTTATTTCATCCCCTTGTATGGACTTAAAATGTCTTCCAACACCTCCAACTCTTGTTTCAACTTGAGTGCATCCATCTCTTCAAAATCCTCATCAAACTTTGGTCTACATTGCTCTTCAGTTTCTTGGGAAACTAGTTATTTGTCTTCTAGTTGGACTCCCTCATTTTTGAGAGTCACACCAACCTCATCATGCTTCATATTATGCTTATAAATCATTATTTTAGGTGTTTCATCCTCATATTGATTTTCTACACACTCGTTTATCAATGCAAGGGTTTACGTATACAAAAGATCTTCATCATTGGAATCAAATTCACATATATCATCATATACAACATTTGAAAACAAAATTTCAGAATACTCTTTCACTATGCACTCATTTTATTTCTTACATAGTTGTACCTTCATTTCATTGGCTTTGTTTTCATGCACCATATCTCTTATTTGTTTAGTTGGCTTGTTATCTTTCTCTACCTCATGTTTTCTTGGAATACACTTGCAATAGGATCATCTTGTGTTCTTTTCATGCTTTTTGCAACCCATTTTCTACCTTGTACCTTCTTATTCTGCCACTTGTTTCTATTTTAATCTCTTATATGCCTCTTTATTTAGTTATCTGTCATGCCATCTTGGTGTTCTTTGCCATTTGCCCTTTGTTTCCACATTTGTGTTGGTTTTCCACCTATGTTTTTGCCTTGTTTGACTTATTATTTGAGGTTCTCCACTTACTTCTCATTACCTGCTTGTTTAAGCCACTTAGGCCATACATATTCATGCCCTTTTTCTCTTTTTAAGGGATTCATTTTTTCATTCTTTCTCTCAATCTACATATTATCCTTTTATTCATCATATATGCAATCAAAATCAATGTTCAGACACTCATTTACCTCTAAAGGCAACTACTGCAAGATTTTTTATTCATTCATGTCTTCATAAGTGACATTCATGTCTTCTTTACATGCTTCTTCTCTTGTTTTATATGCTAAACTTGGAAATGTATCATAGACTTCCTCTTTCTCTTCAATTTCATCATGTGGAAGATCTTCAATCTTCATCATCTTGTCTTATATAAGAGGTTCTTTCTTTTTGTCATCCTCTTTCCACTTGATGGGTGATATTCTTGACCCATCCTTCACCAAATTTTAGGCTTCATGCTTGGCCTTCACCAAACTTATCTTTATACCTACATACACAAACTTGAAATCAATGTTAGCATACAAAATGAGAGACCACATAGTCTTTTGGAATGTCTTTGGCATAGACACTCTCCATCTTTTCTTCTTGTCTTCATCTTAATTTTTTATTATTGACACTTCTCTATCCTTCTTGTTCTCTTCAATGAGAACTCTCATCTCTATCTCTCTAGTTTCTCACTTGCTAACATGTCACTCCTCATGCCTCTTTGGGTTATCTTCTCTTTCTTCTTCTCATTCTTGAAGACACTCATCTTGTGCCTTCTCTCTTTCACAAGTGAGTCTAGTGGCCATTTCACCCTTCTTCTCACATTACATCTAGTCCATTGGTTTTCTTTTTCTCTCATGAGCTTAACCATGAGCTCTATCCTCTCTATACCTTGTCCCAATTCTCTTCTTATGTCTTCCACTTCTCTTTCTATACCCATCTTCTCTCACTTTATTTGTTTTCTAGGCCTATCTAGACCTTCCTCTTAGCAAGTTTATCAACCTTGCCTTTTATACCTCTATTTGTAATTTCCTGTTCTTTTATCCTCTACCTAGGACCTCTTATTATCCTCCTTGACTCTCTTTTGGAGTCTTCTTTCTTCTCTCTTCTCTTTTGGAGCTCTGATGTTCTCTTTTCTCTCTACCTTCTCTAGTCTTTTCTTGACTAGATTCTAGTCCTTTCACATAAGACTTTAGGTATTTATCTCTTATATTTATCAATATTATCCTCATGTATTCTAACCTTAATTAATCTTACATGTAACACACTTCTTCTCCCTCAATACCCTGCAAGGTTATCTCATGCATACCTCATAGCATATCTTGTCTTATATCAAATCAACAACTTTGAATAACTCAAAATGAATAAAACCATGAGATTAAATTTATTTGATAAAAAATTATGTATATGTAAGGATATAAGTCACCAAACATTCATCTCTAGCTTTTGGTCTTGTCAAATATCTCATCTACATGCCATGTTGGACTTGAATTCTCTTCAATGATCTAGTTTCTTTCCCTTAGAACACTATGATTGATGGTCTACTTGGGTGTTTTCCTATTGATTGTATATATAGAGGCACTTATTTATGGTATGATACTTCTTTAATGTCATTTACAATATATCTCTTCCCCATCCCATTATTTCTAATCACAAGCCTCCTTTTTATCTATTTCTAGCGTTTTACTAGGCAACCTTCTTAGGTTTAGAATATCAAAATAGGGTGTAGGCTTCAATAATTTAAATTTATAACATAAATGGTCTTGTAAAATATTATTACACCTATTTCAACTCCTTATAACTCCTCAAACTGACTTTATCCTTCAATTCCACATGTAAGGCTCACCATGCTCTCCTAAGGCTTGTAACCTTTTTTATGTGTATTTTGATTTATACAATAAATTTATGAGTTATCAAGAGATTTTATGGGAATTTATAGGTACCCTCTATCATTTTACATGTATGGGTCAAATTTCATGGTTCAACTCCACTTTTAGCTCATACTTCCTTTGTACATGTTATCCAAACTAGGCCTAATTAGCCCTTGCACACACTTCAACCCTATAAATTATATTGTATGGTCTCCATTCAATATAAAACAACTTTATTCCTTAGTTTCACATAAAATAAGGTAATATTGTAATTTTTTATAATTTTTAAAGGGTTAAAACTCCCCTAAACACCAAAACCCTAGTTATAGGGTTTCTCCCTTCCTGCACATGCCGAGAGCACAAAGAATTCCATAACTTAAGTTTTTCAAAAATTCAAAGGAACAAATCACCTCCCTCGAGTCTTATTTATCCTTTTTCAAATTATACACTATGTTATAATCCTTGGTTGACCCTTATTGGCTTATAATGACTTCAAATGTAGAGTTTTTGCTTGTTCCTTCAAGACTGTGCATGGATTTTAGACTGTCTTTTCTCCTTTCCATATATCCCTCCCCTACCTAGAACATACTTGAGGATCATCCACATTTATCCAAGCTATAAATTTTCTCTTAAAATATTCTTAAACCTTACATAGACATTTCACTCTTATATTTGTTTGTTGACTATATAAATAGGGGGTATGAATATATAGGTATGTATCTTACTCAATGTATGGATTATCTTCCAAATTTTTACTCGCTTATAAGAGACATAATAAAAATTTACTCCTCCTTATTCTCTAACAATAAACATTCAACTAAACGTTCATCCATTATTCCCTATCTTAACTTTATTCTTCAACACCCTACAACCAATGTATGGGCTATGTGCATAGGGTCTCTTTCACAAGACTGTTTGTTGTCATTTTGTCAATTATTTGAACTTCAGTCCTAAGTATTAGACTATAATTCAATGTATTTAATATTATCACAACCTTAATAACATAAACCAAAATCTTTTCACAAGAATCATTACAGAGATATCAACTTACCTCACTTAAGAAGGTAATATGCAAGAAACAGGGTTTGTAGATAGAATTGAAAAAATCTATGAGTTTATCAACTTAATATCCTTTACCCAAGAATCTAAAGGTTCATATAAAACTCAAACATATCCCACCACTAATATCTTGATAACTAATCTCACTAACCTTATAGAAGTTACTCAAATCTTCATTCTCCTGGTTGTAACATGCAATTTATCTCCAACCTGCAGATATGCACAAAGAGTTATACAAATAGCCACAATGGCTTATATATTATAATGAAAAACTTATGAACCATAAATTAATTTAATATAGAATAATGAATACACTAAATAACTCTTCTTATTCATTTAGTCCATTCATGGTTTTTCCAAAAAATAGTCCATACAAAGAATCCATCAAATTTTACTGAGAGGTACATTAATTTTTGTTTTCATTACTCCCTTTCTCCTTATGGGAACCTTTATCCTCTCCTAATCTCTCCTCTACACCATTTAACCTCTACAGATAAATTTTCCTCACTAATTTCAATTTAGGTTTTTGGGTTGGTTAGACCAACTTCCTTCTATAACTAACCCTCAATGAATAAGGGTGATCTTACATTGATTCAAATGACTTGATTTAAGCACTAAACATGAAATGAATTACAACCCATTCCTCATGACTTGTATGGATCCCTCAAACTAAATTTTCTCACCTAACCTCTTCAACACATGCATTTTACCCCCTTAGACTCTTATCAAATATTTGAATTTTTAAATTGCTAATTTTAGAGGGAAAACTCCCAGAAACTATTTGACACACCCTTATGACTCAAAATGGACTCCAAGGACATAAATGGACATAACAAGGTCCCTTACACACTTTGACACTCAACTTTGACCAACTTTTGACCTCCTATTGACAAAAATCAAAAATAGTGTTTTCTAGCTTGCTACTCCTACATTAGTGTCCCATCATCCTTTCATGTTTAAGGTGGGTAGTATTGAGGTAAAATTGGGTTGAAACATGTTTCACTTGAAGGGTAGACCATTCCAAGTTACATTAGTTGGGATGATGGTCTCACATAAAATTTTCAAGGATCACCATAACTGGTATATCATGAATAGTAGCAAAGAAGAGATCTTGTTTAAATAACAAGGCTTGATCTAAGCACTAAGGAACCTGATCCTCCCCTTCACATAAATTGGATCAAGTAAACCTAAGATATTTTTAATTCTTCCTATAATAATGATTGGGATCAAACACCCCAAGTTTATTATTCATATAGAACCTAGCCTCTCATTCTTCAATACACCATCACATAAGAAGGTGGCCTTCTTTATTCTTAGGAGATTCCACCATGTTAAAATCCCCACAGAGTACGAAATGTGCATCTAGAAGTGAATTTTCCAACCATATCCAAAGTGAATCCTGCTCCACAACACCTTTGAGGCAAATAAATTTATAATCTCAATGATTCAATTGTCAAAATTAAAAAGAGTCCAAACCACCCAATGGGTGGGGTCAAAACCCCAAAAGAATGTCCTAATATTTATGGAGCCAACAAAGTGATAGCCCCACGATGACCAGCATCATGCATAGTACTCTGACAAATAGCTCTAGTCTAAATTATTTGTGTCACATTCTGTAGGAGGAAACCAAAAATATAAACTTCTTGCAAACAAAGAATTATTATATTGTTAAAATGTTGATAATCGTTCTTGATTGTCATACTTATGTGATGGATTAATAATGCCTCGAATATTCCATGAAAAATGAGCATTGAGAAATTTTGAGGTTCATATCATTATATTATGTGAAGTGTTCAAGCACAACAAACCAATTATAAGTCAATTTGTGTGGTAAAAATTCACTCACATTAAATAATTATCTCTTATGAGCCATATACTCCTCCTCAGGTGAAGGAGAGGATATTTTGGAGTGTCGAAGGATCATTTTACAATCTAGGGTAATGAGGCTTCATTCTTCTTTCAATTATTTCACCCTAGGAGAGGGTTGTGACTATGCAGATAGAGGTGACATATCAATCAAGGTAACCACCACTTATGGTGTTCACAAGAGTAGAGGAGAAGTTTTAACAGGCATAGTAGCTTTATCAGTAGAGACTGAGGCATTAGGAGCCACAACAAGTCTATATGTAGATATCTAAGGGTTACTTCTACCTTTTGTCTAATTATTCTTTATATTTATGATTGTGGTTTAGACATCATTATTACCATTCTGAGGTTCGCCTTCAAGCCCACCCTTTTTCTAAAAACCAAGAAGAGCATGCACCATCAAGGGGCATTCCCAAATCATATGGTCTAAGGATTTGTTGGGGATCAACCAACAATGGATTACACTTGTGAAAGCAATGAATGTGGAAATAAATTAGATAGATAAGTAACTGAAATGATAAATAGCACAGAACAAGATATACAAGAAAACACCCTGAAAACTTGTATTAAAAACTCTTTACAATAGGAATACAAATGAAGAACTTCGTTCTTCCACACCTCTCTCAGATGCACACAAGATCTCTCACTAGATCTCTATTCCTCAAGAGCTCTCTCTCAAGTACTGTCCTTCAAACATTCACAATGTTCTACTCATACTCAATTACACTCTCATCATACAATAGCTTAGAAGATCTCTCCTACATATAGAAATAGGAAACTTGAGCATGCTCTTACAACAAACAGTTAAGCCTCTTCAACAAGGGCTCTAAAAATAATATTGCTAACAATAGAGACGCGAGCTTGAGTCTACAACTCAAACTCATCATGCAAACACTCGCTTCTGTCCTCAGAAATCGCTTTCTGGACACGCAGGTAATCGACGTCGATTCCTGCCTGTTCGCCTGTGACCGTCGCCGGCCGACCATACTGCCGACGTCGGCGCCTCTGTAACTGCAACTGACCAACGTCGGTCGCTCCTAACCGACGCCGGCGTCTGTGTAGACCCGAACCTATTTGTGTATGCTCCTTGGTGAAGCTTTTAGCTCCACATACCTAACAATCTCCCACTTGGAGATAAACCAGCTGCACCAGTACCTGTACAGCAACATCTTCTAGCTCCTCCATCTTCAACTCAATCATGAAGACCAATAGAAGTTGAATGAAAATTCAACTTCTCCTTAGTAACCGGCTTTGTTAGCATATCAGCAGGATTCTTGTCTGTATGGATTTTCTCCAGCTTCAACTCACCATCTTCCAATACCTGCCGTATGAAGTGGTACCTTAGCTGTATGTGCTTGGTTCTAGAATGAAAAGCTGAGTTCTTAGCCAAATGGATTGCACTCTGACTGTCACTATGCAATCTGCAACTTCCATGCTCCCTTCCAAGCTCTTCCATGAACCATGTCATCCATATCATTTCCTTGCTAGCTTCTGTAGCTGCAATATATTCTGCTTCTGTAGTTGACAAGGCTACAACCTTCTGCAACTTAGATATCCAACTAACCGCTGTTCCACCTACAGTAAAAACATAACCTGTGGTGCTCCTCCTGCCATCCAAATCCCCTGCCATATCTGAATCTACATAGCCATGTAGAGAAGTATCTGAACCTCCATAGCATAAGTGTCTACTGCTGGTTCCTCTCAGATATCTAAGGATCCATTGTACTGCTTTCCAATGTTTCTTTCCTGGATTGGCCATATACCTGCTTACTACTCCCACTGCTTGGGCAATATCTGGTCTAGTACACACCATTGCATACATCAAACTTCCTACCGCGGAAGAATATGGAACCTTATTCATGTACTCTACCTCATCATGTGAATTGGGACATTGCTCTTTACTTAACTTAAAATGTCCTGCCAAAGGTGTGCTTACCGGTTTCGCATCCTGCATGTTGAACCGTTTCAAAACCTTGTCCACATAATCTTCTTGAGACAATATCAACCTGTGATTTTCTCTGTCTCTCTTAATGCTCATGCCAAGGATTTTCTTAGCTGCTCCCAAATCCTTCATAGCAAACGTTTGAGCTAACTTCACCTTAAGCTCTAAGATATCCTGCATGTGAGACCCTGCAACCAGCATGTCATCTACATACAACAATAGAATAATGTATCTACCATTATCAAATCTCTTAAAATATACACAATGGTCTGATTGACACCTACTGTAGCCATGCTCAGTCATAAACCTGTCAAATTTCAAGTACCATTGCCTAGGAGCTTGCTTGAGGCCATACAAGCTTTTCTTCAACCTGCACACTAGTTTCTCCTTACCCTTGACCTCAAAACCTTCTGGCTGTTCCATGTAAATTTTCTCATCTAAATCTCCATGAAGAAATGTTGTTTTAACATCTAACTGCGCAAGATGCAAATCCTCAAAAGCAACCAAAGACAATACAACCCTTATAGAAGTCATCTTAACAACCGGAGAAAAAATCTCGCCAAAGTCAATACCTGGCTTTTGTGCAAATCCTTTTACAACCAATCTGGCCTTGTATCTCATCTGACCATCCTCACCTTCCTTCAACCTGTAAGTCCACATGTTCTTCAGTGTTCTCTTACCAGCTGGCAATTCAACCAAATCCCATGTTTGGTTCTCTCTTAAGGACTCCATCTCCTCAACCATGCCATGCTCCCACTTACTCCTGGACTCCACCTGTAAAGCTTCTTCAAAACTTTCTGGTTCTCCACCATCGGTTAGTAATAAATAATATAAAGAAGGAGAATATCTAATTGGAGGCTTACTTACCCTTTCAGACCTCCTGATTGGTGTCTTGGACTCGTTTTCAACAATCTGTCCACCCAAATTTTCTGACAGTGACTGACCTCGGCCACCTGTAGACCTGTTACTGGCCGACGCCGGTTCCTCCTGGCCGACACCGGTGCCTGGTCTGCCGACGTCGGTCTCTGTATGACCGACATCAGTTTCTGTACTGCCGACGCCGGTTCCAAGCCTGCCGACGTCGGTCTCTGTGTTTTCCTGTAAGTGATTATTTCTTTTTCCCGCGAGCTCATTTTGGACCATAACTTCGTCCAACTCATTATTGCTCTGCCCAGCTTGATCTAGCTTCCTTATCTGATCACTGTACATCACTCTTTCATTGAAAACAACATCACGGCTCCTAATTACCTTGTTAGTTCCTAGATTCCAAAATCTGAAACCAAAATCATCTGAGCCATAGCCTATAAACGTGCACCTTGTAGACTTAGCATCAAGCTTCTTTCTATTTTCCTTATCTATGTGCACAAAGGCTTCACAACCAAAAACTTTGAGATATGAGAGGTCTACCTTTTTACCTGTCCATGCCTCTTCTGGAATTCCACCATCCAGCGCTGTAGAGGGTCCTCTGTTGATCAGGTACACTGCGGTGTCAACTGCTTCTGCCCAAAACTCTAAGGGCAACCCTGCATGCAATCTCATACATCTTGCACACTCCATAATAGTCATGTTCATCCTTTCAGCAATACCATTCTGCTGAGGTGTCCTTGGAACCGTCCTTTGCCTATGGATCCCATTTATGTAACAATACAATTTAAACTTAAGACTGCAGAACTCACCACCATTATCAGATCTCAAGCACTTTAATCTTTTGCCTGTTTCATTCTCAACCATGGCTTTCCATATCTTAAAAGTCTCAAAAACATCAGATTTCTTTTTAATACAGTAGATCCATACCTTTCTTGTGGCGTCATCTATGAATGTAACATAGTACTGTGATCCACCAATAGAGGCTACATGAGCCGGTCCCCACACGTCTGTGTGAACAAGCTGCAACTTCTATCTTTTCTTAGTAGACCCAGTCTTTAGAAAACTAACCCTTTTCTGTTTTCCAAACACACAATGCTCACAAAATTCTAGATCCATACTTTTCAAATCTGAAAGCATACCTTTAGACTTAAGGATTGACATCCCCTTCTCACTCATGTGGCCAAGCCTTGAGTGCCACAATTTAGCATCCACATCTGAAGTAGATAAAACTGAAGGAGATTTGTTAGTAATACAATTACACAAATAGAGAGTACCTTCTCTCTTACCTCTGGCCATAACAAGTGCACCCTTGGTCACTTTCCAAGAATCTGCTGTGAGAGTTACTGTGCAACCCTCATCACCTAGCTTACCTGCAGAAATCAAATTTCTCTTCAAACTAGGAACATGCATCACATCCCTCAACACCCATGTGTTGCCATTCTGCATCTTTAGCTGCACTTTACCTTTGCCAATAATCTTACAAGGCTCATCATCCCCTAAGTACACTATTCCAAAATCTCCATGGACATAGTCACTGAAATATTCTCTGTTAGGGGTAGCATGGAAAGATGCACCAGAATCTAATACCCAAGATTCTATATTATTATGCAAAGAGAAAATAAGAGCATCCTGTGCAATACCTGCAACCTTTGTCTCTTCCTTTTCTTCGTGCTGATTATCCTCCTTAGGATTTGACCAGCAATCTCTGCTTATGTGCCCCAACTTTCCACAGTTCCAGCATTGTGGCCTTCTGCCATTCCTGGATTTGGATCTGCCTCTTCCCTTAGACTTAGATCTTGATCTCCTCTTGCTCCTTTCTTTTTGCCTTCCTCTGCTCTCGAGATTTAAAGCTTTCCCGGATGTCCCAGAAGTCTCTTCTGTGCTTTTCCTGCGAATTTCCTCATTCAAAATAACACTAACCACATCCTCTACTTTTAAAATATTCGAAGCAGAAGCAGTATTAGAAACTGCCATTACCAAGCCATGCCAGCTTTCAGGCAAAGAACATAAAATTAAAAGAGCCTTTATTTCATCTTCAAATACAATATTAACAGAACTTAACTGATTAACAATACCATGGAAATCATTCAGATGATTGGAAACAGATCCACCTTCTTGCATATGCAAATTAAATAACTGCTTCATTAAATATACCTTATTTGAAGCTGAGGGTTTTTCATACAAATTTGCTAACGTGGTCATTAACTCTACCGTAGTTTTTGCCTGTGACAAATTAGATATCACAGTGGAGGCCAGACTCAGTCTTATAGACCCAAGAGCCTTTCTGTCAAGAACTTCCCATTCTTCATCCTCCATGTCCTTGGGCTTCTTTGCTATCCCACCTAACGGTAAGTAAAGATCCTTCTGATACAGATAGTCCTCTATCTGCATTCTCCAGTGCTGATAGTTCTTGCCATTAAACTTTTCCATTCTCAACTTACTTTCCTCTGCCATTGCTTCTCCCACTCAAACAGAAATCCCTGCAGAAACCCCTATGAGCAACCTGTAATCCGAACACACTACACAGATCTGAACCACCTGTTAGTGAACCTGAGCTCTGATACCACTTGTTGGGGATCAACCAACAATGGATTACACTTGTGAAAGCAATGAATTCGGAAATAAATCAGATAGATAAGTAACTGAAATGATAAATAGCACAGAACAAGATATACAAGAAAACACCCTGAAAACTTGTATTAAAAACTCTTTACAATAGGAATACAAATGAAGAACTTCGTTCTTTCACACCTCTCTCAGATGCACACAAGATCTCTCACTAGATCTCTATTCCTCAAGAGCTCTCTCTCAAGTACTGTCCTTCAAACATTCACAATGTTCTACTCATACTCAATTACACTCTCATCATATAATAACTTAGAAGATCTCTCCTACATATAGAAATAGGAAACTTGAGCATGCTCTTACAACAAACAGTTAAGCCTCTTCAACAAGGGCTCTAAAAATAATATTGCTAACAATAGAGACGCGAGCTTGAGTCTACAACTCAAACTCATCATGCAAACACTCGCTTCTGTCCTCGGAAATCGCTTTCTGGACACGCAGGTAACCGACGTCGGTTCCTGCCTGTTCGCTTGTGACCGTCGCCGGCCGACCATACTGCCGACGTTGGCGCCTCTGTAACTGCAACTGACCGACATCGGTCGCTCCTGACCGATGCCGACGTCTGTGTAGACCCGAACCTGTTTGTGTATGCTCCTTGGTGAAGCTTTTAGCTCCACATACCTAACAGGATTGGCATCAAAAACAAGTATTTGATAAGTTGATAAACAACATTTACTGAGTAAATCTATTATTTTCAATTTAAATGTCAATAGACAGTTTCAAGTCCCAAGATAAATCCACTTCCACACAAACCCAATTTTGGGGGTGAGCTACAAATAATTTGTTTTGTTCATGATAGATGAAGTGCCCTGTGACTTTTATGATTTGATCAATAAAACCCCAAAGGGGAAGCCAAAAACTAGGAATTTTTATCCAAATATGGATTTTCAGTTTTGCTTGTTTTAAAACTTAAAAATCATGGGTTCAATGAGAAAAAACCACTAAAGTGTTACAAATAAACCAAGGTTCTTAGTTAATAATGGTTTTACAATGTTCAAGGTTCGAAAATTTAAATTAAAAAAAGCCCTTGGTAAGATTTTGGACTCCTTCCAGTTTCACACCATGGCCTTGCCAATGGTTATGAATCCATTGTTTCAAGAGTCTCTCAGGGGGACTCTACCCAAAAAATATGTAATAAGGGTATAATTCTCAAATAAATTAAAAGCTTTATCAAATTTAAGGAAGTTCAAAACAATATCAGGTAATAGAAAATCAAGATTAATTAATAGCATTACCTCATGAAATTGTTTTAAAATAAATATCCTCATTTGTTTCAGTGCCATGGTTACTTTTTCTCACTTTAACTTACCCTGCATCCACAAATGCAAAGAGTGGTGGCAGACATTTAAAATATGATATCCTCTACCATCCAAAGGGTGCACCGCCAACCAAAATCATTAATAAATGCAATACAAAGTTAAATCTTTCCTAGATATATGGAGATCAATAGTGTGAAAGAAAAATCTAAAGGCTCATCAATATAGAGAAAAAGTCCATGATATATGCCCATGTTCCTTAGGTCTTATACTTAGTTAAGCATTATTTGTGTTTTTCACCCACTTAGGTGTGGATAGTAAATCTTTATCTATTTAGGTATAGTGGGTTTATATCTCTATGTTATCTTTATCTTGATCTTACGGTTATAATTGATCTTCCTTACCTATATATGTAAGGCACTTTCATTGTACTTATATGAAGTTCTACAGATATATTATATGATATTGCTCCTTGTTATGTATATCGATTTGTAAGTCTATGCTTTCATATTCTCTTTGTGATGTTTTGTTATTAACACCTAAGATCTATGTGGTTTAGAACATTTTATTTTGCGTTCCTTTGATAGTATTCGATTAGTAAGTGTTACAGCCATCCATTTATGAATTTACTATAATTTTTTATATCTAGACAAAAAACTTACAACAACATTAGATTCAAAAGATGTCAATACCCTAGGATCGGCTGTAAACATGACCTAGTTTCGTAATAGTCATTTTTTATCATTTTGAAGGGTTTGAAGACAATTTTTTAAATTTTTTACATTTATGTGTCATTTAGTGGTAGAAGAACAAAACATTTTTTAGGTTTTACTGAATTTTTAAAAAAAATTAATGGGTATTTTTTACTTTTGGAGGAAGTCGTACCTTTTATTTCAGATCTAAGTTTTCAAGTGTATCATTTTAACTTTTTTTGCACATTAGACTACGTCTATTAGATTCACCATGACCTACTGGTTCAGAAGCATGACCTTCTCCTTGTAACTAACTCCAATCCTCATCCTTAGCCCTTTAATCACATGGTGTGGTCACGTGAGGGGCTTAATTTTTAATTCCTACTAATGGAGGCTTAAATCCAAAGTTTAATTTTTTTTTAATCCTCAAAGCATTTAATTTTTTCTTTCCAATTATTTAATATTTCTGGCGCAATTTTTATTTTTGACCCATTATGACAAGAAAACTTGTAAAGACAATATCTTTTGATCGATAACTCAAAATTGAGTGTTATTTTTTTAAAAGTTTATGTTTTTTTATATCCTATCTATTGGTATCATTTATTTTGTAAAAAACACTAAAATGTAAAATAACAAATTTAAAAGGGCTCAATACAAAGCCTTTTATGGGGTTGTCTCAGTGTTGATTTATGTACTCTTTTTGTATTCTCTTGTTCTCTAGTATTTTTTTAGAATAGATTTTTATTATGAATTAGAACAAGATGAACTATTAATAACACATAAATACCACACATAGAGACTAAGAATATAAACAATCATTAAATACAAAAGATTATGGGCCTTAATGACTAAAATACAACCAGTATTCACTAGATAATAAAAAAAAATTAGCACCAATGTAAATTTGATGAGTGTATGGGTTTGATAGAAACTTGTGTAAGTGATAGTATTTTATTTCATTTCGAAGGATATAACTCACCTTTCAAGAGTTGGGGTAAAATTGAAAGATTTATTTGGTAAGAAGGATCACATGAGAGCTATGTAGCTTGAAGTAGAGATTTTTTCTCTCAATCCTAACTATTTTTCATCAATTGTAGACTATCTTACTAAGTTCAAGCACTTGTTGACACAATTGAAGGGGAGTGGAAGAGATAATAAAAATAAAGAATATGTTTACCTAATTTTTTTCAAGTTGAGAGGCCCATTCCAAATATTTGCTTCTATATTTTTCTCTAGCATGAATGCCTTGGGTGTCACATTCAAAATATTTGATGTAGAGTTGTTTTGTAAAAGACTTATTAGGGAATAATCCAAATTGTCTAACTTTGAGTCTTCCACCTCTCAAAAGGTATTAGTAGCATATAATCCTAAGGGCAAGGTAAAATAAAAAAGTAAACCCAAAACTACTCCATATCAAAGTGCCACTAAGCCCAAAGACAATAACTCTAAATCCAAGGAGTCTTCTAAATCCAAGAATAAATATAGCCTTTTATGCTCTTTTTATGGGGGGATTGGTCATATAGAAACTAGGTGTTGGAAGAGAGTGCATGCTTTAAAATACAAGATCTCTATCTCCACTCCACCTCCTTTCAATGAGCATGGAAAAGCACTTAATGTTGTTTAGATGTCTCAGTAACCTATTACAGATAATTAGGTTATAGATTTTAGTTCTTCTCACCACATGACTTCTTCTAAGGAATCTTTCATATCTCTAGGTTTGAATTCTACTTCCAACATTAAGGTTGGAGATTCTTTGCTTATTTTTGTTAAGGAAAAAGGTGACATACAACTTGATGGTGGTCGTAACAATGATGCACTATATGTGCCTAACACCACTACCAATTTATTTTATATTTATCATTCTAAATAAGTCAAGACAGTGATTTTCACATCACAAGTGACTGAAATTCGAACCTTGTTGGAGCCTCAATCACTTGTTGCATAAGGAGTTGTTGATCATAGTTTTTAGCTATATCACTTTGAGAGTTTTGATGACACTTCTTATATGGGGACATACTTGGTTTTTCATGTTGATTATAAGAGTAAGTTTTGGTATGAAAGATTCAGACATCTTAATTATAGATATTTAAAGGAGTTGAGCACTCATGGTATGGTTGATGGTCTTCCTAGAGTTTCTTGTCTTTATTGAGTTTGTCTTGATTGTGCATTATAGAAACAACACCAAGATTTATTTCTTAAAGGTATATCTAAGAAAACAAATTCACCACTTGAGCTTGAGTACAGTGACTTGATAATTTTTTCTACCCCTTTCAATGGAGCTAAAGATGCACTTACATTTATTGATAATTTTTCATGGTGTACTTGGGTTTATTTTCTCAAGTACAAAAGTGAAGTTTTTTCACACTTCAAAGTCTTCAAAGCTTTGGTCGAGAATCAATCTTCTACTTGCATAAATAAGCTTTACACTGATAATGGGGAGGAGTACTTCAACAAAGAGTTTTATAATTTTTTTGCAGCTCATGGCATTGTTCACCAATATTTTGCTCTTTATACTTCACAATAGAATGGCTTAGTAGAAAGGAAGCATTGAAATTTGAAGGAGATGGTTAGTTGCATGATGTATTCTCAAGATTTACCACCTGTTTATTGGACAAAAGTAATTAATTGTGCAAACTATATTCAAAATCGCACACCACACAGAGCACTTGAACATTTGACTCTAGAGAAGGTTTGGTCTAAAACTAACCATAATGTCTCATTTCTTTTAGTTTTTGGGAGCCATGCTTTGGATTTTGTACCAAAAAGAAAATAAAATCCTTTGATAAGAAGAGCAGACACTTGATATTTGCAGGTTATTGTGAGGACATGAGATCTTATCACCTTTTAGATCTTGATACTCGTGATGTTCTTTCTTGAATACATGTTTAGTTTGATGAGTGTTTCTATTCTCATGAGTCTTCATCTTCTTCCATGATTTTTTCTTTTTTAATTCCATCCATTGATGGTTATTTACTTCATATTGAGGATCCCTTCTTTAAGGATCCAATTCAAGAGGCCAGTGAGGAGGTTATGGATGAAGACTTAGATGAGGATCTTGTTCCCACTATACCTAAGTGGACTCATACTATAGTTTCTAAGGCTTCACCTTTCATATAAGATCCTCCACCCACTAGATATCATCATGCATGCTTTAAGGTTCTAGGATTTTATGTCAAGTATTTTCTAGAGATCTATAGTCTTTTTCATAGGCTCATGGAATACAAAATGATGCGATGACAAATGAGTATTATACTTTGATGAAGAATCATACTTGAGATCTCGACTCTCTTCCTAAGGGAAAAATTTTGGTTAGATGCAATTGGATATACCAAACCATATATAAATTTGATGGGTCCATTGATAAGAATAAAACTTGCCTTATTACAAAGGATTTTTCATGAGTCTAAGGTATTGATTACTCTAATACTTTTACCCCATTACTAAGATGGATTCTATGCACCTTGTCATTTCTCTTAATACATCACAGGGTTGGCCAGTGTACTAGCTGGACGTAAAGAGTGCCTTCTTATATGGAGATTTGTAGGAATAAATTTATATGGAGCAACTTGTTGGGTTTATTCACAATTCTTCTCTTGTTTGTTGACTACAAAAGTCTCTTTATGGTCTCAAACAAGGTCCTCGGACCTGGTATGAGAAAATGGATTATTTTTTTCTATTTATTGGTTTTGTTTGTTGCAACTCAGATCTTACTATATATATCAGCATGTTAAAGAGGATATTGTTATACTAGTTTTGTATTTTGATGATCTAATTATTACTAGAAGTTCTTCCCGTATTTAGAATGTTCATCAAGATCTTTCTATGTAATTTGATATGACGGATCTCAATCTTTTATATTATATCTTAGTTTGCAGATTCCTTAGTCAGATTTAAAGATTCATTTGAATCGAGATAAATACACCCTTGATCTTATTTAGCATTTTAGCATGGTTGATTTTAATCCAATTCCCTCTCCTTTCTAGTCTAAGGTCACTCTTCCACTTGCACTACTCTTTGTGATCCTACATTATATACATAGATGGTTGAAAGTCTCATGTATTTGATCCATACTTGCCTCGATATTTATTTTACAGTTGGGTTTGTATTTTAATTTTGACATGCTTCTCATGACAGTCACTGGTAGCCTACTAAAAGAATTTTGTGATATCTACAAGGCACTTCTTACTTTAATTTAGACTACCCCAGAGGTTCTACTCAATTGATTGGCTCTATTGATTCAGATTAGACATGTTCTATTAATGATAAGCATTCCACTTCTGGATACTTTTTTATTGGTTCTTCTCTAGTTGTTTGGACTTACAAGTAGGTATTAGTCTATTACACTTTCATCTACAGAGACATAGTATAAGGCAACAGACATAACGAGTTAGTAGGTTATTTGGCATTGTTAGTTATTGACAAAGTTTGGCTTCACATAAGATTCACCTACTATACTTTGGTGTGACAACCAAAATGCAATGCACATTTCTCATAACTCTGTTGAGCACCAGTGGACCAAGTACATTTAGATTTACATGCACTTCATTTGTCATCACATTCAAGATGGAATTCTTTGTTTGGATACATTATGAATCGACAATAGGTTGTCAACATCTTTACAAACCCTTTTTATCACTTCATTATCTTGAGTTATGTGGTATGCTTAGAATTTCATAAATTGTTCTTGGGGGTGTTCGTGATGACATCTTTATTCATTTCTTCATGGATATATTGTACATGAATACCTAATCAGATCTTGTTATCGGGACTCATACTATGGATATGCCACTTTATTTTAGGCACTTAATTTCACTTTAAGAGAGTGTTAGAGTATGTTATTTACCTTAGCTCATATTCACTAGATGCTTTACTTAGTTAAGTATTATTTATTTTTTCCCACCGACTTAGGTGTGGATATTAAATGTTTCTCTATTAAATATAATGGGTTTTTATCCCTATTTTATCTCTTCACTTAATCTTATGGCTATGATTGATCTTCCTTACCTATATATGCAAGGCATTTTCATTGTACTTACATGAAATTTTACAAATATATTATATGATATTACTCTTTGTTATGTATATCGATTTACAAGTCTATACTTACATATTCTCTTTGTGATTTATTCTTAACCCCTTAGATCTTTGTGACTTAAAACATTTTGTTTTTCATTCATTTCGTATTTATAAGATTTTATACTCTTTTGTAACCCCAAATAAAATTTAAGAGTGTTAGAGATTAATCTTTATTTAAATTAATTTTGTGTCTGTTTAATTGTGCAATTATTTTTATGAAAAAATTATTTATCCCATATTTATAAGATGTCACACATCTTGTGCCCTTTTATAATGAATCTTGGAGTTAGATTCACATGTAACTCTCATACTTGTTCACCTTAAGGGATTTAGTTACATTTAGCACACATAATAAAATTGTGTAACTCGTCTTTCTTTCTAGCTCCGTTTATTGAGCTCTCTCCTCTCTCATTGCACACTATACAACACAAAATTATCTTAAGCTTTTGCTTGTATGGCTTGAAGCTCATTTATATCATTCTTTTTTTCATTAAGATTGTACTTGGAAAATTTACTTTGCAAACCTTCTTAATACACGTGGATATTTTTTTCATTTAACAGTTTCCCCACTTAATAATTCTTGTGTCTTGTTTTCTCGTGGCTTTCTATAGAGGTGATATTGTTCATTTACACATTCATTATTTTATGTTTTCAACTTTATTTTATCGATCTTGACATAATTTATAACATGTCAACTCGTCATGAATTTTCCAAATAACAAGTCTTATATGAGCTTTACTATTAGATCAATTAATTATTAAGTATTATAAATGTCATTATTACATTGAATTACATCGGTAAATAAATAATAATTTATTTTATTATTTACATTACATGATTTAGACTACACTTAAATAAATAATAAAATATATGTTATAAAAACTTATCGTTGGGTGAGAGGTTAAATCTGTTGGTTATAACAATTCACTCCATTTATAAATGATTTTACAACAGTAAAAATTGATTTCTCAAATATATGAATAATTTTTTGAGTTTTTTATCCTTGTATGAGACTTTCCCACATAACTCTATGTTATGTTTAAATGTGTCTTTACTATCAATTTCATATCTAGATCCATTCAATTGTGTACGTATTAATTTAATCATGGTCTCAGAGTTAAAATGATGTGTTGATTAGCAAGAAAAAAATTTAAGCATCTGAATGCATGTTCAAGCAAGTTTTTTCATCTAAATTCAATCTTGTGCAGTCTCTTGTATAGTCATGAGAAGCACAGGAATTGATTAATTTGTTATGGAATCCCTATGGACCCTATGTATTCTATCTAAAAAAAAATTATCAATCAAGCACTTAGAAAGTAATCCAAAACTCTAAACAACCAAAAAAATATTTGTGGCATCATTGTACGACTTGTGCAGTGAAATATCCCAAATGGGATCTACCCTAAATTACTAATTTTTAAAACTTGAATTCTACCCTAATTTTTGCACTTTAGTTTTTTGCTCAAAACCCTACGTTCTGATTTGACTTTTTTGCACCTTTGATTCCAATTTTTTTCCTAGAATTTTGAATATCTATCTTTTTAAACCCTAGATCTGAAATCTGATTTTATGTTCTGAATTTATAAATGATTTTGGCAGTGAACAAATGTATGTCAAATACACAAATAAACATGTTGATTATATGTCCTTATAGAAATAACATCAACTCTAAATTCAAACACATAATATGAACATCCAACACAAACAAATGACATATAATTATGTGTTCTGACAACAAATGATTGCTGCTATAAAAAAGATTATCCAAAATTGCAATTACATCAAGTTTATAGACTCAAACATTGTCGAACGTAGTCCAAATCCCTATTGTTACAAATCAGACCTAAACATATGCAAATCCAACCCCATGGAAGTATTATCATGCCAAATATAATTAACAATTGATATTCCACAAACCTCTATAGATTTGTTGCTATGGCTAGGGTTAGGAAACCCTAATCAATGAGAAATCAGCCTCCACAAACAAATTCACCCTTCACAAAGTGTAGCGCTCCAATTAAGGCTTACCCTAATGCAAGAAACCACACCCAATGCTATGAATTGGATCCTTCAAGGGTGGCGCACAAATATGTTGTAGATGTTACTCCAAGAGATGTGTAATCCGCTCCAATGATGTTGATTAATTGATACTCCAATGCGCTCAGGTTTGTTGCTATAGATTTCATATTCAAGAATCCAAGCAATGGTCAATGATGCTCCAACAAGACCTCAAATGATGGCGCCTCAATCTGCTCAAAGTGATGATAAGATTTTACGCCCAAAAAATATTATAATTTTGCTCAAAACGTTGCTGTAAAAATAATACAAATTTGCTCCAAAATTTTGATCAAAGTCTACTCCAAAACTAATATGCAATTTCTGCTCCAAACTCATGATTTTTCAATGAAGTGCAATTGTGAACTCCGTATGAATTCACCTCCGAGATGCGATTGGGTTTTCATCCAATCCACCTTCTTTCTTCAAGGGTTTTTGTCCTTAAAAAAGTATCACAAACAAAGTTGCAGATCCACAATGGGAAAATAAAGAAATAAGCTGACTGAATGAATTCCCCAATTGCCTCACCAAACCTTGTATTTATACATATTTTCACCTTTTTCCCCACTGCCCTGTCCAGAAGCTTTTATTTTATTTTATTTTAATTCACTTTTTAAATAAAAGCTCCTTTTTGGCTCTAAAGACCTTTTATCAAAATAATGATAATATTTGATTCGCAAGGTCCCAATATTATGTGTTTATGATTTAAAACTTTTCATTTTGGTTTTGACGAGTTATAACACTAAGGTGCTTTTAAAATATTTTAAATAATATTTAGGGACCTTAGTAAAATAATTAAAATAAAGTCATTAATACACCCATTTTACAGAAACTGTTGGAATGCATCAAAATCAAAAATTGACTACACTGGAGTGATTTCGGTGAAGAATAAAGATAAATGGAGCCAACCGAACGACTTACTATAAATAGATTCCCCCTCCAAGATTCTTGGAGAGCACACTTGAAGCTAAAAATCACCCTGAAAAGTGGCATATGAGTCCTCCACGCCACCTGAGCTCAATGGAATCATCAAATAACTCCTATGATAAAGTTGACACATATCCACAAGGTCAGCGCTAACTGCAATGCAAGAGAACCCAAAAATTGGAGACATTACATGCAAGTTGGGAACACTAAAAATCAGCGTAAATTCTTCCATAGATTATTTTTATGTTCTAACTGGTGAATCTTCAATTTTTCCCTGTTAAAACCTTCTTGCAAGCATTTAAACTCAATTTCTGACATATGTACATCCTCATGGGCATCCCTGTACGATAGGATAAATCTTGAGAGGCTAAGAAAAACAAATAAAAATCATTTCTATCTCTGCAACCTAAAACTAGTTGTGTGGTGAAAATTTTATTTTTTAACTTGTAAAAATCTCCTACAAACTTTGGTAATTTTTTTCTCAACCTAGACGTGATTGTATGACTTGTGTGCATTGTAAACACCATAAAAATCATTTTTTTGGCACAAGATTTTGATTTTGACTGATGTATGTGCATTAAAAGGCTCTTGGAAGTTTGTGTTGAAGTTTTTAGGTCTTGTGTTGGCCCCTTGGTCCCTCTATATTGTGCTCTACTTCCTCCCCTACGCCATTGTTGTATGACATGTACACAGAAAATATAGCCTTTCAAAAATATTTATTAAATTTTGTTTTAAATGAATCAATATTTTCATAACCTTCTAAATTGTTAAGCAAAAAGTAAAAACATGTATTTGATTTTTTACATGCACATGAATTCTATTATTTTTATTTAATAAAATTGTTTAAATAAGTTTTAAATTTAATATCATGTATTAAATGATTTCTAAATTATTATAAGTGAGTTGGTTAGTGTAATTTTGAAAAAAAAAACTTATAAAACTGAGGTTAAGAGTTTAAAACCCCACCAAACCTTTTTCTTTTTACTCAAACTTTGAATTGGTCAAACTTATTTTTAAACATTATAACTAATTAAAAAGTTTTTTTATTTTTACCTTGTAAAAATATTTTTGCAAATCTACTTTCAACTCTAATAACGCTTCTTGTGACTTTTGATTAATCATTATTCTGTACAAACGTGGTCATGTGATAGTCTATCTATAAGCTTTTGCACATTTTGAACACATTAGAATGGTCCCTTTTATGATTTAAAACTTTTTTATATGTTATTTTGTAACAATTATTTAAAAAATGATTTTTATCTTGTTTGTTTTACAAGACTTGCGACTCTTACTGTAATGTAATGTTTTTATGATTTTTTCAATTGCTTTACATATAATTAAACAAATATTATTATTATACGTTAAAATACTTATTTTATTACAAAATAAAGTATTAAAAAACATTAAAAAGTTTATTTTTTAATATTTTTAATATTGTTTTAATATAAAACAAGAATTGGTAATTGTCAAAATTTAAAAAGAAGCTATAGTTTTTCACAATTTTGGTGCTAGATAAGTCAAATGATAAATGGGTCTAACTAAAATATTTAGAAAATGTGTATTAAAATTGAATTTATGGTTCAAAAATTTTGGAATATTGTTGTCGTAAGAAAAAATCATGTCAGGGAGACATGTCTCAACTGAATTTACCAATACGTTTCAACAAAAATCATAAGAAATCATGTTGATCATTTTGAGGAGTGTAAAGAATAAATGCTTACTCCATATTGACAATTAGGAGTCATTCAATGATGCTTAAAAACTCTTTATAGCTATGTACACAAACACTCGTCTCTTAAAAATCATAAAACTTATACTTGAACTGCTTACTACCCCTATAAATGGTGAAGAAAAAGTAGTCACTTGTTTTGCAAAAGTAAAAAATATGAAATCTCCATTAGATGAATGCAATTGTAATTGAAATAATTTAAAAAACTCACCTAGATACATTGCTCAAACAGACCATTGATATATTGCTTACACAATATCTCAAACTATTATACACAAATAGATTATACAATAAGAAATCATCTATGTCTCCATATGAATAGCTCACCTAGCATATGAATGATTATGCGAATAAGTACATATATAGGTGAAAAATATGTGAATCTCAATTATACCATGCATGTAGAACTAACTTCTCCAAAATACGTAGGGGAAAGACATCAAGCCAACATCCTCATATATGTGGGATAAACTTTCCCAATGTACATAAAAAATACTTAAGCAAGCTAACAAATGTGTAGAAAAAAACATAAAAAGAAAAAACTTACACTAATGCCCTCCATAAGCATAGCTTACGTGAATAAAGGAAATAGGTCCCGACAATAAGGCTTGATAAAGTACATGTACACAAAAAAAAAAAGATGCAGTGTGAAATCAAGTGTCTCTATAGATATCAATCCATCTTGTTAAAATATATGGATGTCGAGTCGTTGTAACCGCCAAGTAGAAATAAGAATAAATATGAAGATCACTAAACATGAACACTGCACTCCATAATATTTAGTAAAATGATGAACACAAGAAAACATTGTTTGAACACTCTCCCTCAATATTGAACTGGAATAAGATGACAACGAAATTCTCTAAAAAAATTGATTAAAAATGGTAAGAAATGAACTTAAAGACTGATGGGGATGCCACACTAGTGTCACTCTATAAAAAGTCACTAATAATATCATTGAAACATAACAATCCTCATGGATTCCAAAAAATAAAGTATTTGAATAAGATACACATGTATAAAGGAATAATCTAGAAAACATTCAAAAAAAGTGTAAAGCATACAAATATACAAAAAAATATACAATTGTTAAAGAAATAGCTCAGACCAACAAAAGAACAAAAAGCATAAGGAATGTGTAGTCAAAAACTATATTGGATGAATTGAAAAAATATTATTAAAGTAGGTGCAAGGAACGCTCAACACCCAAAAAAAATAGTATCTATACACACACCCTCCCATAATGTTGAATGGGCAGAGTGAATTAAAAAAATGTATCAATAAACTACGTCTGACAAACTGATATTGTATACCTCAAAATAGTTCTAAAACAAGTTGAAAGAGACTATTGAACTATCAAAAAAGATAAGATGACAATAGAATTCACTATAATCACTACACTTCAAGCTACGAGGAATTGTCGACTATCGAAAAAGAATGTCGAAGATATAAATAGTCTTTCAATAAGATGGCCTCGAAAGTAATGGTAGATATTAGCAATTGAAATAGTATAGGGTGTACAAACTAAGGTACACATGCATAAAAATAAACTACACTGTAAAAAAAGTCATCACAAATCATGATTTGCTCTAAAAAACAAGCGAGTGAAAAAAAGATGAAGAATCAAATCTCCACATACACATGAAAGTAGACAAGATTGAAATAGTAAACTCCCCATGGTTGTTGTATTAGGCCCCCCTCAAATTTAAGACTTTATAATTTAATATGTTTTACAAAATAAATAACACCAATAGATCAAAAATTAAAAAATATACACTTTATAAAAAAACACTCAATTTCGAGTTGCCGATCAAAAGATATATCTAATACATATTTCTCGACATAAATGGGTGCAATAAAAATGCACAAAATTTAAATGCTTGAAATTTTTTTATTTTTTGAAAAATTTTGAATGCACTTGAAGGGCTAAAAGTTAAGCATTGACTAGTAGGGATCAAAAATTAAGCCCCTCCATATGATCATACTATATGACCAAGGGGCTAAGGATGAAGATGAGTGCCTCATTTTTTATTGATGTGAGAGTGACATCATCTACAAAATAGAATAAATCTTTTGATGAAGAGTGCTCCTATCTACTAGTCTCAAATTGACAATCTTCTGACCGTCACCTCCTTGTTGTGAAACACACAGAAGCAAATGTGTCATTGGAAAATCATAGCACGAAAGAAAATATGTGATACAAAATTCGTCGTTCTATTGAGGCAAGGAAAACCCCATAGTCGATGCAATGAAATAGACCCATCCGTAGAAAAGAGAAATTCTGTCGACTGTCATGGCAAGTAGAATCCAGTGAAAAAAATGGTGTTATTTTGTGAAGAGAAAAAATGCAAGTGTCCACAAAAAATACACAAAGATTCAACAACGATGTAGATGTCTGAGAAAGAAACCAAACAAGAAGTAATGTTTGCGATGTTATACCCTGCAAGCTAACAAAAAACCAATCGAAAAGACAAATGGCAATGGTGCTCTAACATGTAACCAAACACAAAACCTCACAAAGAAAATAGTACTTTCTAAGGAAAAACTTTCTCAAAATATGACGCCTTCCACAACAGTAAAAAAACTAGATATCTATATAAAGAAATTTGATTATAGAAATTCCAATTCAATTCTCCATGAGGCTCAGTGAAAAAGGATTAGAAATTCTAAATAATAAGCAACAAATTAATCTGATCTTACAAATAAAAAATTTAAAATAAACTAAATTAAATCAAAGAGTAATTTTCAATGGAGTATGAGCACGAAACTATGTGTAATGGCTTCTAAAAAGACTATATAGCTCTAATATCATGAAAGAGTTTAGAAAACTCTCCCCCAAAGTCAAACCTACAAACTATTATCATACTAAAAGTCATTGATACATTGTTCAAATAATATCTCAATATCTTATACACAAATAGATCATACAATGAGAAATCTTTTGTTTCTATATGAATAGTTCACATTGCATATAAATATGTGAATAGGTACATATATAAATGGAAGATAAGTGAATCACATCCATATCATACATGTAAAACTAACTTCCTTAAAATATGTAGAAAAAAGATATCAAGTCAACATCCTCATACATGTGGAATAAACTACTCAAATTTATACAAAAAGTACTTGAATAAATAAACAATAATTGTGTCTAAAAAATCATAAAAGAAAATAAACTATATCAACAATAATTTCATTCAAAATCAATTTTTTATTTCATTATTCATTTAAATATTCATGAAAAGTCTCGTAATTTTATTTTTATTCTTAATTTTAAATACGAAACAGAACAAGACATCGCTAACCTCACTACCCTTTCGGCGCCTCTTATTCAAGAAGAACAAATGATATCAAATTTTGGTTCTAAAAATAATGTCACTCAAGTACTTCTCACACTTAATAGTGTTTTTGAAAACACTAAAAACTTGAAAACTAGAAAACTAAAACTAATCAAATAGAAAAAAATTGAAATAAAAATCACAAAGTCAAATTTAATAGAAATTACAATTTGTAATAAATTTGAACATAAAATGAAAGATTATTACAAAAATAAGAATATATTTAATAACAAAACCTTTAAAAATAACAAAAGAAAGAAAGATTCTAATCAAAATCATTAGAAAAATCAAACCGAAAATCAAAACAATCAAAGATAAAATTTTAATACTATTGCACTATAATTTGTGTTATTTACTTTGAACGAAAATGAATAGATTCTACATGGTGGTGCATCACATCACATGACATTATCAAATATTTTATGACATTAAAAATATATCTAAAAGAATTTATTTATATGATCATTTATTTTTAGAAACTATTAAATAAAAAAAACTAAATTTGTAAATGTCATAAATGATATTTTCTATATTCTTAAACTTAAGAAAAAATTGTTATCATGTTCTTAACTTACAAATGATAATTTCATAATAACTCTATTCAAAAAATAAATAGAATATCAAATAATAATTTAGTTCTCTAATTACTGAAAAAAAATCCATAAAATAGTTTATACATATTTTTTATTTTTTATGCATGTTTTTCATCATCGAATAAAAATAATTCTCAATTGTGGCATGAAACATTAGGTGGTTGAGTTTTCTTGTTATTTCTTTTCATCGTAAAAGTGATGAAAGTTGTTTATGTAGTAAATAACACAATAAGCGTTTTCACAAAAATCATAATGATAACTCCTCTCATCCCTTATAACTTATTCATAATGATGTTAAAAGACCTCTAAAAATTATTTTTATTAACAGTTTTTTATATGTTGTTACTTTCATTGATGATTACATTAAAATGATCTAATTTTATTATATTAAAAAAAAATTAGAGTATTATTTAAATTTGAATATATTAAAAAACTAAATTAATAATGGTGGTTAATATATTAGTAAAAAAATTAATTCATGTCACATTAATTGTGGTATACAAAGAGAGTTAACAACTCCCTATTCCCCATAGCAAAATAGAATTGTTGAGAGTAAAAATTGAATCATCCTTGAAATGGTTAGAACAATATTGCATTCTACGAATGTTCTTAAATTCTTGTGGGTCGAAACTATAAAAATTGATGTGCACATTTTAAGTAGAGTCCCTACTAAAATTTTGAATCTTTCTACACCCTTAAAAATAAAGTTTAATAACAAATTGAGTGTTGTTCACATTAAGATATTTGGTAGTCATGCTTCCATCTTTATTCGTAAAATAAAGAAAGAAAACAAAATACGATCCCACCTTATATTTTTGTATTTTTGTAAGTTATAAAAGAAAAAATAAATGATTAAGAGTTTATGATCAGTCTAAATGACAAATCATTGAGACTAGCAATGTCTAAGCTCTTGAAAAATCTTTTTGTGAACCTTCTCTGATACCTCTCAATTCATTTCTTTCGATGATCCCAACTAGCTGTCACTCTTTATGAAGAAACAGATGTCTTAGAGAAAATTGATCTAATTATAAATAACTTTGAGTTTGAAAAAGAACATTTCCCACTTCATGTTCAAATTAAAAAACTTAAATGGGTTGATTCCTTAATTCAATCATCTAATATTGATAATCTTAATAAACTAACTAAAAGTCAGCATACATATTATGTTTTAATGACTCTGTATGAATGTGAACCTCAATTCTTTTAAGAAAAATATTCAAAATGATAAATAAAATTGTTATGCAAGTCAAATATAAAACCCTAATTAAAAACTAAGATTAGGATCTCATCTTATCTTCATCTAAAAGACATTATTAGTTTTAAGTGGCTTCAAAAAATCAAATATAATTCAATTAATAAAATTAACAGATTCAAAGCTAGATTAATTGCACGTGATTTACTAAAAACCTTGAGATTGGCTATGTTAAAACTTTCATTTTTATAACAAAAATAAGTATTGTTATATTCTTTATTGCCCTTGCAACTCAAAATAGATTACACATTAAATGAATACCAAAATTAACCTTCTTATCAAATGGGATGTAACACAACAATGAATATAATAGTGTAAAAGGTGTTACTTAGTCATTCACCAAGGTACAAATTTTAGGAGATATCAAAAAAAAATGAAGCTAAAATCGTGTTATGAACAAATTTAACAAAATGGATACCTCTCAATGCTTGGCACTATGTCGAAAAAACATTCTATACGCCTAATCCGTGTTAAAAATCAAAGTTTCAATTTAAAATATATATATATATAATAATTTAAAAAAAGAAATATGCGTGACTCAATGTAAAAGTTTCACTGAACATAACAAAAAATATTAAATTTTTAAGTTAAAGAAATCTCTTTATAGTTTAAAACAAATACCTTAAACTTGGTATTTTAAATCACTAATTATTTTAAAGGATTAGATTTTTCTAACTATTATTTTGTTAATGATCTATTTGTAAAAAATAAAAATAAATATTTTATCTTAATTATATTATGTATAAATGATCTTTTTATTACTGACGACAAAATTAATTTAATTTTTAAATAAAAAATAAATTAAATCAATCTTTTAAAATGACTTTTTTTAACATTCTTTATCATTTTCTAGAAATCGATTTATTTATTAAAAAAAAAATTATACCTTGATTTCACTATGCACATAACATTCTTATTAAATTTAACATATTTGACTATAAGCGTACATCCACCCTTATTGAAGTTGGTGTTAAATTTGATCTAAAACATGTTTGTGACAACCCTAACTCCACTCTATACAGAGAGTGAGTTGGTTGTTTGATTCATTTAACTATTATTAGACTAGATATTTTATTTGTTATAGGCACTACTTCCAACATCATGCAAAATCCATACTTAGAAGTGTAAATTTTGATTTATATTATTCTTCCATTGATAATACTAATATGATTATTATGATATTAATCATGTTGGTGACATTATAAATCATAAATCTACTTCTGAATATATATTTAAATTTAGTATAAATGTTATCACTTGAAACAACAAAAAACTTATTGTTTATATTTCCTCTATAAAAACAGAGTATAAAAGCGTTATAAAAACTACTAAAAAAACATGTGACTACAAAAATTGTTAAAATAATTCTATTTGGATATTTTCCACAGTACCACCATTCTTTGTATAATCAAAGTTGCATAATTCTAGTGAAAAAATCCAATACAAACCCAAAAATAAACATATTGAAATTCAAATGTTTTTAATCTGAAAGAAAACCCTCTATAATGACATTGATTTTCAATTTTGTTTTACAAATGAACAAGTGACAAATATCTTTCACAAAACTATTTAGTGTTACCAAATTTTGTAAGTTTCATATAATGTTGGACATCTTGAAGTTGTCATTGAAAGAGAGAATGCATAACAATGTCATCCCTGATAGCAATGTGTTTATTTCTTCCTCTATACTTCTTGAATTGTAAAAATATTATAATAAGACATGTTATTTTGGTAAATTTCATCATATGTGAATTTGCAATGTACCAAATACTTAAAAACATATCTTGTGATAGAAAGAAGTCTTTGTATTATAAAAAACTCCAAAATACTTGTTTGATCATTCATAAAACCCTGTAAAATACAAACTCACAATCATATGCTAACCTAAACTTACTCTAAGTATTTTACGACGTATAATTACTTTTGTTTCAAAATATGATATCCCTAAACTCGGCATATATGGTTTAAGGAGTATGATTAATTTTATGTAAAGTTGACTATGGCATGTATACCCACTTAACATTAAAAGAGAATGCTAAAACAATTATTGATTTAATATAAATGTCATTAATACATTGAATTACATCGATAAATAGATAAATAATAAAATACATGAAATTTTATAGATAAATAAATAAATAATAATATATATTATTATTTACATTCGTGATTTAAACTAGATGCAAATAAATAAAAATATACATGTTATAAAAACTCACCGTTAAATGGAAGTTAAATCAGTTGGTTACAACAGTTCACTCTGCTTATAAATGAATTACATGGTAAAATCATAATTCAATTCAACCCTAAGTATTCCAATGCACATAAGCTTACGAACATTCAAAAACCTATTTGAACAATTGGTTTTATGAATGGATTGTCAGAAAATATGAGGAAAGTTACTTGTGTTAGGTAAATTGTTTCTTATATATGAACAATCAATGCAACCTTTTTACCTCTATGAAGTTTTCCACTAACATTGGGTTTGTGTATCTCTGTCTTTATTACCGATTTACATATCTAGATCCATTCCATTGTGTTTACATTATCTTAGCATTTACAAATACTTCATCTCAAGCCATTCAAGATTTGGCAACTTGTTCATTATACTTTTGCCTCACCATTATTTCAACTTCCATGTTCCAAAGCTATTGATCAATTTTTCTACGTTGATGTTATTCCTCGAAATGTTTGATGAGGTGGGGTTCAACCACCACAAAAGACAAGTTTTTGCCAAATTTGTAGGTTTTTTCTAACAGCATCTACTCCTATGTACTCTATAGCATGTCCTCATGCAAGGAAATATGGGATATTGCTCAAGTGCTTCGTTCAACAACCTCTCTCAATCAAAGATACTTGAGGTCAAAGTTCATACTTTTCATTAGCCATCAACCAAGTCATTAGTCATCAACCAATCTATTCATGTGCCCTAGAACCTACTTCATTCTACACATCTATATAGATTCTAGATGATAGATAAAAAAAAATTGCATATTCAACTCATTGTTTCATTAGACACATCCCTGGGATCAGATGAATGTCTTGGATGTCTCATTAGGGTCAAGGGAATAGAGACACAACATCCCCGATCGCCACCTCCCCTCGATCCGCCCCTCTCCATCCCCCTCCCTCCCAAAAAAAGGTGTGAGATGTCCTTGTGCTTTTGGACAACCGTGGGAATGTCCTCTTTTCCAAATTGTACTAGGGACATGCAAACATCCCTAGTCTATTGGAACATCTAGGATAAAACACAATTAAATGTCAAACAAAAACCTAAATCTAAAAGGGAGCTCCCTAATACACACCCAAAAACCCTAAACTCACTCTTTTTGCAAAATCAAAAAGAAAAAGAAAATAGTTAGACATAAAAGAGAGACGGCAAGGAAGACGTGTTTGCAACCAAAGGGAGATTATAGGTTCAACTTCAAAACTGACTACAAATATGTATAATGTCTTCTTTGCCATTGGTAAATTTATTCTTTGCCAATGGTATTCCATTTGAAGTTGGTTGGTCTCTTTATTTAACGAGGAGGCATTTGCCACGTCATGTAAAGTACGTGATTCACTATCCTAGATGGAAATTACTCAAAAGTTAATTTTCTATTGGAAAGGAGAAAGGTTACATAGGCGACCCATGGGTGCTCTATCATCATGAATGGTTGGACTAACATTAACCACACCACCCACTCAAACATTATAGTCAAATGTTAATAAGGGCCTTATTTACTTAAGAGTGGCTGATTGTTCCAAAAAATGCGAGGATGCTGAATTTCAATTCCAAATTTTGCAATTACAGATGCAGCATATGCATGTAACACGGAAGTTAATTGGGTCTTACTTACACAAACGTCAAAACTTGAACCATCTTCATGAAATGGCCAATGCACTTCATGACATTGTGATAATTAGGGGATTAGATAGAGGGTGACAAGTGCAATAGGTGCAGATGCTCACATGCAACCGCCACAACACCTCATGGGCATTGTTTCAAGATACTTTTTGAAAGCATTTCTCAAACCAATTGACACCAAATTTGCAATATATTTCATTTTATTAGAGAGTATGTATGAGATGCAAACACCATAGAAACTACCGTTTATAACCCAAAAGTGAGTTAAGTGGGGGTAGTCCAAGACGGAACAGAGGTAAAGTGTAGTGGTCAAAATTGTTTTTTTGTCAAATGTATCCCTGGTTTTAATGTCACCATACATGGAGACTAAACAATCTGAAGCTCGGACAGACATATTAGTGCATTGATAGCATGTTAAGGTCAAATGAAAGCTGTGATACAGTAATCTCGTGTCTGCAGGAATATTATTAAAAAATCAGATAGAACAAAAACAAAACTTACTTAAATATAAATTATAATTTATAAATTTATGATATTTTGAATTATGTAGTGTTTTGTAATTTTTTCGTTTGTTTTTATTTATAATTTTAACGTTACAACAATAAACTATACTAAGGGTCCGCAAGAGTTTGATGTTTTCCCATACCTGTGTGCCCATTTCCTAGTAACTTATAAAAAAATAACATCAACGTCAAAGGTGATTTCTACCCAGCACTTGAAGTTTCCTCACTATAAAATAAACCCAATCCGTGCAATGTGTGATAGTATGATGTTTAAAAGTACACGAGGGTCTAAAAACTACCTTCACAAAACTTGATTTGTAGTTATTGAAGGCACATAAATCACAATTACACACAAAGTGCCCAAAGAAATGAGAATTAATACAATTAAGTGTAATTTGCATATTCTCCAACAATGACACACAATAACAACAATCAGAGGCATATCATACCATAGTCAAGTTCTCACCACAGACAAAAATAGATGAAACTACTTTTTACCAAAACAGATTTTACCCTCGGTCAACAGCGCATAAATAGATTCCCCCCTAGCCTCCCGCTTCCCCACCCATAAAGTCTATTTTGGGAGAACAAACTGACTCAAAACAGATATTATTACAAGAATCCTTCAGTTCTAGGGTCAAATATATTTTTCTAGTCCTATAACACATGTAATAGCTGTGATACTGATGTATAATGTCATTCACACTATTATAAATCCTTGTTTTTGAGTTACCCCTAAAAGGCTACCTCTCATAGAATGCCGTAATAGTTTCGAGTTCAGATAACATTAGAATTTATTATTGATAAATAATTTCTATAAAATAAAAAGATTAATAATATAATGTTGTTTTTTCGTTAATAAAATCCACATTATCATTCCATTTTCACAGCATTGACAAGATGTGGCAAAAGTGCAAATGGAATTTCATTCCCTGGTTTTGAGGAAAGCAACAACTCAGTAAAGCGTAAATATTGAAAAAAAAACAGATATATAAAAAAAAATCAGAACCAATTTCTTAAAAACTCACTCCCGCGTTATACTGAATAATAACTCGCATATTATTCCTGAGCTTTTCAGATCAAAGCCCAAGTTTGACTAAAAAACAACACGGCAGTTCAAATCAGCACAACAAATATGGTGGGCCCCAATTTTCACTACTATGATACAATCCGATTTTTTGCTGCTTATAGCAAACTAGGGTTTTCCTACTTGGTGGATGCAAAACTAGCATGCCTACGTGCCTAAGTTCATTTTGATGAGTGATTGTGAAAAGAGGTCTACAATGGCATTCCATGGTTTTCCTATAATCTTGACAGTTTTTAAAACATATTTACAAAGCATAAATTTGCACCAGAAGTTATTATTTTCCTCTTTCTATATCTATTTGCTCTAATTTATGTTTGGACTCTTTCATAGAATCACAATCCTAGTCATATTAATAGCGATATTGATTACTGGATAAATTGGGCCACCATGCTCAAAGCATTTCCTGTATATGCTTCAACATATAGGAGGATATTTTGTGTCTACATGATACATACATCTAATAATGGAATTCAGGTTAACCATTTGCTGGGCTGAACTAACAGCTGTAATTATGTTTAAGCACAAAAGTACGCAAAGCAAGGGGCAATGTTGAATTATAGAACCCAACAAACAAATTATTAATGCAGAATCAGATAAAATCATAGTTGTCAAGGGATAGGTACGGGTATGGGGAGACCGGTACAGGTACGGGTATGCCATTTTTTTAAAAATAGGAGACGGGGGTACGGATAGACGACAACATATTTTTATTATTTTTAAAGTATATGTAGAATATCTATTATAAAAAGTTTAAAGAAATTTATACTATTGCAATGCCAATGCTAGCAATAAGTGAAGGAATATCTCGTGATCATCATATTAAGTTTCAAGTATTAAGCTTAAGCGTCGTCATATACAATGAAATGCCAACAATAGGCATGCAACAAATCAAAAAACACATATGAACTTGGATCACATCTAATCCGATACAATAGGATGAATTGTCACATCAAGTATATCCTCTAGGTCCTCTACCAAGATGTTGTCTAGATAGGCATTGCTCTCAAGCTCAAGCTCATTTGCAAGCAATATAACAGGGGCAAATCATCGAGGCCATCTGCCTCAAGCACATCATCCTCCAAGGATATTTTTGTTCCTCCATCAGGTGGAATGTGGTCTCATTTTGTTGAAAGACCTTCCTTGTACCCTGGGTCTATACGAGAAAGAAGACGTAGTGTGCTATGAATGTACACCAGAATCTCTGCCTTCTTTGACCCTAGTCAGTTCCTCTTTAATGAGTGAATGAAACCGTAAATACTCCAATTTCTCTCACAAGATAACAAACTAGATAATTGTGAGAGTAATCGTATTGCAAATGATTGCAATTCAAATGTTTCACTGCCATGGTTCCACCACCGTTCTATTGGGTCCTTCACTCACATATCATAAAGAGCCTCCACTATAGAAAATTGTCCACAACCATGTGAAAACATGTTCCATTGAGTCCTAATACAAGAAGCCTCCTCTCCTCCACCATATACCTTTTTTATTGTAACCCAAAATTCTTTCATTGCTTCTCTATCTTCATATGGAGCCCTCTTCTTGGTGACCTCTATATCATACCACTTTGGATTCAAAGCATAAGCAACACAATGTAAGAGTGTGTTAAGCTTGTTCTATCTTCCATGTATTTGTTTCTCAATCAAAGGATAGCTATAAAAAAAGATCTTTTAAATTTGTGATATTTTTTATTTTTTCACACAATCAATTTCTTCATAAACCTCTTCCAAACATGGCTTGTCTGAATCAACAAAACGAATGACCTCACAAATTCGCTAAATGGAATCAACAACAAATTTCACATCCATTCAAAATTGGTCATCAATGACTATTTTCCTCACCTCGACTGCAATCTTTGAAGTAGATTGTTTCCAACTTGCCCATGCATCATTAACCACAGTGGAACACAAAGCCCCTTTGACAACATAAAGAGGCTCAAGTAATATGAAGAATGAAGCAAACCGTGTATCTGCAAGTTTGAGAAGTTCCACATTGGAAAATATTCTATAAATGGCTTGTGTGTGGTGATGATTGCATATGAAGATTTGTATTTTCTTGTCCTTCTCAATAAGCTCAGAAACCCATTGAAACCTACCAATATCTTTGAGTGCATTATTCAATGTGTGCACACAACATGGTATCCAAAATATATGTTTGTATTTTGTTTGCACCAATAAGCCAACTACTTTACAAACTAAGGTAGCGTCTGTAATAACTTGAACAACATGTGATGCCCCACCTCATCAATTGCATCACACAATTGCTTTTGAAAGAAGTCTATATTTTTCTCTTGTCCAGAATAGTCAATAGCTTTCAAAAAATAAGGGCCTTTGAAGCAAGTTACCATAATGTTTAGAAGAGGCTTGTTTCTTGTGTCAGTCCAACCCTCCACATAATGTTGCATCCCTCTGTAGACCACACCTTTTTGACAGACAGTTAGTTGCTCTATACTTGTTTTCTCTTTGTCAATAAGAGACGTTTGAAGCTTCTCATACCCATGGTGTTTATACCCCGCCGACCCATTGTTGATAGCATGAACCATCTCCTCATAATAAGATGATCGAGCAATATTGAATAAAATACTTTTTGCATAAAAAACCGTGCAATCGCTACATCCACTGCGTCTCGACCATGCACATCGAACATGCTTCCTATGGGATTCGAAATGCCAATGTGTGATCTCTTGCAAGAAAACCCCACATCTTATGCCGCAGACCCATAAGACACATCTATCTTTGATTCCTTTTTCACAATTGGTATGACATGGTAACTCTGAGCTTGATCAGTGGTTGAAGCGTGTGAACTTAAAGGAATCAGTTTTCCTTCAACTCTTTTTTGTTCTCTCATCGCTTCCAACCATCCTTTCTCATTCGTACAAGCATCGACCCCTCCCCATTGTTCGGAAAAAATGAGCCCTCACTCTTGTGTAAGTGCCATGAAAGGCCTTCCCACAAAGCTTGCACGTGATCGCTGATATTCATCCATTGCCTTTGCGAACACGATCGCAAAACTGCCACAATGGATACAAAGCATCTTTCTCTCCCCCTAACATTCTGCACAAAAAATAAATTATGAAAATAAAACTACCATTAGCAACTCTAATTTAAAAAACGTAAATGTTAAATTAAAATTTAAAAAATTAAATTTCTTAAATAAATAACGAATATATATTAAAAATTTAAAATAAAAAATATTAAAATAAGAATTAAAAAATTTAATTAATTAGATAAATAGCAAAAATAAATATATTAAAACAAAAAAATAATGAAAATTTTATATTAATGATTATATTAATATATTAAATGTAAAATGGTTATATGATAATGAAATATATTATATAGTTAAATTGAATATTTAAAGTTTTAACTTTTAACTTATATTATAATTATTTTTTTTTAGAGAACTAACACACTCGTATTAAAATAATGAAAAACTTAGATAAATTAAAATTTAAAAACGGAAAGTGAAATTAACACACTAATTAAAATAGCTAACAGTGTACCTGCAATTAAAATAAATACTAAAGTCTACGAACTACGAATTTGAAGTCGATGAATTTTCTTTGGAACAGTTTTGGGGTGTTGAACGAACAATTTAGGGTTTTAATTTTTTAAACTAAAAAGCCAATGTCCAAATAATAAAGACAAAAACCTTAATGGCCCCACCTATTCCTGCGACAGCGACTGTGATATTTCCTACAACTGCGATGACGACTGCGATATTTCCGACAACTGCGATGACGTTTGTGACTGTCGACTCTGCCGATAAAGACTGCAAACCAGAGATTGATTAAACATGGAGGCGTTTGAATTTTTTATAAGCTTGTTTTCGCATTTTTTCCTCTTTTTTTACACGTTTAGGTTTATTTGTGACGCTTTTAGGGTTTGTTTTACTCGTTTAGGGTTTTTCTCACACATTTTTTGAATACAAACATGTAGGAGACGCGGGCATGAGTAAATAGACGTCTCCTTACATGGGAGATGTCTTGGTGCCCGTCTCTCGTGCAAGAGACGTGTACCCGACTCGAGACGTGTCCCAAGGGTTGGGGGATGCATCTCCCTGCAACTGTGGATAAAAGCAAAAGTTGTCTTGACAATGCAATTGTTTTGTTCTATCCAATTAGTTGAAGCACACCAAATTAGTAAGTTGCCATTTGGTTTTCAATATAGCATAAATTGTTAAATAATCAATAATAGACAACAATGCAATGGTCATTGCAATGCTGGAATAGATTAAACTAAAGCTAAACAATTTTTGATTAGTATGTCAAAGCCATTGGCTTGTACGCAATCAAAGATGTATTGTCTTTGGGAGCAAGTATAAATCAATTAGTAAGGGGTAGACAATTTTTAAGACAACATATAAAATTTACAATTTCAAATACAGCTACATGTAGAAATAATGGGAAATAGAGTATTACTTTCAAGATGCATCATTCACGTATAGTTTCTGTAGTTTATAACTTTTCATACCAAGCATACAATCTCACGATAATACAATAGCAAAGGCAGTTGGCATCCTATTGCATTGTTAAGGAAGACGAGCCATTTTTCTAAGTAATCATACACAAGCTAGACTTGTTTGTGAAAAAAGGAAATTAAGAAATTAGAGACTTCTAAAACTAAGTGCAGATAATATTATCATATTTGTGTACCATCTTGCAAAAGCAATGAGACTCCGCTTAAACCGTTATCAAGAAAAGTTGGTATGGGGCATGGAAAACTGAATATGGGCTGCAACTATGATGCCCCAATTATGGATGTGAGCAAATGTATCGCGATCACTGAATTTTTACGTGTCACTAATCTACTGCAAACATGATTTGTAATTTCATAAGTAAGATAATTTACAACTGATTTTTCCAAGTTAGTGCTAAATTTCCAATTCAATTAGTTAATTTTGAGCACCCACTAATGTACAGAACAGACATCCTCTCAAATACAATTTATAACATCACATTTACCATCACTATTTCTTTAGTTTGTTTATGAAATACGAGTACTACCCTTGTTTCAAGGTTATAAGTATGCTAGTATAGGATATAGGACATGAAGCTCTTTAATTTGTATGGAGGTGCTAGAGATCTTTTACCAACTGAGATACTGAAGGCACTAACCATTCAATCCATAACAAGTACCCTATGGAGGCTGTTGATTCTGAAAAGCATATCGTCTAAGTGGAGTCGCCTATGATGTACCTAATTCATGTTTCTTGTGCTTGTGCACATTCACAAAGAGATAACCAAGGCACTTGCAGTGACCGTCTACCAACCTCGTGTACTGACAAACTGGCAATTTGCACAACCTTCAGATACTCATATGAATCTATACGCATAGTTGCTACAAACAAAATGTAGTCCCCAAGAAGAATTTATGTTACAAGATAATGAGTATGTCTCAAACCAACAATTCCCATCTTACTCTTTGATGTCAATAAAGAGCCAAAAATATGGAACTTAAACATTCATGAAACAACTAAACATATAACCACAAACAAAAGACAAATATTGTTAGCTAGTATTTTATTTAGAGGTAAGAATAGCCATTGTAGGCCAGTAACTTTGGAAATACAAAAACCCATTTCAAGGTAGGCACCCTGTGCAGCCCAACATTCACAGCAAAGCAAGCCAATATGCAGCCAAATCTTAAAAAGGAGCCAGAAGATACAAATTTCATGAAAACACCTCGGAATTTGCCAATGGCATTACAAAAATCACAATTAGAACTGGAGTAAACACAAAACATTCAAGCAAGTCTAAAAAACCCTACAAGTCTAAAAAAACCTAGACAAAAGCAAATTAAGGGATCCTTGTGTCTCAAAAGCAAGAGAACTAATCAGTCCATAGATCTCAAGTACACTCCACTCCTTGCAAGCATCTTGTGATTACAGAACTCAGTTTCCTGATATTCATCCTGAACTTGAACTTGATTTTTGTAGGGCCATCTTGTGAGACAATGCATTACAGAACTCAGTTTCCTGATATTCATAGCAAGGTAAGCCAAACTGAAGCCAAATCTCCCTTAGTGGCTTGTAGATATGGATTTTCCTCAGTAAACCAACACTCTCCAGTAAAATGGCACTACAAAAATCACAGTTGAAACTTAAAAGTAGAAATAAACCAAACCAACAAGTCATTTTCAAACAAATCTCAAAAAACTTAGACCAAAGCAAGTTTAACACATCCTCGCAGGTTCATAAGAGAAAAAAACACATCGGGGCAGTTGTGCCAGCCAAATGATTTTTCTTTGTAGTCCTTTTGTGATGCATGATTTGGCAGACACAGTGATAATGAACACTCTGAGAAATAATATCATAAGTTGCAAGCTTCATATTGTAATTCTTCAATATCCACTCACAAATGAAATTTTAGTTATTTTCAATCTGCTCAAATATAATAGTACTCTTTTGAAGCATAAATGAATTCTTTTGTTTAGAAGGCTGCCACACAAGGTTTTTATGGGTGTACAGGCGTGGGGGTATGCAAGGTGCAGATACACAGCACCCAGTGCATATGAGATTATGGGAAATGCACCTGTTGCGCTAGGGTGTGTTAGTTTTCCATGGATTTTTCTTGGGTGTGTATTTGGGTGCGGGTGTGTTTCCGGTGTGGCCCAAATATGGTCGGTTGCACACACCCAAACAACCTTAACCAACACGGATGACAAAATGAGATTCTATTACCTAAAGATCAATAATGATTACTTGGAATCTTGGAGAGAGTAGCAACACCTTCAAAATAAACTTCTCACGAGAGATATTTTCAGTGCTAATCTGACACTACCTAGCAGTTAATACAAGCAAACAGAAGAGCATGGAATGTCAATCACTTCTGTGTATGCTATGTAATAAAGGAGATGCCAAGGACAAATAAACATTATGTTTCATTGCTCTAGGTATGAGCCAATAAAATCGAAACACAAAAGTACGATGAGATGAACAATTTACACAATTTGCCGAGCTTGTCTCCCACAAAGCACGCAAGTAGAACATTAAGGATGTTCTACACTTCGAAATATGGTTTTAGATAGCTTTATAATTGAAAGCCTTAAAACTTAAAAGCAGTCAATATTCATATAAATTTGTTTCATTTCATTTCTTTTTTTTTTTTTTAATTAAAGAGCGTATCTATAAATTAATAAAACAAGGTTATAGTACAATGCTTATCATACAAAAAAACAGGTGGAGAAGTCACACCCCACGAGCAAAGTCACACCGAGGGAGAAAACACCGAGGGAATGGTCCAAAAGGTGGTCAATAAATGACCACATAAAAAACATCACATCAATAATTCAACACAGCTAAGCACAAAGAGCAAAGGAACAGAAAGCAATAAAGAGGGCTATTAAGCAGCCACAGCAAACATGGAAGTCGGGGGAGGTGGTGGAGACTGCAGGTCCTGAGGCAGTGGACAATTGTTATTATCACCACCAACGCGTTCTAAATAACATTACAGTATCCTAATTAAAAAATTAGAAATGATGTAAATCTGCATATACCATCATACAGGAAATAAAATGCAGAGGAAAGAAATAAATTGAAGGCTTGTGCATATATTTACGCCCACCAAGTTTGACCTGGTGTTAAGTAGCAGGTACTTACTGCCAATATGGTTCATATTAAAAACTCATGTGAACTCATGCACTGCCACATAATGAAGAAATTGATTGTTGTTATAAACCAGATTTAGCTTGTAAGTCCAAAAAGTAGTGTTCAATCAAAAACATATATAGACACGTTTAACCACAACTCTATCAAATAAAGGGTCTTCTTTACTTGCATCAATTCAATGAGAACGACAGATACATGCTGAACATACTCTTAAAACAAAAAGATGAACTACAGAATTTTCTCAAAAGAATTCTTCCCTCTCAGTCCTGTCATTAATCAAGAACCCTGGCAGACCATATATCCTTGTGTTTTCTAATGCTAAAAAGAATATGACATGGATAAGAATCTCATCATTTGATTCCAATCCAGCACCTTGTGAGGAACATCACAAGCTTGGAATTTGTATATTTCAAACCATTCAATGGAAAACAAATACGTACAAGGTAAACCAAGAAATAACATAAATTTCTTGATATGTGATCAATATACATATTAAACATCACCTAGTGAAATATAGAGTGCCTATTTACATGCAATACTGCAATCAGGCAAATAAATACATGCTTAATGAACACTACAGCACAAAGGCAAAGAGCTCTTTTTTAGCTCGCAGCGCCCACAATTTGGCACATTTCGAAAATATCGCCATGGCAAATATGTTGATATGTGAAAGCTTGAATAATCTAACAATGATCCCTACCAATCCATCTCTCATTTTGTTGTCAAGTGCTCAAAGGAATAGATAATTATATTAAATAAGTACAAAAAGAGTGACCTCATTCAGAAACCAGGAGGGCAAACCGAGAAATAACATAAATCTCTTGGTATGTTATAATTATACATATTTAAACATCCCCTGTGAAATATAGAGTGCCTTTTTACATGCTTCAATACAATCAATACAATCAGACTGATAAATACAAGCTTAACGAACCCTTCAATACAAAGACAAACAAAACTTTCTCAACTTACATCTTCACGGTTTAGCACAGAGTTTCCAAAAGATCAACATACCGCATATGCTGAACCATGAAAGCTTTTAAAAACTAACAAAGAAAACTAAGAACCCTACCAAACCACCTATATTGCGTTGTCCAGTGCTCAAAAGAATAGGCAATTAAATTAAAAGAGTACAGAAAGAATGACCTCATTTCGAAACAAGCAGCACTTCGGGCTTCTTGCGCTTTGTCGGAGTACTATTTTTGCTTGCAGAAGCGTCTGCAGTAGCCGCAGCAACCCTTGCTGCACTGGCCCGCGCAGCCACATCCAACCTTATCAGACTCCTCGTCGCTAGAATTGCTTCCGGGACTAAATCATGAGAAACCCTGGCGAAGAGAACTCTTGTTGCCGACGAGGCCGCATCTTTCACTTCCTGCGGATTCAGAGGCCCCAGGAGGCAGTGCCCTAGAATTCTCATCATCGGCTGCAGCAGCTCCCATGTTAGAGGAATCCTCGCACCCTTGGCACGGCCTTCATCAACGACACCAGAAGAACGAACATCAGGCCCGAGAGAAGACCCAGAGCTAGGGTTTGGACTGCCGCCGTTACTGTCGTCCTCTATACCAAATCTCCCTAATTCATCGATCAACGTTTTAGGGTTCGAGCTAGGGTTAGGATTATGGTTGGGGTTAGGGTTAGAATTATTATCTGCGGTAGTGTCGTCTGCGAAGTTATGGGCGCAGGAGCAGTTTTGCCCGGCCATCCCCTGCACGAACTCGCAAGCCTCCACCTTTGCTTCGGCTGGCATGAGAGCAATCTTTCTGTAAAAAATATCCAGCGCAACCCCGACGATCGAAGCTCTTTTCGTCGACTTGACGGCCCCATGGGGCTCCAGCGGTGCGCATAGCTGGCCGACGACGGGCCGCAAGGAGCCCTCCGGGGAGGGGTTTCTAGGGGCGTGGTACAGGCTCGGCTGGGACAGATCGGGAATGTGGATTAACACGGGGCGTCCGCCTCTTACCTTGGCCTCGGCCGTGTAGAGGGCCAGCAGCACGGCCTCGAATCCCGCGAGAGGCTGTAAAAGCTGATCCGCGGCCTCTGTTTGGTTAACGAGGCGGGACATATAGAGGCCGGCAACTATCGGGACGTAGCGCAAAACGACCAGTTGAAGGTCCGGATCGGGAGTTTGAAAGGTTTCGTAAAGCCATCTGCAGAGGGCGTCGGAGGCGGAACCTGAAGAAGGGTGGTGGAGCCTGGCGGAGATGGAGCTTGCGACGTCGTGGCTGTCGAGGAGGGCCTTGGCTGGGCTTTCGGAGTCTAGAAGGGTTTCGTAAGGGCCATCGCCGAGAATGGTAATCAGGGATTGGATTGCAGAGCGAGCTTTGGCGATGGTCTCCCACCAAGCTTGCATTGGGTTGTTGTTACTGATGGATCCGCTGGTGCTTCTCGTGACGGCGGCAGCTGCTGTTCCTGTCGGTGACATGGCCATTGCCATTTTTTTGTTTTGCTGCGACGCCGGTCAAAAAAGTCTAATCTATTGACTCTTTTGACTGGTAGCATCCATTCAGATAGATTATCAGGTTATAGAAAGAAGTAAATTATCATTTCTCAAGATAAATATATTAAAACTTGATTGAAGAAAAATCTTTGATGAAAATAGTATAATTTTTTGAATTTTGAAAATATATTAAAAAAAAAAAAAAAAAAAAAAAATTATTATTTTTTCTCGAATTTTAAATAAATTATTCAATAATTAAAACTATTTCATTTATTTAGTATTTATCATTGAACGTATGTAAAAAAAAATTGGTTTGAGATTTTATTTATGTGATTGTGGTTATGGAGATGAATTAGAGTACTTTTCTATCACATCGACATATTTATGTAAATTTTGTATTAATAAAAAGAATCAAAACAATATTTTGTATTTAGGTGAACATTTTATGTTTAGGTGCATCTTTGGGAGGTTTCACTCCCTCTTTAGAGGAAATCAAGGTTCTTTATAAATTTTATTCATTATGACAATCAAAGATGTGCATATTTATTCATCGTGGAGATGGCCTCTTTAAGAGTCACGAGCACAACTCGTTGTGTCAAGTTCAACTTTGGATTCTTTTCTTCAATCTCAATTTTAGAAGTGAAAACGGAACCACTAATCTCTCTATAATCACGAGTTATCATATGAAATATCTCAATGACTTAACTCTTGTGTTCTATGTTTTTATCTTCTTTTTTTCTTACATGTTCTTATTTGAAATTAATTTGTTATGGTTACTATTAGACATTGATAATATTTTATTCTAGTCCCTAAGGTGAAAGATAAGGTGAAAGGTATGTTGAGATGGACGTAATTATTTTATTTAATTTTATTTTTTCCTTGGAATGTGAAATATTTATCAATAAAAAACTATGTCATATACATGACAAAGTAAGAGGATTTACATATGTCATATTCAAGGAAGAAAACATTGAAAAGTGGTAATTTTTATATCTCATGATGAATACATTGTTTGGTTTCATTGATGTTATTAAAATCTTTGTTTGCATGTCTATTTATCTATTAGTATTTTATTCAAAATCAATAAATAATCATTTCATTAAAATATTCCAAAATATTTTACTCGGCTCTCTATTGTGACGAGTTTATGTTTTTGTTGTAATTTATCTGATTTTATTTTACCTAATCATGGCATTGTGGATAAATGTTGTTATGTGAAATGGGTAAAACTAAGACACAAAAGGCAATCTCAAATAATACATATATAACAATTATCAGAATCCCTAATGTGCTAAATTTGTAAATTGAAATTACCAAAAAATTATTGAACAAACAACAATAGAAGAAGGGGAAAGAATACCAAAATGAACACCCCTATGTATTAATTTTGAATTTTGGAACTGGAAAAATGATCTTGTACTGACACAAAAGATGTTCATGAAAATGGCTCTAATTTGTAATTGGGTCAGAACCGACAGAGGGTTGGTTATGTCTTGGTTAGATTTGGCAAAGGGTCGATTATGTGTATCGAATATGTCATTTGCAACTGATCGTGTCCTTTGTTGTTTTCTATGTTATGTAATTTTTTGAACCTTTGCACAAGCTAACACTGATCTAGAATATAGCTTTACTTCTCTAATTTGACAGACATAACTATTTGATTTGCTTAATCTTTTATCTTGACCTCATCCTCAATAAATGCATGCATACAAGATTATGTGTGTAAGGTAGTTAGCTCAGGAAACCTCTTGAGGAATTACCTTTGCACATCCTGCATTATTGGAAGTAGGGATTTATGTATTTATAGTGCTTGTGAATGAATCCTAGCCTACTAAGAGATAGGACTTTGCCTCCTCTCCTTATATATTTAAATGCAACTATATGTTTCACTATGAATTTATTTTGGCACAAGATGTTATGACACAAGACTTAGAATGATGGTCATGTAATGTATGCTCAATGTGTAAACTCCTTGGTTGAATGTGCAAAACTCTTGATAAGGTTTAATGATAGTGTAATAGACAAATAGCCTCTAAGAGATTTGTTCAGTATCCAAGTTATTTAAGACACTTCGAACATAGGTTGACTCTAGAGAACAGTGAGAAACAAAATTCAAGGCATGGGGAATCAGGCCAAGGAGGAAGGACCCACAAAAGGACGAGGGCCATAAGCAGTAAAGGGTTGATTCAGACTGGGACAAAATCAACAAAGGGTCGATTCTAACCCAAGGGGAAAAGGGCTTAAGATAGAGACCAAGTTGAACAAAGGATGATTAGATGGGATCTTAGTGTTGACAAGTGATAGATATGAGATTTATCTAGGGAAGCATAGATGAATCAAAGCCAATGAGACTCTAATGTGGCGAAAAAGTGTCAAAAAAATAGTCCAAATCTACACAAATGGATCATGCGATAAAGCATGACAATTTTGCACTATGGAAGGGTCTTTTACCAAATTTAGTTATCTACATAATGTCCCACTTTGATGTGTTTGTACGTGAATGCATGATTATGTCAAAATAAAACAAAATTTGAAGCATGTACATACATTTACCTAAGGGATGGAAGGATAAATAAGTTGGATGCTTGGGATATGATTCACTCACATCCTGGTGAATCTTGTGTACCTACAACAATCATGAATTTATGCAAGTATTCATTGTCTCAATAAATCAGTGTAAATATAGCGATATGATATAGAAACTAAAAATTGAGCATAGGAACAAATACACCTGGTTGTATACAAACCATGTTGTCACTCCTAAGAATCTCCTAGGTATTGAAGCTAAAATTGATAGGTACTAAAACTAAAATTAAAACTTCAAGGACCACAGGGCAATCATAAAGGGAAAAACTCCACTTCTCGAGCAAGTAAATAAACATTTGGTGCTTCTTGGTACTTCTTTGTAAACTTTTTTATAAAATCATAGTCCATGCAAATTTGAAACTAGTATTAGAATATCTTAATGTATGTCCTCTTTTGAGGTGAGAGATTGGTACCCATTCTTGCAATCACTTAACTCAAATTAAAGATTCATGTGCACCATGTGTTATCATAGAAAATTATATTTGAAGTTGTTATAATCTTTGCAAAAATATTTGTAAATACACGTATGTAGCTATATAAATATATCATGTAAATATCTATAGTAAGATGCAACCTCATGCGAGGATGAAATGGTGAGGAACAAGCAATATGCCTTGATATAATTTGGGGAGGGGGACAAAGCTATGGCTCTAATATGGTAGGATGTGGAATTACCCACCATATATGTAGTACCTTGTGTGACTAGATGTAAGTAGGATAATGTAAGACTGGATATAAATAACGTAAGTTTAATAAGCACATGGTTATATTAAGCTTTGTATGTGTAATATACGGATGTTAAACTCTATAAGATATGCAAGGGTGTTATGCTTATAATGACATAATAAATTAATAGATAGTATCAACAGAGCTCATGAGGCAATCAAGGGTATGATTCCCCTAATGACACAATAAGGTAGGGATAAAAGATATGCCCCATTGTAGTAGTGTGCCCCTAAGTGGGCAATATATGGTAATGAAACACACATATAATAATTATCGTGTGCACCAATAGATGCATGATATCATGGCAACATAGGCATCATGCATAGTATACTCAATCAAGTAAGAGAACAAGCCAAGAGAAAAGGCAAAAAAAATAAGCATCATATATATTTGAACCTCTAACATAGGTCGATAAGCATGATATATATCCATCAACAAAGCTAAAGATAAAGAAATTTGTTATTTTTTATGTTTTTATTATTTTTGCAGTTTTGTAATTTTTTGAAGAAAGGGGATCACAAAATGAAATGCCAAGGAACACAAGATGGAAGTAGCAAGGTAAGCTCAATCAAGCAAGAGAAAAATCCAAGAGAAAAGTTCAGATAAAATGTCTCGATACACATGATGTCATCATCGATAACGCTGCACAAGTGCACAGAATGGTATCAAATGTAGACACCTAAACTTGGTATTAGACACTTTGGCAACATCAAGTTTGGCACACTTTGACATACTTCGACTTTGCGTACATAATTTAAATTTTATGTATACTTTCCCCTATCCATCTACCCACATGTTATCTTAGCCAATCCAATTTACTAATACACATATTCAAAATCACCTTAATCTATGCAAGAACCTTATAGAATCCTCAATAGACTATCTCCATATCTCATATTACTATTTTTCACTCCCATAATGGTATCGACAATAGTTAAACAATTGTGGTTTTGTTATAGGTGTTTACCTCTATTGATAGTGCCCAAGAACAATCAATGACCATCTTTCAATTTGGATCTCCATTAGGTCGGCATAGAAGTGTTTCATGGGCTTGTCATGGTGGGAAATATCAAAGAATCAATGATAAATAAAACTCAATCATAAGGTCATACTCACTTGGCCACTATTTGGAAATCACATTAAAAATTCAATTAGCACTTCCTTGACACATTATCACAAGGCATATACATATGAAAACTCTTTAAAGGAATAGTCCTAAAGCTAAGTTTGAATACAAATGTAGGTCAAAATTATATGGTGGCAAGTGTTGAAATTCAAACATTGCATTACACTTTAGATCGATCGCAATGGTGCACACGCATCTAGGTGAGATAACTACATGGGGTTTGAAATTTCTTTGGAGTATTGGAACGTAGGTAATACTTAGTTACTTAGAGAGGAGAGGTTATGATTGTATAACTCAACTTTATAACCCCTTTTTCAAGGGTTGTCTTGTGTCAAAAGTATGATTAGTGTTTCAAAGTAAAGAGAACAAAAACAAATATTGTGCATATGATCGAAGATGAATGGGCACACAAGAAATATTTATAGATGCACGCATAATGGGTTGGGGCATCACAAACTTGCATAGTCAATCAGGACATTACCAATCACTGCAGGGATCTAAGTTTTGTTGACAACTTTCACATAGGATTTGAGTTCATATTTCTAGATATGAGTAATTATAAAATAGATACATAGTATATTCAAAGACACTAATGAATACAGTGAGCCAAAAAAATTAGAAATAAACTAAGTGCATCCCTTCCATCTTCTTTTTCAATTATGAATATAGAAGTACAATATTAATCTACCCTTTTGCATTCATATTTGTACAATTAATGCCATGTTTTACATAATCTAAATATTCAATGTTTTAATTCATTTAGATCACATTAATCACAAAACAAATAAAAAAAATTAGTGGACTCAATCATTGATTTAAACACTACAAACCCTAAGTCTTTTATACATTGAGGTTTCATCTTTTCTTAAGGCTTTAGAGTTATCATGTATTATGGGTTAAATTTTAGATCATGTTTTTTATTTGATTTTATTTTCACATAATCATAATGAAAGATACAATTAATGTGGATGATCATAAAGGCAATGATTATACTAACTTTCATTATCCTTTTGATGATATAGATCAACGTGAATTTACATAATATTTTAAGATTTGCAAGGCTTAGACTGTGCTAGGTTCAAATTGGTGGAAGTTTAGATTCCCATTTCACCTTGAGGGGAGATTTCCCCATTTGTAAGGTTGGGTATTATTATATTCCCTCCATGCTCTTGTTATATATTGGTTTTATCCTACGGTAGCCTATTTCATATAGTTTAATGGTTGTTTAGTTATTTCCCTCTCCTGTTGGAAAAGGGAAGAAATTTACTTGTATTATCTATTTTCATCTATTTCCTGTAATGTACCAAGTTGATGCTAGTTTGTTGAGGGTTTATTTGTCTAACTTTGAGATCTAAAGGGAGTATATCTCCTTTTTATGCGATGTGAATCCCATCATTTAGACCAACAATTTTTTGGGTTCAAAGGTGGATGTTAGAGGACTCTTATCATAACCCAAACATTAGAGCTAAATATTTTGGGTGGTCTAGCAAAAAAACTAGAGTAGAAGATTTGTAGACACTAAGCGACACGTCTACAAGTTTAAGACTAGGTTTGGTAAGACGATGGACTAGTGGAATCTCTACGATAGAATGGTGGTTTTTTGTTGGGTATTATTGTATTCCATTTATGCTCTTATTTTATCTTAGCTTTATCCTACATGAGCCTATCTCACATAGTCTAATGTTTGTTTAGTTAACTCCCTCTCCTATTGGGAAAGGGAGGAAACTTGGTTGTATCATCTATTTTCATCCATTTCTATCCATGTACCAAGATGGTGCTAGATTGTTGAGGGCTCAGTTGTCTAACTTTGAGATCCAAATGGAGTAATATCCTTTTTAAGTGATGTGAATTTCATGACTTGGGTTGGAGGTTTTATGGGTTCGAAGGTGGATGTTAGAGGACTCTTCTTTGAACCTCCCTACCTTATTGGGGCTAAAACATTGTGAGTTTTGATGGAGGAAATTAAAGGATTTCTCATCAAAACATTTGGGGTTTGGGTGGATGATCACATAATATATCCATTTATTTCTTCAATAGATGTTAGAGGATTACATTGTGTTGTTTCTCAGGGAAGGGTGAATGTTAGAGGATTTCACCCCTGCCTTTTCTGATTTTCAAAGTTTGTCTTAAAACCTCAAGGTATTGTTTGTGGCTAGTCAGCCTATTGTGCAACGACCATCCCAACCACCATCATAGGAAGAAGAATGATGGTAGATAGTTTTTTGAAGGTTTCTTTACCAAAGCAGAGACACAAGTGATTTATGATGAGCTGAAGATTCTTGACTTGTATCAAGCTATTGTGAGATTGTTGAGGATGAGTTGGATATTTCTTTGCTACAATTTAGATGTTGTTTGGATTAGTGGATGTGCAAGCCCACTTTTTGTGCCTTAGTTGGGCAAAGGCTATGCAGATGTTTCAAGGAGATAGAATATTAGCAAAAGGTTGTTTGTTTTTTACTAGATTTTTATCTATATTTTTTGATTGTTGAGGAGTTGCCTTCCTTGCTTTCCTAAGTTTGTGGGATCCTTTAAACCCACTCGATGTTATAATTATGGGATCTATAAAACCCTCTTTTTGTGACTTCTTAGTTTTTTGGATCCTTAAAACCCTCTTGTTGTGATCTAGTGTGGTTGTGAGAGCCATCAAACACTTTTATTGTGATTTGGTATGGTTGTGGGATCCTTCAAACCCCTTTGGTTGTGGGTCCATTATTTAAAACCCTCTCTTGGTTATGGGACCAGTAATCAAAACCCTCATTTGTTTAGTTCATAGCTCCAAATTTAAAAGTGTTTACCCTAAATAAATAAAAAATATTGGGATTAATGTGGTTAATTAACCCTAATTAGATAGAATAGTTATAAATGAATTCAAATTATAAGATAGACAAATATATAAAAATATGAATGTAAAGGATTGAAATTATTTTTAACACTTTAGCTTAATAAATATAGAAAATAAAACAAGTGGATGAGATACTTAGCATTTAGTTTCTCTATGGAAGGGTGAAACTATAGGTAGGTGGCATGAAGGATGGCAAATTGGATTGCAAGTCGCTCATATCGTGATTTGGACCTCATGTGCACCAAGACAACATCATTAGCCTTAGGTTAATACCATTAGACATTATGTTTCATGTCTAAAGTTTCTATCTCTGTAGATTTTGCCTCTTTATTTTGATACAAGCATGTGCACCTATTTGTCCTCTAATGCTATGTGCGATTCAGGTCTAATTACGTGTGTAACTCACACAAATCCATCTACTTCACCTAAAACCCTAGGTCCACTTGCAATGATAAAATTAGGCATACAAAAGGGGAAGAAATGTGTTGATTTAAGATTAACCACTCCTTATTAAATGGTTTAGTTCTACCTACATATCCAATACTCCAAAGAGGGAAGTCAAATTTCATGTAGTTTTCCTTGCTAAGTGAATGTGTAAAATCATCCTTGGTCAATGTATGCAACCTATGATCCAACTCTTGATCTTTGCAATTGATAAATTTGGCTTGGCTCTTTAGTTATTCAAACTTAGTAAATACCTACTTCTACTAACTGATTGGAAAATTAGGAAGAATAGGGCAGTCCTCTTGAATATGGAATTGTTTGAATATGCTTCGTAAGTGTTAGCTAGATTGCCTAATAGGCTTACACATATTTTGTATTTATAGGAGACTCTTTGTGTACTTTCTCATACCAATAACATGCAAAATGTACAAGCTGAATTATAGGAATTATTTGAATTTTAAATGTGACTATTGCTTGACATAGAATGAAACCATCAGAATCAAATAATATTGTAAGATAATATGTTCTGAGTTTGATATTACTTTCGAGATATGGGAACACTGATCTATCTGAGTAAGATAGATGAATAGTTTGACATAGGATGTGGGATTTCTTGTAGGTGGCTGGGAGAAACTTAAGAAGCATAATCTTATAGAAGGCATGAGGATGTGAGAGAATGGCAAAGGAGAGTCATGTATGTATGCAAAATTCATGCAGGGTGAAGGTAAGTCAAAAATAACATTGCCAAGTATAAATTACCATATGTTGGTGTCTACACTAAGGAACCTACATTTAAGGAACTAAACACTACAATTTCAAATGATATTAATCCTTCTATTGAGGCACAAATTCTATAATAGGTGTTCATACCATTATTCCTATTGCCACTATTCATGTGTCTACATTTATGGCTACGTAAGTGTTGCATACACCCAGTGTGGGGGAAACACAAGTTATCCCTATAAAACATGATTTTTTACCTCCTAGACTTGTTAATAATGCGATACCAACTATTTTTAAATAATCTTGTATGCTTACTAATCAAAATATTATACAAACTCTTTTTGATATTCAAGCCAAGATTTCTCAACCAAAACAAGGTTCTTATAAAGCAGGTCATTCGACAAATTCTCAAGCATTATTACACAATCTTTTGGTCTCATAGATTTCCACTTATCCTTTGCCTACATGATTTGTTTTACCTAAGATTACACCATACATTGGTAAATGTGATCCAAAATAATATCTTAGAGCCTTCCATGTAACATGCTTAGATTATTCCTTTGATGATAAATTATTAACAAACATTTTTCCATAGAGTCTCAAGGATAATGTCTTGTGATGATTTTATGACCTTCCTTAGCAATCTGTACATTATTTCAATCCTTAGGTGACCATTTCCTAGCTCACATTTCTATCAATATTTGTGAGAAAGCCTCTTATGCTCAATTTATAAAACTCAAGCAAGGATCTAATGAGAAGAATAATTATTACGTGCTTATTATAAGACTATGCTTTCAAAAATGACAAATCCTATGGCTGAAAAAAAATTGCAAGACATATTTAAGTAACACTTACTTGCATCTATCCATGAGTCTATTATGTTCAAATGCTTTAAATATTTTGATGATATGTGCCATACGGTTAAAGATTATGAGGTTAAGTTCATTATCGTGAATAAGCTAAAGTATGGGATTGATCATCCCACCTCTTCTAATGCCAAGTTTCAAAGCAAACCAAATTTCAAATCTAAGGCTAATGATACTAATAATGAGGCTACAACAGTGATTCAATTAGTTTCATGAGTTACTAATAGGCTTGTCCTTTTGACTTCTCAAAGGATAAAATTTACATGATTATCAAAATCTAATCATAAGGTGTCAAAAGTTAATCGAGTACAGCCTCACATCTCTCCCTTTTCCAATAGAGGTTGATATGATAAAGGGACAACCTAATGGGTTTGATATCAATGCACATTATGATTGACATAGATGCATAGGACATTATACTAATAAATTATGTGGTTTAAGACATGAGATTTAAAATTTAATTGAGAAGAACACTATTAAGGACAATGATGTTAATACATATTTGAATGATTTGGTTACACAACTTAATGCAAAGTTTGAGATATTCTGGATTGATTTCCAAAACATGTGACAAAAGAAACCAAGGTTAATCTTGAGGTACATATGACTTACAATACACATCCTCATCCAACTTATTATACTTTTAGAAATGAGGAGGCTCATCCAATAAAAAATATTATTGGTACACTTAAAGACACACAAGTGTGATGACCTACAATCACATTTGATGACCATGATATTATTGATAAAGATTCTACCAATGCATCTTTGTTTATATATGCTTTCATTGACTCACATCCTATATACAATGTTATGGTGGATAACAACTCAAGTGAAAATACATGTACTATAATATTACTCACTAGTTTTGGATACATACATAGATATTTGATTTGTATTACTACAATATAAGGATTTGATGGAAAAAAACAAAACCCTCTTGTGGGCACTGTGTTAGCACTTACCATATAACCTAAAAATATTGCTACTTGGTTCTTATTTTTTTCCAATACTAGGGCATTCAATATGCTATTAGGATGTCCATGGATACATAAGATATGTTCAATCCCATCCATGGTACATTGATGCTTAAATTATATTTATAGCAACCAAAGGGTTACAATTATAGTTATTATATATAAGCACCCCATTCAGTCAGAGACATTTGCTCCTCCACCTTCATAACAACCTATTGTAAAACCTATATAAGTTCATCCTATGAAGTGAAATCAAAGATAGGTGATTGATCTTCCTTAAAAACCAATACTCAAACATATGTTACATCATTGATCTATTTAAGTTCCATAAATGTTACATACTTTGTCAAGTTTCATTATAGTTTTACAGAAAGCTGTGTGCATTTCTATAACAAACATTAACATGTCATCTAGGCATGAAATTAACTCCATAGATTACTATGGCTACTATATTTACACAACATATACATGGTCATGTTGAATATGATGATGATGATGATGATGATGATGATAGATATTTTACATTGCATTATAAATCAAACAATGATACAAATGTTACTCCTCACTCATAGTGTGTGACATTTGTACATATTGATCCAAGACCTACATGTGAGAAATCCCATTGATGGGATCATAGGTTAATAGAGACATGTCTAAAAATTAAAAAATACAAAAAAAATCCAAATATTCAAAAAATACAAAATGAGGACCTATGCATGACATGATTTGCTAGTATACATGATCGATAGATGTTATTTATCAAATACATAATGAATTACATATATATTTCCTATGCACATGATTTTCATGGTATACATGAGTGGGGTGTAAGACATATAGGTTACATGTGATGCATAAACATATAAATATGTGACATTATTTATACCTTGGGGCTATCTTTCTATACTAGGGGCATGCTTACGTCATGGGCATCTTTATACACTTATCAGGTTATATCTTTCTATATTTATCCATTGATCATAATATAATATTACATATTAATTACTCTTATTTATACTTTTTAGAGTGTTATTTCCTATGGATATTGTGCTTTGTTATATTAGATGATGACATTTATTGATTATGGAGACTACATTTGATTGCTCTTTGTGTGTTTGATGTTATTATTATAGTGTGTGATCATTTATTTATGCTATAATTAATTTTTTACAAGTGAAATTATTATGTTTTATGATGCCATGTGTCAGTTGTGTCAGCGGGTCTCCTAGTCCAAGTCATGGCCATGTTATGTTTGTGTTGGGTTAGAGTTGAGTCGTGGCTTGAGTGCTTGTGTGTTTCATAATCATGATATTAAATGTGTGGGGATGGTTACCTATATGAATTTTGTTGAGCTTTGTGTCTTCTATTATGTGTAATTCCATGATTTATATCATGTATTTATTGTGTTACTTATTACTGCATGCCTAATTGATATATCTACTTGACCTAACACTTGTATGCCCATTGCCTTGGATTACATGTTTCATATGTGCTTGAATGATCAAATATTTAAATTATGACATATCTTATCATGTTTGTGTTTTATTTATTTTTAGATTTAGGTGATTTAAATAACATAAAACTATTGAAATTCAAATTTTGTATAAGATAAGGCATAAACTATACCAATATTAATGTAAAAGAGAGATTGATTGCATTTGCTATTTTTTAAAATGACAAGCAAAGAGGTGAAAAAGTTACACTTAGCTTATTTATGTTTTATATTTCTCATTATTTTCATAAAAATCCTCAAAATGACTTTGTATCAGCTCTATAACTGTTTGGATTACGAAACATGATTTGAGAATCTATCTTGATGTTAGTGAAGCATAGACACTTGCAACAACCAATATTGCTCACTTTCTATAGGCGTTATGTAGGTTGACTATACCTAAAAAAAATTACCACATAAAATTGTTCCTATCTTTGTAGATGACTTATGTGTGTTTTCTTATCCTCTATTCCATGCATAAATCTTGATTTTACTTATATTTTCTTTGAAACACTAGATTCACTTTTGACACCAATTTGACTTAGAAAAAAGGGTTAGAAAAAATGGTTAGACATCCCCAACCACTCCTTGTTGAGAACTTGAGCATTACCTATGTTAGTTGACTTTGAAGAGGGCTCAAACTACACATAGTTCTCCCACCTAGGTGTGTGTTTGTGTGTGCTCAATCATGATCCTCTAGAATGCAATGTAATGTTTTGGATTTCAACACATGACAATAATCAACTTTGACCTTGCTCTTATATTTAGACTTGTATTTTATCCTTTGATAAAAATTTTAAGTGTGTATGATTTTATGATTATGTCTTAAGGAAGTTCAAATGGATTTTTCAAGTTTGTGAGGACTTGCTAAGATGAATGCATGATAGTGATAGATAAGTATGGCCTTAGGCTTGATTTATATTTATAGATGACCCTTTGATATTTCACATAACAATTGACATAGGAAATGTGCTTAGACTAACCCAAGGGTGATGTTTGAATTTGAAAATCAGCCTTTTGAGGCTCTTGGATGTTGTCGGTAGATGTAAACATTACAATAATCATAATTTTCCAACTATTATCAACACTATCTAGAGAGAGTAAAATAATGATCTAGAATATGGAAATAGACTACTTAAGATTATAGAGTGTTCTATAATATGCTAAGGAGACAGTGAATATATTTGATATAAAAATAGGTTGTCCAAGACAATAGATAGATGAATAGACAGGGGACAATGTACACAAAATTAAAATGTGTATGCACAAGTCATGTGTGTCAAAGATATGTAAAAATTGATGTTTCCAAGTGTCTAATACCAAATTTAGGTGTCTAAATATGCGCCCCCCCCACCCACTTTTAGTTTAATATTAAAAATTCTAAGTTAAAAGGAAAAAACAAATAAATTTGGTACTTGTGTGTAACTAGACTTGATGTTTCTAGGCATGCCCCAAATATACTACTTTCTCTATGTAAAACATGCAAGGAAATGTGTAGAAATCAATGTCCAATCATGATAGAAATTTTGAAATATATTAAATCATTGAAATATTTGAAACTGAAAAGTAAAGGATCGAATATACCCGAGAGTATGTGAACCAATCTACCATTTGAACTTATTTGGAGCTTTCCATGGGGAAATGATGCCCCAAGGATATACAACTATTAAAAGCATGGGTTGAGAAATATAAATGCCTCATCTCCCATTAGAGAGGAGGAAGTTTTTGAAGTTGAGTGGCATATAATCCTCAACCACACTACAAATATCATCATAATTATTTTGGTGGAATTCTGAAATGGGTTTGTATGTAAATGTGGAACCCCAAGACATGTTTTTAAATAAACTAAAACTTAAAATCAACTTTTTCAGAGGGATTTATATTCTATGGATCTAATAAACCAATCAAGCCACTAAGGTTTGGAAGAGGAGTAAGAAGCAAACATCTATTGGGATGAAGGACATAAGAAACCACTAGAGGTTTAAGGTAGCTATCCAGTTTAATGGCTTGAACTAGGACAAAGTGTTGAAAGTGTTGTCATTGATGTCAAGGTTAAGGTGGATGTCATTAATATCAAGGTGCATCTGGTAAAGATGCCTAATGAAGTGGTATGTTTTAAGAGAGAATTTGAAGGCAAACTATTATCTCTTGAAGGCAACTTATTGTCTCTCTATTGAGATAGAATTTGAAGGCAACCTGATGATTCTTTTGAGGTTGATTTCAAGTTTCAATACAAGGTAAGCATGTTTGTGTATCCGTTCTTGAATACAAGGTTATTCATAAGGCTTGTGCATAGGATGCTTAGTCTGGTGCATGAAGGAACATGGTGTCTTGGTAATATTAATTCATAGAGGCATAAGAAAATGTATAAAGACACTTGAGCATGTATATGAAGCATTGGAGCACTTAAGAGAGCTTCAAGGTGTGTCTACAAGGGTAGACCCTATAGGACTAACATGCAAACATACTGGTTCTATATTTTGTTTGACCTAATAAGGGGTCATGAGGTGTTTTAAAGACCTATTAAGGATGAAAAGTAATGGTAAATCATGTGAGTGAGGTGGATAGTGCTTGGATAATAGCTAAAAGGTCTATTTCATGGCCTAATGTGACATGCAGATCAAAATCTTAGAGAGCAAAGCGATAAATAGTGGCCTAATGGGGTATCATAATCAACTTCTAAGGTAAGTGTGGACAAATGAGCATTGAAATAGGTATGCCATGTTATTTTAGGTATGTTGACCATGTCTAAGGTCAAAGTTTGCAAGAAAAGACATGGAATGAGGTTTTGAGGTTTCCTGTGTACACATAATGAAGGGTTCTCAACCCGATAAGGAATTTCATTTGTTCATTGGAATGTGTAACCTATGCATGAGAACCTAATACATTCATGGTATATTGGGAATGGTTCTAGCTCAAAGTTCCAAGCATTATTTTTTGGAATAACGACCTAAGCTTTATGAATGATTGTTAAGATTGTAAGATAGTCTTAACCCTCTCTAAAATCATAACAGTGACTCGATATGGAATATCTTGATTGAAATAGATTAGAATGGATTATATGACCTATTTTGATGTTTAGATCATGTAGTGGACTCTCCCAAGCACCTTGAGGTGGCATTGGTCTGTCATGAGAATAAGTGGACTCTAAAGAAAAGCCTTGTTTCTCATAAATTTATTATAATAGGTAGAGTTGATCGAGTCAAAGATGCTAAATGGATAGAGGTTGAAGATTGAGAATTATATCTTATGTTTACAGTGGTTTTTAAGTAGGTTCCAAACTTAGTTGACCTATCTCTAAAAATCCTAGTGATGCAAATAGTGAGAAAAACCAGGCAAAAGTGAGAATGAGACTAGGGATGTGTTATCATGGTTTAGGGATGGATAAAAATGCATGGGGTTGTTATTCAAAACATGTAGTACATATTCATGTTGGTTAGATTTTATGGTGGTTAATGGATATGTTGAGAATGTTGTTCATGAGTTGGCCTGTCTTATGCAGATGAGACAGTGAAGGTGTAAGATCGTGAGATTGGTCTGCAAGATGAAAGTTGTCACTTGACCATAATATATTTCTATCTAAGAGTTACATAATGATATATTAAAATCATCCACATGAATAATAAGTCTCTTAAAGTGTCTACACAAGAGTTGAAATTCATTCTAAACATGACTATGTTTGAGGTTAAACTGACAAATATGAGTAAGACAGTGGGAGTGATGAGTTAGAGGCTTTTTACCCTTAGATGAAGTATACAATGCATATATTGTTGTTTTTTAATACATTAATAAAATATCCATGCTTTGAAAAATCTTGGAAGTTAGTATAAGAATTTGGAACATTAAAGCCAAAATGGCTTGTCCAACTACGCAAAGTCTGTGAGAGAAGAGGTCAACAGATTGGTCTGTAAGACCAATAGTTGTCATTTGTGTTTGTGATAATTTTAATGGAAGTTGATTTGAGGATGATCTAAGATCATAATCATGCATTGAAAGATAATAATAATGTTTTTATAGGTGTCAAAATCTCAAGGTTTCATGACTGTGTTTTACGACCAATTGGTATTTCTAAGTAAGCTACTTATAGAGAAAGGTTTGAGCATTTTTGCCTTGAGTTGTGAGGTATAATGCACATGGTGATGAACCTTAGGTCATGAGGCTTTATATATATATATATATATATATATATATATATATATATATTGTTTTCATGTTTTTTTTTAAAAATTTGTGTTAGTGCTTCAATTGTTTTAGATAGACTTTCTGGGTATACACAGGGCTAATATAAATTGTTCTAATGATGTGCTCCAAGTAGTGACTTGAACTAAAAAGTTTTATAAAGCCTAGATGAGCTTATCATAGGTATATTGGGATGACATATGACATGTCTCTACCATTTAATGTCTTTGAATGTTCTCTAAGAAGATCAAAGGGTAACGTGTGCTAACGAGGCTTAATGGGATTAGGTCTCCACAATACCTAAAGGAGAGATAAGGCCTATTTGAGAAAGTTCAGATCTAAAGGGACTAAAAACATGTTTGGTCCATATATATTAAGTTTAATAATATACATTTCATGAAATACCTAAGAGGATAAGAGTGCTTGGCTGACTAAGAAGGATATGAACAAGAAAAGTCTTGTATATATACTAGGCATTTTTTGGCATAATAATGAATGTAGATTGTGTAGATGTGAAAAAAAGAATAAAAGTATTGTGTGAGATTACATATGTGGTGAAACATATAAAATAAATGATATAAATCAGTCATAAACATCTACAGGGTTTCATGAGTGCTTTCATGACAGTTTCAAGCCATAGAAGGGCTAATTGAGAAAAGAAGGTAAAGGATAAATTTTGCTTGTGTGAGATGCATATTTGAGTATGATAGAATAAAATAAGGCCATAATTAGTTTTTATAAGTAAACAAGAACAATGTGGATAGTTTTAGAGTGTTTATTGAGTGGTTGTTTGATCAACAAGGGGGTTGTAGCCTCCTAACAAGTTAGTGCTTGATAAAGTTAGGGGGTGGTACTCCTTGTTGGGTTGGTGCTCAAATAAATTTGATTCATGGTATGATAGAACAAGTTTTTCAAGCTATCTTTTAGTGGGTTTTATTACCCTTGAGGGTTTCCCATATACATATTGTGTTCATGTGTTTCATGCTCTTGTGGATTAGTGCTTATGCTTACTAAAGATGAACATGCTTGTCTAAATGATCTATGATTGCTTAAGTAAGATTTTTTAAAGTATTGAAGATTGATTCACCCCCCATCTTAGTCATTTTAATTCCAACATTTGGTATTAGAGCCTTGTCCTTTAAAGTAGGTCTATAGGTCTAAAAGAAGATCCTAGAAGCAAGAATGGCAGTCAACAAGCTCAAGGTGGTTTCTCTACTAGTAAGGCTTCATTGTTAAATAGATCTAACTATGCCTTTTAGAGTGTCATAATGAAGATATATTTGATTTCACAAGGACATGATATTTGGTAATCAGTTATGGATGGTTATACTGCTCCTCCTATTTCACCAATAGATGCAGCAAGTAAAAAGGGTAGTTGAAACAACTTCAAGGTAATGAATGCCATTCTTTATGGCCTATCAGAGGAAAATCTGATGAAGGTAATGCATTATGGTTTAGCCAAAGAGATAAGGGAAAAATTGAAGACCATCTATGAAGGTGACATCAATGTAAATATGGCTAAGTTGTAGACTCATAGAAGATAGTTTGAAAGCCTAAAAATGAATGAAGATGAAACCATTGCATCCTACCTATTGAAGGTTGATGAAGTTATCAATATCATTGGAGGATTGAGAAAAGAATTCAAAGAATCTACCATCATTCAAAAAGTTTTGAGATCACTAACCCCTAAGTTTGACTCTAAGGTATCTACAGTGGAAGAGATGCAAGATTTGGATAAGCTAGAGATGGATGGGCTTCATGGCATTTTCACTGCCTATAAGATGAGAACTAGTGAAGGAAGTCCTCCCAAGAAGGAAGCAAATTTCAAAGTTAAAAATAAGTCAAAAACCAAGAAGGTTAAGGATGAGGATTGTTTGAATGTTGATGATGACAAACTAATAGCCATGTTTGCAAGAAAGTTGAGGTTTGGATTAGGTAAATACAAAGGTATGTTGCTCTTCAAATGTTTTAACTGTGGTAAGATTGGTCACTTTGCTTCCAAGTGTCCCAAAAAGGATAGGTTTTATCATGATGAAGGACATGAAGAACATCATGGAGATGACAAGAAGACCTATAAGCTTGATAAAAATAAGGAGTTCAAAAAGTATGAAGGCAGAAAAGAAACTTTCAAGAATAATAAAAGATTCTACATTAAGGAACATAATCCTTCTGTTGTGACTCAAGTGAGTCTAATAGTGATAATGACAGTCATAAACTTGAACATGATAACATTAAAACTTTATTTATGGTCATAGAATCAGATAATGAAGGTTGTTCAAGGGGGAAAGGCATTATGGTTAATGTGGAATCAGATGAAGAATAAGCTGAAGTAGATCTTGAGGCATAATTGGTAAGTGCACTTGAGGAATTGAAGTTCCAAAGGGAAAAAAATCACAAACTAAGATCACTTGTTAAGGACTATGAGGAGCAGATAGGCTTGTTTGAGGAAAGGTTAAATAAGGCTTCCAGGGAGTATGATGAAATCATCAATCAAGTTGAGGCATAGATGGAGGTAGTCAATTCAAGCCTAAAGACTAAAGAGGAAGAGTGCATCATGTATGAAACTGAAATGGAATCCTTGAAAGTTAAGTTGAATCAAGCATCTAGTAAGGTAAGGACCTTTGTGAAGTTTGAAAAGAGCTCCGAGGCATTAGATTATATATTGAGTTGTTAAAAGTTTCCAAGTGAAAAAACATGTCTTGGTTTCAAAGAAGACCAAAAGGAGGCACCCTAAGTAAAAAAAAACACTATTTAAGATAAGAAGGTCAACATGAAAAGACCTATCAAACAACCAAATGCTATAAGGTATACCAATTCATTAAATGGTTACTATTTTGTGTACAATCAGTTTGGTCTTAAAGCAAGGGAATGTAGAAGACCCTCTAAGAATGAGTATTCATGGGATTATAGAAGGAGTCACAACTCACATTAGTCAAAAGATATGTAGAGGGTGATTTGCTATAATTGTCATGATATAGGACACATTCCAAGGTTCTGTCCTAATAAGTTCATAAGGTCATCAAGTCAAAATAGGAGTTTTGAAGCCTCTAAAGTGCTAAAGAAAAGACAAATGAATGTTTGGAAACCAAAGATAATGAAGATGGATCATGATCAGTCTACAAGCTCAAGTGGACTACTTATTGTGATAGATCATGCTTCAAATGTGAAAACAAGTCAGTAATGCATGTTGTCAACCCATATTGATGATCAAATGGATGATGAAGAGATTAAACCTACAATGCAAATCAAGCCTAAAAGGGTATTCATGGACATTCAATTAGATAAGGGCATGGAGATCTAGGAATATCTTAAACTTGCCCTACAAGAAGTGGTGACTCTATTAGGATTTATGGAGATACTATTAAGACAGTAAAAGCATGATGAATGCTTGGTTTAAGGGGGAGATATTCAAGTTTGTGACTGAGTTTGTTTTATGTTAAGTAGTGGTCTTGTTATTATAATTCATCTAAAGGAGGTAAGTTTGTAGTAAGGGGGAGATTTTTTGCCTTAATATTTCATATTATATGTGTTTAGATCCTATAGAAAGAAGGTATGGTTCCATATGACATTTATGAAGGACCCTTTGTCATTAATGTCAAAGGGGGAGATAGTCCAAGAAGGGAGACTGACTAGACTAGGGGAGATAAGTGATCAATATAAAGAATGATTTTACATAGATGATAAAGGGGGATTTTGTTGAGAAGTGTTGTCATTGATGTCAAGGTTAAGGTGGATGTCATTAATATCAAGGTGCATATGGTAAAGATGCATAGTCAAGTGGTATGCGATAAGAGAGAATTTGAAGGCAACATATTGTCTCTTGAAGGCAACCTATTATATCTATATTGAGAGAGAATTTTAAGGTAAGCTAATGATTCTTTTGAGGTTGATGTCAAGGTTTAGTTAAGGTAAGCATGTTTGTGTATCAATTATTGAATACAAATTTATTGAGAAGGCTTATGCATAGGATGCATAGTCTAGTGCATGAAGTAACATGGAAACTCATTAAGATGAATGCACAAAGGCATAATATAATGTATAAAGACACTTGAGCATGTATATGAAGCATTAAAACACTCAAGAGAGATTTAAGGTGTGTCTACAAGGGTAGACCCTATAAGACTAGCATGCAAACAATCTAGTTCTACACTTTGTCTAACCTAATAAGGGGTCATGAAGTGTTATCAAGACCTATGAAGGATTAAAATTAATGGTATAACATGTGAGTGAGGTGGAGAGTTCTTGGATAATAGCTATAAAGTCTATTTCAAGGCCTAATGTGACTTGTAGATCAAAATCTTAGAGAGCAAAAATAGAAATAATGGCCTAATGGGGTATCAGGATTAGTTTCCAAGGTAATAATGGATAAATTAGCATTGATAGAGGTATGTCATGTTATTTTAGGTAAGTTGACCAAGTCTAAGGTAAAAGTTTGCAAGAAAAGACATGGAATGAGGTTTTGAGGTTTCCTGTGTGCACAAAATGAAGGGTTCTCAACCTGAGAAGGACTTTCATGTGTTCATTGGTATGTGAAAACTATGAATGGGAACATAATAAATTCATTGTATATGGGTAAGGGTCCTATCTCAAAATTATAATCAATGGTTTATGGAATAAGGGTCTAAGATTTATGAATGATCATTAAGATTGTAAAATGGTTTTAACCCTCTCTAAAACCCTAACAGTGACCCGATATGTAATATATTAATGGAAATAGATAAAAATGGATTGTATGACATATTTTGATGATTGGATCATGTATTTTACTCTCCCAAGCACCCCCAAGTTTTATTGGTCTATCATGAGAGTAAGTGGACCCTACATGAAAGCCTTGTTTCTTAGAAATTTTTTGTAACAGGTAGAGTTGACTAAGTCAAAGTTGATAAATAGATGGATGTTTAAGCTTGAGACTTATATATTATGTTCATGGTGGTTTTTTTATCAGGTTAAAAAATTCAAATGTGCTAATATGGCCATGCAAGTTGACCTATCACTAAAAAGCCTAGTGATGTAGATAATGAGAAAAACTAGGCAAAAGTGAGAATGAGACTAGGGATGTGTTATCATGGTTTAGGGATGGATCCAAACGCATGGGATTACTATTAAAAACATGTATTACATATTAATGTTGGTTATATGTTTTGATGGTCAATGGATATGTTGAGAATGTTGCTCATGAGTTAACCTGTCTTGTGTAGATGAGACAATAAAGGTGTAAGATTGTGAGAGTGGTCTACAAGATCAAAGTTGTCACTTGACCATAGTATATTTATATCTTAGAGTTACCTAATTATATCTTAGGATCATCCACATGAATCAAGAGTCTCTAAAAGTGTTCACGCAATATTTGAAAGTCATTCTCATTGTGACTATGTTTGAAGGTAAGGTGACAAATCTGAGTAAGCCAGTGGGAGTGATGAGTTGGAGGCTCTTTGCCCTTAGATGAAGCATAAAATGCATATATTATTGTTTTTTAAGACATGAATTACCTATAAATTCTTTTAGAAATATTTTAAGTTAGTATAAGAAATTTGAACATTGAAGCCAAAATGGCTTGTCTGACTAAGTAAGGTCTGCAAGAGAAGAGGTCAACAGATTGGTCTGTAAGACCAATAGTTGTCATTTGTGATTGTGATACTTTTAATGGAATTTTATTTGAGGATAATTTAAGATAATAATAATGAATTGGAATATCTTAAGATTTTTCTTACAGGTATCAAAATCTCAAAGTTTTATGACTATGTTTTGAGACCAATTGGCAGTTCTAAGTAAGCTACTTGTAGAGAAGGGTTTGAGCATTTTTGCCTTGAGTTGTGAGGTCTAATGCACATTATGATGACCCTTATATCATGAGGATTATATATATGTGTGTGTGTGTGTGTGTGTGTGTGTGTTGTCAGGGTTATTTGTAAAATTTGTGTTTGTGTTTCAATTATTCTAGACAGACTTTTATGGTATACACATGGCTAATATGAACTATTCTAACAATGTGATCCAAGTAGTGACTTGAACTAAAAAGTGTTATGAATCCTATATGAGCTTAGCATAGGTCTATTGGGAGTACATATGATGTGTTTCTACTGTGCAATGTGTTTTAATGTTCTCCAAGAAGATCAAAGGGTAACATGTGCTAACAAGGCTTAATGGGATTAGGTCTCCATGAGACCTAAAGGAGAGATAAGGCCTATTTGATAAAGGTCAAATCTAAAGGGACTCAAAGCAAGTTTGGTACATATCTATGAAGTTTACTAAGATCCATTCTATAACTAACCTAAGAGGATAAGAGTGCTTAGCTGACTAAGAAGGATATGTGTTTCAATGAATTTCTTACTTATTATTAGAGAGAGGGAAAATAAGAAACTAAGTACAAGTATGGTTGAAAAACTTGTTTGATTGTGCATGAATTTAATCAAAAGATTATGAAGAGCTCATGTTTAGCTTGAGAGGATGACTTGTAGATAAGAAAGTACTAAAAAAACTTGTTTGTTAGAGAGATATTTGGGTGGATTGCCTAGCGATAGTTAGATCCTAGAAGCAAGAGCTTCTTAAGGGGATGTTAATCCACACATTTTAAATAATAAAGTTTACAAAATAGGAATGAATGTACTTGCATTAATAAATCAAAGGTACCAAAATTGAATACAAGAGTGCTTACTTAGAAAATAGACTAGAAATGATTAAATTAATGATAAACTAATTTATACTATTGCTAGAAGATTGGGACTACTTCAAAAAATTAGAAAGGGGTCTATGAATAAGTAGGAACACAGAGAATTATGTTTGATTAGGGGTAGGTGGGTAAAATTAGCTTTCTAGTTTTCATTTCCATAGTGATTGTTAATGGTTAAGGTGACCATCGATGGTCAAGGTGACCATCGATGGTCAAGGTGACCATCGATGGTCAAGGTGACCGTCAATAGTTGGACAAACCGTCGATGGTTGAGTCAACCATTGACGGTTACTATGTCTAGATATAACTTGGTAAAAATGTTGATTGACGATATCCAAAAGATGGATTTTGAGAGATGGGTAAGACTTGGGTTAACTGCAAAGTGGAAATAAAGTAAATGAATCCTGAGAAATAAGTACTTATTTTACTCGAAGTTGATTGGGTGGATGGTTGAGGTAGTTGACCTATTTGTGGAATCTAGCTTGATTCTAATAGAATAATGGTACCTAAAGACTTGGTAGAGAGGTGGTGGAAAATCAACTCTATGATATGATAGCTAGTTTGATAGATTGTTGATAATGATTGACCTACAAAAATAAACTCTTGGATGCACAAGCTCTTGATAATAATTGTAGATGCATTTCACCTCTCAGATATTCTCTTCTTATAGGCACAAGTAAGAGTTAGAAGTGAAGGTTCAATTGGGCTATCTAATTATAAATCATCCATGCAACAACTCATAACAAGATTTAGATAACTTATATTTAGAAAAGCAAAGTGGGTAGTTTGCATGCTCTTGGTTAAAGAGGTGGACCCTGACCATCGATGATCAAGGGTAAAGGGTAAAAAGAGGTGAAAGGTTAGGTAAGTTAGTTTAGCCAAATTGGTTGTGAGTAAGCTCTATTAGGGGTTAGAGGGGTTAAATGGTCTTGAGGGGGTCCCAAGGTACTCTAAGGGAATTACAATATTTAAAATTGTGATGTGCATATGTTTGGTGTTTACATTTTGCCCCTTTTTGTTATGTGGCTTGAATCAACAAGCTACAAAACAAAAATAGATTACTAGGTTGAAGGTTTACTGATTGCCCTAAGTATGGGAGGAGGTGTTCCCCCTCAAATCAAGAAGTGATGAGGTGAAGTGGAATCAAGTACATGTTTGACAAGGTAGATGAAGGTGAGGATGAAGGCATATGTTATGAATGTGGTTGAGAGATTGGGCACTAAAGCATAAATATGCATGTGAAGTGTGATAGCCAAGATCATGTAAAGATAAGGTTTCCATGGTTGAAAATAATAAAGGTTATTTCTAAGGGATAAGTGACCAGTGTACCACATGATCACAAGTAGGCATGATGGCTGGGTACACCTATTAGTCTCCTATATAAGGTTAGTGTTTTCATGGGTATCTAAGGTAGGAAGTGCTCTTATGGAAAACACAAATAGGTCAAGTATCATAGGTATCTAAGGTAGGAAGTGTTCCTAAAAAGACACAAATGGGTCAGGTAAGCACAAGGTGGTACAAGTTCAAAAGGGTCAACATGGTAATGTTGTCAAAACAATCAAAGGACCAGGCAATAAGTGTCACAAAATGCATGTTAGTTGGGCTAAAATGGGCCAACAACAAGGTGATGAGGTGGTTAGGGTGGGTGGAGAAGGTAGACTCCGTGGGTGGGTGAGAAATGGTTGAGTTATGCTAAAAAGGGGGGCTACCTAGTTGGAATCAATAAAATGGGACACCTAACCATCGATGGTCAGGGTCCCCAAGGGCAACTATCGATGATAACCCTGACCATCAATGGTCAGGGTGGAAACCCTAAAATATATGGGGTAAAAGTAAATTTGGAATTACTTTTATTCATTTATCTTGTGTGTGATTTTAACTTTGAGCTCTAGGTTTTCAGTGTTTTGTGGTGGAGTTATTTGTTGAGGATGATTACTAAGGGGGAGGTTGACTGGTGAGGTGGAGAGTTGACCTAGGTGACCAACCAAGATGCAGGGAACATGTGGGCATGGGCAAGGACAAGTAGGTTTATAGTTGACTCCATGATGGAGGTCATGAAATGAGGTAGGGGTATTTTAAATTGATATATTAGTTGGATTATATGCATTTACTTTAGGTTGGGGGGTCAGGGTAGGTTGAATGGGTGCTTTTGATTTGGTGTGCCCTAGGTATGATTTTTGGTGGGTTTGGGTAAAATTTTGAGTAAAAAGAGGAATTTTTAAGGTGGGTTGTTAGCTTGGGGTAGTTAAGGGTGTGGGCTAGTGAATTAGGTTAGTTTAGCTGGTGGGGTAGTGTTGGTAACCCCAAGGTAGTGGGAAGCATATGTATCTAGATAGATAGGGACATGTGGTAGATCAGTCAACACACTAGGTGGGCAGGTACTAGGATCTAGTGGTGCTATAAGAGGTAGTGGTGCCCCTGGGGCATAAATATAGCTAGATATATAAATTTTATATATCATTATGATTCTGGCCTGCAAGCTGATGTGGTAATATATACATTTTTGAGAGAGAGTCATGTATATCTACATGTACACATTTTATGATTATATGATTATTGTTTATGGTTATGTTCATGGTGTATGATTTGATGTTGATGTGTATTTCTTATGATGTGATGTTTATATTGCTCATGGTTTATGCTTATGCTTTATTTATTTAGACATTGATATATGCTTAGCTAGGCATGAGATGTGTTTGGTTATGGTTATGCTTCTTTATTGCTTATGACATGCTAACTTTAAATGAGTTTTTGGATTTCATTATTTTAGACTTAGGCATGTGGTGAAAAATGGTTGGTGGCTTGAATTGCTTATGGATATTATGATACTATGAATTGATTATGCTTGTTGTAATTTATGAATATGGTCATGCTTATTGTTATGCTTTGATTATGGTTATGCTTATGATTACGCTCTGTTGTCAATTTAAGGCAAAATACATGAGGTAAATCAATCAATAACACAAGATGAGAGACTAATGAATATAATTAAGAGATAATAATCATCATGAAAATATTAACTAGTCATGATAGGGTAAGAAGAGGGCATGATGCTTCTTCGTTGACAAGGACTAAAACAAAATGAAGTTAGACTAGCTTAATGAACACAAGCCCTTTGAATGCTTTACATTAGCATTCATTAGTTGGTTAAAAGGTGTCTTGACAACATAATGTCAAGTAAGCTCAAGAATCCCTTGCATATAGTGTGAAGGGGAGATGGGTGAAATGGAACCCTAATGCGAGACTAGCATGTCTCTTTTATAGGTGTCTAAAGAACTAAGATAAACAAGCTTATGTCAAAATTATGTAGATTGATCGATGCGAGAAGTCTATTTGTGAAAGTTGATTGTGGCTTCCACCTTAGTGTGCTGTTTGAGAACTGATTGTGGCTTTCAAAAGTAGTTTTATTTTAATATGATTGTGATAATGGGCCTTTTGCTAATTCTTGTTTATGGGAAGCTAATCAATACAGGAAGCTTCTAATAAATTTTTATGCTTTTGATAAATGCTTACTCAACCATACTTCTGGGAGTGGTCTAAGTTTATGTGCTTTGCTTAATGCTTTGGATAGCTATCCTTTGAGGGAGCAGTCCACCTTATGTTTTGGCAATTTTAAATAGATTTTCAATAATTATCTTTTGAGGGAGTAGTATGTAGATGCTAAGAATGACCTATGATTGCTAGTGATAATATTTTTGTTATTTTTCTTGACATAGACTTGCTTATATAGGCTTAAGGGTTCACCTTTATGAAGGCAAAACTAGAAGCACAAGAAGATTTATTAGGTGTGAAGAGGTTTAGGTGACAATGATCATGGGAAGCCATCCTGTGAAGGTGTGGAAAGTACCATGATAACCATGCCATGGGTAGAGCCATAATACCCATTGTTTAAGATAAGGATATGCTGGTGATAGCTAATCACATGATTTAGTTTTAATCGGTTGCCCCTAAAATATGGAGATGGAATGTGGGTGAATAGAAAGGGATGAGCGTAAGTTAGACTAAATGTGAGCTTGATCCTTTTTAACAAAAAAAATGTAGATGCAAAGCATTGAGAGGCTCAGGCTCTAGGTGGCCTTTGAGAGAAGCTAACTAGTAAGCCCCTAATCCATACTTGTGGGTTATGATATAAGGTCCAAGCCAATTGAAAGTAAACTTGCCTTGTTTATTTTTCTCCATATTAGTGACATATTGGTTTTCCTTTATGACAAGATATTCGATATTGAAGTGTCACACTTTAAGATGCTTATTATAGGCATACTTGAAATGCTTTTGATAGATATGGAGATGGGTAAGGGTTGTGATATGATGCTCATCAAACAACTCAAGCTGGGCTAAATGGTGTTGATGATAATCATCCTTTGAAATGAGATCTTACAAAGATATGTGAAAAGAGGGTATTTGGACTTCAAGAGGCAAGATCGCCTCTGTTTCAAATACAAGGGAAAATGGGGTAATACCCATAGGGGTTCTGATGCTAGTACAATATGCCTACAAAGTGAAGGGGATGTGCAAATGCCAAACCTAACCAAATGCATTAACCATTTTAGTTAGCATGTTATTAAGAGTTTTGTTGGAGGCTTTTGCCTCTTTATTTGCTTGAGGGTGATAAGGTGAGGAGAAGCTTAACTTAATGCCAAATACATCACACAAACCCTGGACTTTCTTGTTCTTAAAAGATTTACCATTGTCAGTGATAATATTATGAGGAACACCAAAATGATAGATGATATGATGATTGATAAAGTTGACAATATTTTTCACTTTGGTTAAGCTTAGAGGAATAACCTCTAGTAATTGGTAAAATATTCGGTCATGATGATAATAGAATCGTGCCACTATGAGGAATGAAGGTTGATTTCACCAATAAGATCTAGACCCCATTGTGGAAAGGGCGAAAAATTGGTGGAAATTTAAAGACTATGGCTAGGTACATGATGCAAATTAGCATGTTGTTGATACTTGACAAACTTTTAACCTAATCATAGTAGTCTTGGTTAAGGGTAAGCCAATAATAGCTGAGATGAAGGATGCACTTAGCTACAATGAAACCACTAAAGTGTCCTTTACATATTTCATTATGTATTTCCTTGATAGTGTGAGAGGCATCGTGACTACATAGGCAATGAAAGAGGAGGCCATCAAAGTCATGCTTATAAAGAATTCCTCCCATAATGGTATAATGGATAAATGCTCTTTGAGCATTCCTAGAGAGGTTAGAAGGAACTATGCCAAAGTTAAGGTAGTCAAAGGTTTGTTGATACCAAAGGTCAGGTTAGGTCTCCTCCACATTGAAAATGGTGGGAGAATATAGTTTGACATATGAAGGTTAGGTAAGCTTATGGATAATGACATACAACTTAGAGTCTGAGGGTAAAAATGGGATTTGAGAGGCAAGGGAAGCCATGGTGTCAGCAAACTTGTTGGTAGATTATGGGGTTGATTGGATACGATAGTGTTTGAATGATGCTAGGAGTTCGTCAACTAGTTACTTATACTATTGCAAGATGTCATTCTTATATTGGTAAGAGCCATTTATTTGATTGACCATAAGTTGGGACTCACCAAATATGTTGATTATTTTGACTCTTAGGTCTAGGCAGTTTGAAGGCCTATCACTAGGGCTTCATACTCAGCCATATTGTTGGTACATTTAAAATCAAGCTTAAAGGATAAAGGGAGAGGTTCACCATCAAAGGGGATAAGGATGATACTAGCTCCCCCACCATGCTAACACTTTGATTCGTTGAAGAACATGGTGACTTGATAGGTGAAATTCGCTTGAGAGAGGGCCATGATGGACTCATTACAGAACTCAAGAGGAAGAGGTTGATTATATATTAATGGGGCCTCAACCAATTAATCAACAATGACTTTCCCATAATTAAATTTTGATGAAGGAACTTAAAGTCAAACTCTACTAAAAACATATGCCACTTGGCCATACACTGATTTTGGTATGGCTTGGAGTGCATGTACTTAAGCAGGTCAGTGTTGGTTATGACATAGGTTTTATGGTTAAGAAGGTAGCGATGAAGTTTAGCAGTCACAAAGACTACTCTACAAGTGAGTGGCTAATGTAGTATATGGCTTGTTCTCTGTGTTGTTTGTCTCAGTGAGCCAACATTACCCCTAGGGAATGGTCGGTGATAGAGATATATAGGTAAAAAGGTTGGTCATCCTTGAGAGGGGTGAAGATAAGTGGAGACAAAAGGTAATTTTTGAGAGAATCAAAAGCCTTTTGATAGTTGTTATTGCACTTGAAAGACATATCTTTCTTTATAAGATAGTGGAAGGGTTGACATCAATCTAAAAGTTGGGAGATAAAATGATGAATGGATTACAGCTTCCCCTATAAGCTACAAAGCTGCTTAAGGTTTGTTGGAGGAAGCATGTCTAGGATGGATTTTATCTTGGTGGGATCAAATTCAATTTCATGAAGGGAGACAATGAAGCCAAGAATCTTTCCCGATAATACCCAAAAAATGTTCTTCTTAGGGTTTAGGTGGACATGATAATGGATAAGGCATTCAAAGATGATTTTAATAACACCCAAGTGATCTTTTTGGAGTTTTGATTTTCTAAGAAGGTCATCCACATAGTCCTCAATAATCTTATGGATGAGGTCATAAAACATTAGGTCATGGTATGTTGGTAGGTTGCACTAGCATTCTTTAGTCCAAAGGACATGACTCTATAGCAGAAGGTTCCCCAAGGGGTGGTAAAGGTGGTTTTATGTGGATCTTTGAGAGAAATTAAGATATGATTATAAATTGAGAACCTACCTATGAGAGATAACATCTCATGTCTAGTTGTAAGATCAACAAATTGGTTAATGCTAGGTAGAGGGAAGTCATCTTTAGGGTAGGTAAGGTTGAGGTCATGAAAGTCCACACAAATGCATTGTTCCCATGTGGCTTTGGTGATAGGTACAACATTCGAGACCCATTGGGGGTAGTCTTGTCTTCACTCTTAGGTGAGAGTGGAGGAGTATGTGAGTAGTGGGTAGGTATGGTTGTTAGTAGGATTAGTATGGGGCTCATAGAAGGTTCATTTATTAATAGATTGTCCTTGTCGTAAAGTTGATGGATGATGGTTTGGAGAGCTTTGTAGTTCTCTGTATCATGGACAGGTGTCTTATGATAAGAACACACTTGGTGGTCATTATGCTAGATGAGATTAGATATAAATGGGTCAAAGGGTTTGATGGGAGGTAAGGTTAAACAAGAAGTCTGTAATAACCTATGGAAAATGGTCGAGTAGGATTCAATTAAAGGTGGTAAAGGTGTAGTGGTATTTGTTTTGATGGTTGAAGTAGGAAGTTGCTTGGAGATAGGTTTGGTGGTATGCTTAGTTTATGGATTTAGTTTAAGCAAGGAGGTTGATGAGATAGAGGTGGAAGATATTAAAGTAGGTAGCTTAGGTATTATTGGTAGTTTTAGTAGAGATAATGGGCTTCTTGTTCAAGGTAGAAAGATGAGGCCCCAAAATGGAGGGCAAGGCTAAAGGAGGTAAAATTTGGGCCTTCCAACATTTATGTGGTTTTACCTCTTTGGTTTCTTTCGTTTGGTGTTTGGCAACTGGGTTTGAAGAGGTTAGATCTACCTTCATCAAAGGGTGACTAAGGCTTGGTGTAAGGAGGATACCAAGGTTTTTGATTGGTTTGGTTGGGATGATAGGAGGGGGTTTGAATACTTGGGCCTTGGTTGGTTTGGGTGGTTGAGGGTCGATTGGTTTGGGTGAGGCTTTGGTTGTTCAGGTGGAGGTTTTAGTTGGTTGGGTAGATATGGTAATAGGTTGGTCAATAGAAGTGGCAGGTCGGTCCACCAAAGAAAGGGATGGAGGTTTTGGTTTAGTGATATAAGGGAGACCTAATTGTTTCCAAAATGTGGCTTGATCTGTGTCAGGGTTGGAAATAAATTCCAATTTTTGCACTAGCCTAAAGAAGGGTTTGTAGGTTGGTTTGATTCCCTAAATGGTGGATGTAAAAGATAACCCCTTAGGTGGAGACATATGGATGGTAACCTCATCCTCTTCCTCAATCAAAAGATGTAAGGTTGAGATAGGTGTTTCGTCTGTGGGAAGATTAAATATGGGGGTTTCTTCCTTAAGAATGGTTTTTGAAGGGGCAGTGGTTTACTTGGTAGCTAAAGGTTAAGGTGAGGTGACGATGGTTGGTTGTTCTTGTATATTGATTGAAAGAGAGGCTAGTGGCTCCACTACCTCAATAAGTGGAGGGAGAGAGGATGGTATTTCCTTAGTTTAAGGGTTTGATGGAAGGGAAGGCAAGTTCATTACCTCAATAGATGATAGAGAATCAGAGGATTGGATACTAGGTGGTTTAGAAATGAATGCATCAAGGACCATGTTAACTGTATGGATATCATTAGAACACTCAATGTTGTTACTCTTATTCTTGGTAGGAGCATGGTTTGGGAAGGGTTTCCTTAATATATCATGGGCTTGGTTTGATGGTACATTGGGGTTGTCCAATGTAAGCTCCCCCTTATCAATGAGAGATCAGACAAGGCTCTTAAAGGTGTTACACCTAATAACATTATGCCCTATCAGTCGATGAAAGGAACATAGGTCATTCTCATTGTACTAACTAGGTGTAGGATGAGAATATTCAAATTATTGGGGTGGCTTGATAGGAGGAAGTTGAATGACATTGGATTTCAATAACTTCTCTAAGATGGAAGCATAAGATTCTCTAAGTGGAGTGAATTACTTCTGGTTGTTCTAGTTTTGGCTCTTTGGGTTTTGCTTTGAGGAACTAGAGGAACTAGATTGGTTGACAGAAGGTGGAGGAGTGGATTTTAGGACAACCACATTTGTGGTTCCCTTAATCTTGGTGTTGGTGTTGGATTGGTTGATTGATTGGAGGAAGAGGCCTCATTAGTTTTATAGGTTGAATTCTTGTTTTTGAGCTTTAGCTTCCCTTCATCAATGGCTCAGTTCTCTAATTTATGTGCCATGGTAAAATTTTCATCGAAGGTTAGAAATATTTGGAAACATAATGTAGAGGAGATATATTTAGCACATGCTCGAGTAAAGAGCTTTATGAGTTCAGGTTGAGGCAAAGAAAAGGAAAGCTGGTTAATTAGGCTCCTCTAATGAGCCAAAAAATGGCAATGGATTCATCATAAAACTACTAGATAGAGTAGAGGTTAATGATAGAAACTTTCTTGGAGATATTGATCAAAAAGTGGTCCAAGAAGGTTTGAGCCAGCTGGGTGAAAGAGAAAAGGGAGTGCTTAGGTATGACACTATACCAATCCAATGCTGTACTAACTAGAGACGTGGGGAAGGTGTGGAGGAAAAGGGAATAATCATAGGTGATGAGATAACAAGCATGCCTAAATTCCCTAAGGTGATATTATGGATCATACTTGCTTTGAAATTTAAATAACTTGGGAAGTTCCCATTCGGGAGGATATGGCATAATAGGCACAGATGGATGGATAGGCTCATTATATATTTGGTCATATAATAAGATGTTGTGAGCACCCAAAATGGATGACTCCAAGGTGGTCATCTTGTCTATAAGCATCTTCATTAGGTCCACTTGGGGTTGTACACCTAGAAGGTTATAAGATGAATATGATTGTAGTGGTTGGGAGGCATGCTGATAGTGAGTAGAAGGCTGGGAGGTTACCACATATGGGTAAGTGGATGTCAATGGTTAGGTGGAGGATACATATAGGCAGGTAGAGGTAGGTGGTTGGGTAGTGGGTACATTCCCTTATAGATTAGGGATATATCCAAAGGTTGATCTAAGAGGTGCTTGTTGGATAGGAGTGGTAGTTGGGTTGGTGACCAATGGAAGGGTGGTGACCCTTATACTAATCAGTGGTAAGGTATAAGGTATGGACACCACAAGGCTTTGAAGTAGAGTAGTGTTTGATGTATTAGAGGTAGTTATAGGAAGGTTAGTAGTGCTAGAGGTAGGCACTCCTATTGTAGAGGAGTATTTGTTAGGAGTAGAAAGTATAAGGGTAGTGGTAGTTTGGGTTGGTTGGTTTTCTACGGTCATCTCAAAGGGGTTATTGGTTGATGAGGAGGCTTGGGTAGTTAACAGTTGAGTTGTGATCATGGAAATGGAGGTACACCCCATGAGGTGGAGAGGCATGCCATAATGTGGATCTATGGATGGGGTCAAAGCTAAGATACGGTAAAACATGGTTGTAAGATAATGTTGCAAGGCTACAAGATTATTATCTAGGAAAATAGCAAAATATACATCTCCTTGATGAGGATCCCAAGGGATGGTAGGAATTATTGAGAGGTGAGGAGAGTCTATTGGTTTGAAAATTTAATCCATGGATGAAGAGGTAGGTTGGTTTGGTAATGGGTTTTACTCCACAAGGTCTCTTCAATGCTGGCGAGTGAAAACCATACGAGAAAGGGGAGATAAAAAATCACAAACAAACTCACTACTAAAATAAAGAGAAGACAAGAAAATGATCCAAGAAATCAAATCACACATTAGAAGATATGTTAATCCCTAAAGTTTTAATTAATCTCACTTTTGGTGTATGCTTTAAGAAGGTATGTGACTGAGATTGGTTTGTAGATCAGGGACTAAAAAGGAAGTCTATGGTTGGCTTTAGGTTATGTTTCGGCACTAAAAAAAAATATGTATTATAATCAATATGTGGCTTGGTATTGGGGTCTACCCCCTCACTTCACACACCATAACAATAAGGGTGTCAGGTGCTTAGCCAATATATTGATATCCAAAGATTATACTCAACTAAAGAGTTGAGTTATTTCTCCCCTTGGTAATGACCTCCAAGTAGGATCACCAAAAAAGGGATAAGGTAACTGCTAGGTGATGAAATCCTAGTTGGTTTTGTCTCAAGTTTGTTCAATGTTTAATTTTTGAAAGTGGTTTGGTTTATTGTGTGCAACAGAGAGCGAAGCTATGATAGATTACTTTGCTTTTTAAGTTAAGCTACGTGAACTAAACTTTCAAAAAATCAATTTATGCACTTAATTTTAAGCCCATAAGAAACTTTTGATTTCGTTAATGAGCATAAAATAGAGAGAGAATGCAAGCAAACAATGACCCAAGTAAGGACACAAGGGTCCCACCAGGCATGCCAAAATATTTTAATGAATTTCTTGGTTATTATTGGCAAGAGGGAAAAGAAGAAACTAAGTATGGGTATGGTTAAAAAACTTGTTTGATTATGTGTGCATTGAATCAGAAGATTGTGAAGAGCTCCTCTTTGGCTTGGGAGGATGACTTGTAGATAAGAAAGCACTAAAACAAACTTGTTTGTTAGACAGATAGTTGGATAGATTTCCTAGCAATATTTAGATCCTAGAAGCAAGAGCTTCCTTAGGGGATGTCAATCCACATGTTTTAAATAATTAAGTTTAAAAAATAGGAAGGAAAGTACTTGCATCAATAAATCAAAGGTATTGAAATTGAATACAAGAGTGCTTGCTTAGAAAATAGACTTTAAATGATTAAATTGGTGATACACTAATTTATACTAATGTTAGAGGATTGAGGTTGCTTCAAAAAATCAAAAAGGGGTCTATGAACAAGTAAGAACATAAAGAATTAGGTTTGATTGGGGGTAGGTGGGTGAAATTAGCTTGCTAGTTTTCACTGCCACAATGACTGTCAACAATTGGGCTAATCAGCGGCAATTAAGGTGACCATTAGTGATCAAGGTGACCATCAATGATTGGATAGACCATTGGTAGTTAAGTCAACCATCGATGGTTACTGTGTCTAGATCTAGGTTGGTAAAAATGCTGATTGATGAGATCCAAAAGATGGATTTTGAGAGATGGTTAAGACTTAGGTTGGTTGTGAAATAGAAATTAAGTAAATGAATATTGAGAAACAAGTACTTGTCTTACCAAAAGTTGATTGGGTGGATGGTTGAGGTAGTTAACTTTTTGGTGGAATCTAGCTTGATTCTGACATAATAATGGTACTGGAAGACTTAATGGAGAGGCAGTGGCAAATCAACTCTTTGATATGATAGTTGGTTTGCTAGATTACTGATAATGATTGACCTACAAAAAGAAACTCCCAGATGCATAAGCTCTTGATAATAATTACAAATGCATTTCACCTCCTACCTCCTCTCTTCTTATAAGCACAAGCAAGAGGTAGAAGTGAAGGTTCAACAAGGCTATCTAATTATAAATCATCCATTTAATGGCTTATAATAGGATTTAGATAACTTATATTTAGAAAGGCAAAGTGGGTAGTTTTCATGCTCTTGGTTAAAGAGGTGGATCCTGACCGTCAACATTCAACCTGACTGTTGATGATTGAGGGTAAAAGGTAAAAAGAGGTAAAAGGTTAGGTTAAGTCAGTTTAGCCAAACTGGTTGTGGGTAATCTTAGTTAGGGATTAGAGGGGTTAAATGGTCTCGAGGGGGTCCCAATATTCTCTAGGGGAATTACAACATTTAAAATCATGGTGTGTGGATTTTTGAAGTCTACAATATGAACAAGAAAAATCTTGTATATATACCAGGCATTTTTAGGCCTAATAATGCATGTAGAGTGTGTAGATGTGAAGTGAAGAAAAAGAGGATTATGTGAGCTTACATAGGTAGTGAAACATATCAAATAAATGATATAAATCAATCATAGACATCTATAGGGTTTCATGAGTGATTTTATGACAATTTCAAGCCATAAAAGGGATAATTGAACAAAGAAGGTAAAGGATAGTTTTTGCTTGTGTGAGAGGTAGATATGACTGTGATAGAGTAAAAAAGGGTCATTATTAGTTGTGAGAAGGAAACAAGATCAAAGTGGTAGTTTTAGTGTGTTGATTGAGTGTGTGCTTGATTAGCAAGAGGGTTGTAGCCTCCTATCAAGTTGGTGATTGCTAAAGTCGAGTTGGCGCTTGATGAATTTATGGGTTGGTGCTCCTTGTTGGGTTGGCACTCCTTGTTGGGTTGGCATTCAACTAAATTTTATTCATGGTCTTATAAGACAAGTTATCCAAGCTATGTTTTAGTGGGTTTTATTCCCCTTGAGGGTTTCTCATTTACATATTGTGTTCATGTGTTTCATGCTCCTGTGGATTAGTGATTATGCTTACTAAAGATGAACATGCTTGTCTAAATGATCTATGATTGATTAAGTAAGATTATTTAAAGTATTGAAGACTGATTCAACCCCACCTCCCCCTTATCACTCAATTGCTTCCAACACAAAGATGGGCTTATAAAACTAGGTTAGGGCTAGCATGATCAAGCTTAACACATAAGTAGGTATCTCTAATAGTCTAATGATAAAAATTAAAGTAGCTTAAGGAAAGAAATAATGTGATTTAAACAAGGAAGAAAAGCTATATAAACAAGTAAGTAATCTCAAGAATAATAATGATTTAGAAACATGCAACCTTGAGGTATAAAAGATGATTTCAAAGGAAAGACATTTTGAAAGGGAAATTCATAAGCTTTTAAGAATTTATGCTAAATGCTTGTTTAAAATGAATCTAACCCTAACATATAATATCTAACCCTAGAAATAACACTACACTAAGCCAAAATAATAGTTTCAACTTGTAGACAAGTGCCATCAGATAATGCTCAATAATGATGTAGTAAACTACCAACTAAGAGTCCAAGTTTAATCCTGATTAGAGGAAGACTAAACTATAAGAAGATCTCTATCTAATATGATGCTAACAATCCAAGAGAGAGAGTGAGGCAAGAACAAGTAGGAGGTGTAAGAGCCAATCCAAGTGCATAAATTAGGTGCAATTCCAATTAATGCATCATGATAGCAAGAGACTATGAAGGCAGGAGTAACTATGGAGAAAAATGATGATTCTAGTCCAAATAACAAGCATGAAAGTGTGAATTTCTCTCAATAGGGAGGAAAAATTAGAGTAAAAACATTAGAGATCTAAAAAGAGATCAAGAGATAAATAAAGAGGTTGTGAGGAAAATATTCAATTGATATAGGGATGTCAAAGGTCAGACTCACTAAAAAAGTGCCTACTTCTAGCCTTTTAGAAATGGTTGGGAGTGAAACATACAAATTCTAGATAAGTTATGGTCTAAGCAATGGGATAACAGGCAAATGAGTGGCCTAGGTGGAACTTTACCTATGGGGATTCTACAGGTTATGTGAAGGTTTGACATGGTGAAAGACTGTATGATATGGTGCAAGAAGGCTCAATAAGGTACAAGAAGGATGGAAATCTATATGAATGATTGTTTATAGTCAAATCTGGTCTCTCAATGTCTAGTAGTAAGCATGATGAGTGAACATATTATCATAGGGAGGAGTAGGTAAGACGAATCATGATTACATATGCCCCTAAATTACAATCAATCGATGTTCAATAGATTAATGAGTGTTGTGTAGTAATTAGAAGCCATAATAAAAAGCAAGAAAGAGACAAAAAATAAAATAGAGAACATCACCTGCACTCACATGATGATAATAATAATGGATGAGTTATTGGCAATGTGATCTAGTGAGTACAAGTTTGAGCTTTGCATGATCCATCTCTAGTTATAACTCTAGATCTAGATCTTGTATAAAAAGGGACAAAAAGTGACATCAAAATAAAAAATCTAAGATGGCATTCATTAGAGCATCCACTTTAGTGTTCTCCAAATGAAGGATATAGGAGATCTAGAAGTCCTCAAAAAGGAGAACAAAGCGTGAACCACCTTGAAGAGGGGGGAACAACTCAATGCTAAGGATGTTCTAGACCTCAATGAGCTGAGACATGACTAAGAGTGAGTTAGAGATCAACTACACATAACATGCACCTAGTGCACGTGCATCAAGTAGAGTTCTGATGATCACATGATACTCAATAATGTTGTTCATCTCATTGGTAAAGAAATAACCATCTACATTAAGCTCATCGCCCCATGGGTAATCAATAGTCCAGGCCACATTTTTAAGTCCTAGGTAGCCTCAACTACTGCCATTAGTGTGAATCACCATAAAATGGTGCATCATGATGGGGGTCAAGGATGCAAGACACAACCATAGGGGACTATCTAGGCACAAATAAAAATAAGCAAGCTATGTGAGGGAGAGAAAGAACATGATAAAACTATAATAATATGAAGGAGACCAACATTAGTTGTGGTGATAGGTGATGAGCGGTGTTAGAAGGCCTATGAAAGATAAATACTAGTGAGAAAAGAGTATAGCAACACCTAAACAACCACAACCAACAACCCATAACATCTATAGAGATCATAACAAAAGAAAAAGAGGGATTCATTAGAGGAACAATTATGAAAAAACAATAGCACTACTAACTAAAATAATCCAAAGACTCTACTATCTTGAGATGCATCTAAAGATGGGTGCATAGGCTAAAATGGCTAAAAAACTTGAAAAGTCTAAAAGTGAGCACCAACTAACATCAAGGAATGAAATGGAGACTGCCATTGCATTTAAAATGGACCAAAACCCTTATGATGAAGTTTTTGTGGTGATCAAAAGGAAAATAGTCCCCTAGTAGCATGAAGCCTAAGGGTATGTCAGGCCACTGGCAGCCCAAGCTGTGGCTTGGTAGTGTCTTGTGTGGCTTACTCTTCAAATGTCCAAAAAGGCCCCAAACAAGCCCAAAAAGAGGTCAAAGGGAAAATAAGGGTGGGGGAGTGCTTGATTCAATTCCTCAAGTTCAACGATCATGGCTTGAACCATGGGAACACCATGGGTAGGGCTATCATCAATGAGTAAGATCTATAAACTCAGATGAGTGAGAGGGTGGCCATGTTTGTGACACACTATTATGAGCTTCTTGTAAGCTTTCCTCTCTCCTTAAATAGGTTACGTGCCATGATGTGGATGAGGTGACACTCAAGATCTAAATCAATAACTCTAAAGGCCTATGTGGGGGATAAATTGAGAGTTATGATGCCACGATTGGAAGTCATTATGAGGGAAGAGGCTTGACTATCATGGAAATGTCTCGAAAGATGTCTTCTAAGAGTGAAGAACCACTTTGACACCTAAAAGAGGAAGGGGGATACAAAGAGAACATAATGGGTGTAGGAGGAGTGAATTTCAATTGATATTCAATAGGATCAAACTATTCATCCTTGAGAAAAAATATTCATCAATGGACACCTTGGGTGAACAAATATGGCCTTTGAGGAAACAAACAAAATGATGGTGATGGATATAAGGAGAGTCTATCTACAACCTTCTTCAAAGAGAACAATAGGCTTACAATCCAAATTAAGAACAAAAGTTAAAAATAAGGATTTCTCCTACTTTAAGATACTTTATCACTTTCATAAAATGTTATCCCAACTAATTAAACTGATCCTTAACTTTGTATTTACCTAAAACTTCAAAATTTACAAAACAGGGTTTGTAGATAACTAGGCCTACAAGCCTCCTTAAACCTTTTTCTTGTAATTTGGATTCAAAAAAGGAATATTTTTATTTAAAAACCTTTATCACACTTTTTAGTACTATTTCAACCCTTTAAATTGATCTTTTTCATTAGATTTGCTTAAAATTTCCAAATATGCTATAACAAGGTCTTGTAGCCTTTCCAAATAGGCCTATTGACTAATTTTTTAGAATATCTCCTTCTATAGAGGGTCAAAAATGTTTAAATCACATGAATTTATTAACAAACAACCTCTTCCTTTTATCTACAAAGTTTCATAATTTTCTAAGGGTTTGTTTTCATTTTATGGAGGTTTTTGTCTGAAAACCCTAGTTATTAGGCCTACAAGCTTGCACACTAATCGAGAGTCTCCAAAAAGGATTAATTTTAAATTTAATGATTTTGAAGAAAATACAACTATATATGGTCTGACACATCAACATCTACTTTCTCATTCAATTTGGATCCTTGATCAAGCATAACACATGAAGAAATGACTCTTTTCTTAGCTGCATTTGCATGTTTTTATACTATGTATATGTAGAGAGTGAAAAATCCAAGATAAATTCAAATTCTAAGGCCTGAATTGAAATATTTATGATTGGAAAATACCCTCAATATGTTTATATTACTCTTATAATGAGTTTATCACTTTGTTTAACCTTAAAAATGATGGACAACTTTTTTAAGCTATCAAAACCCTGTTCTAGACTATAACAGTCTTGTATGGTGTTTCTCAAGCCTATACTATATATGAGCACTATTCAATACAAAAAAAAATGATGTAAATGCAATAATAACATCAACTTACTTATCTTTTAGTATTGAAATTGAAACATGCAAGTCAAAAAGACTATTTTTATTTTATTTCCATGTAAATGTAATACAATAATATAGTCAAACTATTATTTCCAGAACTTCTTTCCCTTCTTGCTCAGGATATTTTGCTTCTTGATCATCTTCTCACTTGTCTCCCATATCTCATTTCATGTTCCATGCACTCCTTTTTTCTTCTAACTCCCTTTTTCTCACTTCAAGATCCTCAAACTACCTAACTAACTTGATAACTCGCCCAAGTCTCAACCTTTCTTGAGTTAGACATGATTAATTAGTAATTAAGGCATTGGAGTTAATCCAAGACAATTCGTAATAAATATTTTACCCCTAAAAGAAATTTCATGACCCTATTTATGCACTTAAAGATAATAAAATCTTAAGAAACCCTCAAGAATAGTTACACAAATTCAAATATCCATTTTGGTGGGAAACTAGGAAACTAGCCAAAATAAACAATTCAAAACAAAATGAACCATAGAGAAGCTTCTTACCGACCCAACATGACCCCCTATACCTATATAATACCAAGACAAATAAGATTAAACCTTATTTGTACATGCACATGTATTAGACTACCAGGGAATAAAATAATTGTTTATGAGCTCTTGCTTATTAGCTCTCCAATACTACTTTAACTGATACAAATAAACTTTTATTTGTATGTCTTCAATGATGATCCACATCAATAACCTATTCATTCATATTTTTAGGTGCTATTGCTATTATATCTTCTTATTTTATTTCTTAAACCAAGTTATCATACATGTGCACATGTAAAATTGACCCATACTTAAGTCTCTTTTTGGCTATCTCCGCCATTGTTGTACTTACATATGAAACAAACTCATTAAGGAAATAAAAATATCCCAAAAACACTTCTTCATCCACTGCATTGTGCCTTTGAGGTATCTTCAATTATTCTTCACTTCTAGCATGATGTTCATGCTCTCCACTCACATTATAATCTCTCTAATGTTCCATATCAGTTGTTTCTTTATCTTCATCTATATTGATTTCAACTTTATTGCCTAGATGATTCATAAACACACTCTCTTTTTAATTTGTACAAAACATCTCATTCTCATGTCCACCAATATGAACATTCTTATCAATCTCTATACCTTTAATCTTTACCTTCTCTTCTTCCCAGTAAACTTTTGGCTCTTTACTGGACTTCTCTTTCTCCACTTAAAATTTAGGTTCTTTTGGTGCCACTTTATTCTCCTCCATATGAAATTATGGTTCTTTTATTGCCTTCTTTTCCTTTTATATATTAAATTCATTGTTAGTCACCTTATCTTCACTTACTTGATGTGTGGTGTCTTAGTTTTTCTTAACCTTAACATGCTTTCTGATTTCATGTTTATCTTTTCCTAAACCTTCACATTCTTCACTTGAATCAGTTCTTATTACTAAAGGTATAGTTATTAGAGTTGTATCTTTGCTTACCTTTTCTTGGTTCATTTTATTTAGCTTCTCTCTCATGCAAGACACCATTTCTTCATGCCAAATATCTATTTATTCTTTCATGTCTATCTTCTTCATGAACTGCTCATAATTGATTCCTTTTTCCTCACTATTTTTGGAAGCAGCCTTGGGATCTTTATATGGAAACTATACAACCTCTTTCTCTTCATTCACATGCTACTCCTTGTAATAATGGACTACAAATGATTCCTTATCTATAACTTTCAAAGCTATTTTTTGAACCATATCATCCACTTCTTCCTTAACCGACTACAAATACAAGAACTCTTTTTTACTCATCAACAACACTTTATTACTATTTTCTATTGTTGTAATTTCCTCTTTCAATGGTTTCAAAATATGTCTCTTGCCATCCTTATCAAAAGTGTAGGTATTGTTCTTTCCATCATGTATGGCTCTCTTACCAAATTGCCAAAGTTTGCCCAATATGACATGGTAGACATCCACAGGCATAATATCAAAGAACACTTCATATTTATAATTGCCTATCTATAATTCAACCTTACACTATTTATTCACCAATACTTGTTAGCAGAGGTTATTAATACATCAGAACATGCTAAGGATGAGGATAACTAAATCTTATTCAAGTGTGTAGGATAGTGTAGAGAATTCATATTCAATAGAAAAAATAGAAGCATAATAGAGATGAATTATTTTGCATTTGATAGGAATTAACATCAATCAATACTTCATCAATGTGTACAAAACACTTGGAGTAACTTAGATAGGAATAAACCTAACATTAAACATAATAACACACATAAGGAACAAACATAAGAAACACTACAGGTAACCATAATCAAATAGTCTATATTGATCTCAATAGGGTCAAACTCCCTTCTTCATACAAGCATACTTATTTATAGTCATTTACAGTCTCTGAATATTCACATTCTTCTTGTACTTTGGTACCAAAAGAGGATATTATTCATCTTCTATCTATTATAAGTCATGAAAGATAAGACAAAATACATATAGTCGATAATTGAATACATAATGCATAAATATCTGAGAATATCTTGCATAGCTTTACTATCTATTTTATTCTCCAAACACTTTCCCAAATTAACATGTTGTCTCATTCTGAGACAACATCACAAGATCATTTGATTATGCATGCAGGGCAGAAGCTAAAGAATTATTTAGACTAGTAAGAGTTTTAGTTATCACTTAAGGCATGATTTTTGGTTTTCACCTCTTGTGCACTACTTAGCCACCCTTTCGAGCTTTCAACTAAGTAACATACCGACCTACCACCCTTTTGGGTTTTCAATAGGCTGGCATAACCAGGTGACCACCCTTTATAGTTTTTCAACCATCCTGATCCTACTTATCTTACCAATCATTCATGTTGGCCAAATTTATCCCACATAAGAATCTTTTGCCTAGAAATGGTTTGAAAAGATGAGCAAATTCCTAGATGGAATGAGTGGACCAAAGGCTTGGAAATAGGTCTAGGATTGCAAAGTGAAAAACACCAGTAGGTTCCCATGGTGTTTCAAGCATTCAAGGGCATAAATCACGTTGCACAATGTCTTAAAAGTTCATTGTAGCCTTCTAAAGAGACAATAGTTTCTTACACAAGTCCATAAGAACCAGACCATCATAAACATTTCACGTAAAGACAAATAAGCTAGTCTAATTGCACATTTGATAATAACACTTAGGAGGCCTCTCAGAGCTAAAATATCACATGGACATAATGGTTTTCATGTCTCAAACATTATCTACAAATTTTAGGTCTTGATGTATTTTTTATCTCAAGATATAAGTCCTCAAAGTTGAACAAACATAATGAAACGTGCACAGGGATGTCAAGTTAAAGCTATGATAAATAGTCATTTGAATTCAAATGTTCTAAGGATGAATGTGTGACTCATAAATGACAAGATCTCAGGTACCTGAATAAAGATCTAATAGAACATAGTGACTGATAAAGATAGTGGGTCCAAGCAGATCTATGGTGCATATTTAATCATGCAGTCAAAGATCAGTGGTAAGCATCAAGTCAAAAGGTCAGTAGATCTCGAAAGTAAATGAGAAGATAAAAAGTGTCTAAATCATGAAAGATCAGAGTAGATCTAATGATGAGTGGAAATATAATGATGTTAGTGGGACCCAAAAATCTAATAGAACACATTAGATCGTGTAGATTCTAGATCAATGGTGTATGTTTGATCATTCAAACCAAGATCAACGACATGACTTCACCAAGATTACCATATCAACAATAGTGAGGTTAAAAAGTTAAGGAGATTAGATTAAATTATAGGCCACCATGTGGAATAAGTGTGTTAAATCATAGAGCTGATAGTAGGATCCCATAAAAGAATGTAGAGCTGATAAATGCCATAATTTGAAAGGCATGTTTCAAGATCAATGATCAACATTAAAAATCAAAAGCTAAGGGACTTCAATGGAGAGCAAATGTGACATAAGGTTTAACCAAGGCAAATATTTCAAAGAATGCCATTGAAGCTCAGTCGAGACCTCTATTGAAGGATATAATGCATGTAGACTCAATTTTCTTACGATTTCAACGTCATTTCATGAAGGGAGATCCTCATGTGCAGTGGATTCTCAATTCCCACAAGGTTTAGAGGTAGAATAGGTCTATTAAGACCTAATATAGTTCAATAATGATGCTATGTAGTTTGTAAGCTATTCATTGACATATTGACTATAAGAAAACCAATAATTGGATTGATTTTCAATCTATAATAAGACCTATGCTCAGGATTTGAAGTAGGGGTAGATTGTGATTATATAAAAGTGTTTTTGTCCTCTGACATAGCTTTAGATTCAAAAAATAGGTACCCTCAATCACTAAATTAGACTTAGGCATGGCTCTATCAAGTCCATGGATATAAAGACCTTACCCTCATAATGAAGCAAGTGGAGATGGTGTAGAAGATCAAAACAAAGGGATTCAGGGATTAGAGAGTACAATGGAGCATTTATTTATTCTCAATGAATTTTAGTCCTAGTTGGATCAAAGATGGTTTAGAAATCAAGAAGGATAGTATCTCAATTAATGATCTTAGATGGTGTGCTCCCCCTCTCTCCCCTTTATCCTATATCTCTTATTTTTTTCCATTTATAAACTCGCTCTCACTTTTGATAAGAGATTCTCTCTCAATTATAGAAGATAGAGACTCTCATTTGATAAGGCTACACCCTCTCAAATTTTTTATGAAAGACCTCTTGAAGCAATAAATAGTTTCTTTACCTTTCTCTCCCCTCTGAATTTGTGATTACATTATGAAAGAGAATCTTCCATGCCCATTGTCTTTCTCTCTTGCTCATTTCTAGGTGTCTTCAAGTTAGTTATAGGTTTAAGTTAGTGTTCTTTTTATCATTGATGTAAGCTCTCAATGAGTTTTAGAACTCCTCTTTGCCTTCATTCATTGCTTTCTAGACCTAGTTTATGAAACACTTATATAACTAGCTAGTTTTATGAGATTGTGTGAGCTAGCATTGTGTTATGCTTCCTTAGTGTTCACTTCATGCTTATGTCAGTTCTCATTTTTATTTTGTGCATCACCTTGTTATCTTTATTAGGACCCCCTTTTCCCCTTTTCTCAGTAGTAACAGTAGTATAGCTGATCCATCAAAAGGAAGTCGGCCTTCTCCGGAGGTCCAACCCCACCATAGGTGACCCACAACCTGGGGTTATTTCCATAGTGTAGCTCAATTGGAAAGAGATTGAACAAACCTCTACAAGGGTGAAAATTAATGCTACAATAGTTTTTGACATGCCAAATGGGACACAGTTCAAAGAATATTGGTCAAAGTTTGATGCTAGTTTGATCATTTTACAATAGTTATAGCTTCCAAACAACAACATATAGTGACTCTAAATGAAGATTCAACATTCTGGTAATAAATCAGTGACTACATCTCATGCCAAAGGTGACTATAATATCAAATTATAGAGGTATTACCTTTGAATTTATTGAATTGCCTTTGAACTCAATAAAAATATTAAGATTTGCTAGTACACACCCATTTAAAGGAAACTTTATTCCTAAGTCAATTTCAACGCATACCCCTACAAGATATTTGTTAAACCCTTTCATCACTATGGCAACCCCTATATCTTTTCCTATTATGGATTTTAATGGCCAAAGTCCTCTGGCCCTCCCTCAATATGATCCTATTCTAGTAGTAGCTCTTAAAAGTGTCCCTTATTTTATTGGAGACCAAGTTAAACCCCTTCTAAGCACCTCATGGACATAGATAATTTTTATAATATTCATAATGTCAATGAGGAAAATGTAAAAAATAGGTTATTAGCTATCTCATTCAAAGGTAAAGCCCTTGACTGGTATAGATGTCTTGCTGCTAATTATATTACATCATGGGATCAATTAGGAGATGCATTATGTAAAATATTTGAGGATAAAAGTGACTATTTATCACTTACAAAACAATTATCCACAATTCAAAGAGCCCCTCATGAAGTTATGCAAGACTTCAATGTAAGGTTCCAAAAGACTTGGGATAGAATCCCAGTCTCTATTAGGCCTACATCTAACTTTACCTTTCTTTACTATTTGAAGGCCCTAAATAGTGACATTGCAGTAGTGATCCAATCCATGGGAGGAAAAACATTGACAAATACATATGAGGTAGCAATCAGAGCAAAAAATTATTTGGTGCAGGCTGGCAAGCTTACACCTAGACCACCAATGTCTTTGTTCCCTAAGATTAGATGACCCCATATTTATATTCATCTCCTTGTTTTCATTCCTATTCTGCCTAATTTATGCAATTGGAATTATATGATGCACATGAATTAATATTGGATCAGATAAGATAGAGCACACCTACACTTCTGATTGGGTATACACTTGTTAAGTGGGACTATGACCAATATGGGGATCCACTAGACCCGATTAAGGGATCACTTGTATCACTTGTCACAACATACTATGCTAAGAAGGGTTCTAAAGCCTAAAGTCTAACACAATTTCACAAACCTATAAGAGTCCTATGATTTGATATTTCACTTATGCTAATAAACAAGAAAGTAAACTATTCTAATAATAAGAAAAGTAAACTAATCTAGTGCACACCAAAGCTTATGGCACAATGTGAGGGGTTAGATGCAAAGTAATCAAATATGTATGGGGAACTTCAAATAAAGTAATTATGAGTAACACCTTAATACATAGAATATGAAGAGTAATATTATTCGAGCCAACACTTATGCTACTTCTATCTACTAAAAGAGAGGAGAACAAAGTTAGAATATACTTACCTGAATGTGAACCCATCTTGATTCAATCTTTCCCTCAGCCAATGGGGATTTACAAGAGGTTGTTGTGGTTTGTAAGGATCACTTTATTAGGCCAAATCATCCAATACCTATCCATAAGACTAGATTCTCCAAAATAAGAAACATAAGCGAAGACTCCTCAAATAGAATGGTGGAAGAACAGATTGTGAAAAAGTGTAAGTGAATAATAATTCTTGATTACATATCTTAATAATGACCAAAATGACCTTTTATATATATGAGTATCTCACCCTAAAATCATTTGTATATGTCAGTTGTGCTAGGTCAACTCAGTTGACCTAGCATATTTTTTAGCTAATGCCTAAAGTCTGTGCTAGGTCAGCCAGAAGGCTAATAAACCTAAAGAGCAATAATGACCCCAAAACATACTAGGTCAACCAAGTTGACCTAGTTTGTTGGGTAGGTCAAAAGGGTATCAAACAAGGAAAAGAAGAATAGAAAGAGGAAAATACTAGAGGAATGTGCAAGGGAGGAGAAACAACTTAGGGAAAGGTTTTAGGAACTAGTTAGATTGGTAATAATGAGGTAACAGGGGACAATAATCTTGTGAAGCACCAAAGGTCTACCCACCCCTTTCCTGATGCACCCCTTAAGGCATGCACTCAAAGAGATTGAGTCATGATGGGTTCTTATAAGATTTAAAGTATCAATATTTGATAAAAGTTAAAAATATTATGTGTATACATATGCCCCACTCGAAGCTCATCACATGTCACTAAGGTGTAACAGGGGATGGTGCTTAGAGAAAGAATATAAGGACACACACAATGCTAATTCTAAAAAAAAGTTGTAGTATTTTAAAAGCATAAAAAAACTAAAAGTAAATGACAGAAATGGAAACTAGTATAAAAAAGTAAATAATTGAAAATTAAATGCAATGCGCACCTTGAATTACCTTTTATCATGGAATGATTATCAACTATGTTTTTAGTTTTGATTGTGTAGGGCATAGAGACTGATTTCAAAAAAACCAAAAATATAAAATTAAGGAGAAAAAACAAATAAATGCAAGAATAGCTAAGATAACTGGTGCTATGTGGATGGCATGTACTTGGAGATTTGGCAAGCTGGGTGACAGGTGCTATGTTAGACCAAATGACCAAGTCAAACAAACAAGAGTAAATCAGGTAACTAAAAAGCCAAGGATACTAAAGAGCAAAAAACTCCAACAAGTAAACCTTAAGTAAGAAAAGGAAAACTCACCAATTCAAACCAAGGATACATGTTTAAAAAAAAGAAGGAAAACTCACCAATTCAAACCAAGGATACATGTTTAAAAAAAAGAAGTGATAGGCAAGATAGATCAATGGTAAAAATAAAAACAAAATGGTAAAAAAACATTGATGAGTGAACAATAAAAATCCACATCTCACTCAACAATAGAAAAAGGGAATGCATAAAAGGGAAAACAACATTAATAAGTGAACAGTAATAATCCACATGTCACTCAATAATGGAAAAAGGGTATGAACTCAGGTGTTCATAATAAGACAACAAAATCATGATAAATAGAAAAAATAAAGTAAAGTAAGTCTATTAAATGTAAAATGAAGTGTAGAATATGATCCAAAGTTGATCAAACATGTTGTTTTGTGACAAAAGATAGATAAAACTAAAATAAAGTAGTGCTAGGATGTTTTTAAGAAATGAATAAGAAGAAATTTAAAGAAGAGGGAAAATATATTTGGAATCACAATTTGGCTATCAAGGTGGGGGGGAAATGAAATAGGTGGAGGGGATAATGAAGGAAAAACCAAGGTAAATAAATTATCAAAGTCAAGACACTCAAATTTGGTTTGTCAAAATAAGAGGATTATCAACCTTAGAGACTTTGAAGAACTTATATTAGCTACACAAGTCTTAGGTCAACAAATGGAGTATATAGATATTTCCATGAAGGCCATATGCATGAAAATTAAAATGGACCTACCTCCCTACGATGTGTTCCTTATTCTTTAGGACCCCTTACAGAGCTTTCGATCTACTTCAAAGATTGGGTACTTATGTGAGAAAGTAGGTGGCACCATAGTTTTTTTTTTAATTCCCCTATTCCAATCTACTAGCCTACCATACCCCAAGGGACTTAAACTCTATGTGAAGCTAACTATGGAGTTTGAACTTTGATTGGAGATAGGAGATGTGATTGTAATCACGTCTTTTGGTGTGAATTTGACTTTTGAGATTTGTATGTTGCCTTTTAGATATCATTGCCTTAAATTTTCAAACAATTTGGATTTTGACTTTCTTGATGGATTTTTCTATTCCTCCTCCATACAAATTTAGAAAACCAAACATGGGTGCTAAAGATGACTTTCATTTGAAAACTTGGGTCAAGGTTGCTAAGAAAGAGGAACTTCAAAGAACATGGGGTCTAAGAGTCTCATAAATCAAGGTGAAATAAAAGTTCTATCTTGACCTTGTTTTATCTAATGTGGAGATGAGATAAAAGGGAAATTAAGAGGAATGACACATGGAACAATTTGAATTGATTCAAATTGTAAAAAATATGACAAAGGGCAAAGAGGGATATAATGAGAACAAGGTATGATTCCTTATCATAAGATTGATGGAAATGGAGTAAAACATACTAACATAGATTGTTATGTAAATTCCATCTAACAAAATAAGAAAAAGCTAAAGTTTAAGAACAAGGATCGAGAACATGAAAAGAATGGTAATTTTATGAGGAGGGTCGGGTCCTATCTACGGTCTCATAAAAGAGGAACCCATGAGGGGACTAAAAAGTAAGAGAAAAGCAAAGTGAGGGAACCTTTTTACAAAGCACCTCATAAAAGAAAAACCCAAAGGATGCCAAAGTAGCATTGGTAAGCAACAACAAGAGAAGGAAAATAATAAAATATGGTGGTTTTGTGAGGGATATTGGGTCCTGTCCGTGGTCTTATAAAGCAATTCATAAAATAAAATCCCAAGGGACACCAAGTCAAAATTGGTAAACAGAAGGAGTGTGAAAAATAAGATAACGAAGACTATGGTACATCAAGAAACCAAAAGACCAAAAAGGGAGGACTAAAGGTTTGTGAACAAGAGGGAAATACTATAGAGGGAGAGATCCATGCATAAGTAACCTAAAAAAATAGTTAGATAGATATAGATATAAAACATGATAAGAAGGAAATGATTATGCAAAGTAATTTTTAAGGAATTGAGCATTGGTGGGTTCTTTCAAAATATGGCCTTCATTAGTTTGAAGATGATAAGTACTTGGACCAAAGATGTCTTCAACTATGTATGGGAATATTTACCTTTTTTAACATGGGTGTAGTCTAATTTAAGGACAAGATCACCAACATTAAATATGTGGACTTTAACATGTTTGTTATGTTGTCAGGGAATGTGAGCCTTATACTGGCAATTAATTTGTAAAATAAAGAGATGACATTCGTCAAGTAGATCAAGGGCATGAAGGTGAGCCTCATTCAATTCTTCATAGAGAATGATGACATGAAGGGATATGTGAAGAGAAATAATCTCAACTTCAAGAGGAAGAACTGACTTAGAACCATATACTAGAGAAAATGGAGTTGCTCCAGTGGTAGTATGAATGCTAGTTTGATAGGCCCAAAGAGTGAGATAAAGATGAAGATGCCAATCCATACAGGTTTCATGAATTAAATTTTAAAGTATTTTATTAAGAATCTTGTTAGTGGCCTCAGCTTGACCATTGCATTGTGGATGATAAGGAGTGTAAAACTTGATTTTGAATTTGGTGCAAAGTTGTTTAACATGTTTATTTCTGAAATTACCACCATTGTCTGAAATGATGGTATGGGAAATGCCCAAACAATTAATGATTTGGTTTAGAATAAATTTATATATGGTAGGACCAGTTACATTAACAAGGGGCATGGATTCAAACCACTTGGTAAAGTATTATGTAGTGGTGATAATAAAGATGTGCCCATCTTGGGAATGAGGAAGTTTATCAATGAGATCGAATCCCCATGTGGAAAATGGCCATGGAAATTTGATAGTTTGAAGTTTGGTTGGTAATGAATGAATGAGATCATCATGAAGCTGACAAGGATTACACTTTTTAGCATATTCAATAGCATCCTTTTCTAGAGTAGGCCAATAGTAACCCATACATAGGCATTTATGGGCTATAACATGTTCACTATAGTGACCACCACAAATGCCCCCATGTGCTTTTTAAGTAGAGGAGGGACTTCATCTTGCATGACACAATAGAGTAAGGCACATTCAAGATTGTGATAATAAATGATGTTATGTCTAAATACATATTTGAAAGTTTGTTTACAAAGACATGTCTTTTCATGGGAATCTAAGTTAGGAGGATAAGTTTGATGTTCTAAGAATTAGATAATATATTGATACCATGGGCATTATCAGATGGTGACAACATCAATGTGGTAGATAAGCAAATCAAGAGGGTGGGTAAATGATGGAGATTTGATTATTTGTATGATAAAAGAAGGATCAGAAAGGACTTGATGTGGATGAAAAAGAGAAGCTGAAGAGGCAAGAGAATCAACAATGAAATTTTGATCTCTAAGAATAGGCTTAATTATAAAAGAGACAAAATTCTTAGTGAGAGTGGTTTCAATTTGATGATAGGTGATAATGTTTTCACTTTTACATTGATAATTACCATTAACTTGATGATAAATGAGTTGAGAATCATGCAAATAATGAAGATAGTGTATGTCTAAATCAAGAGTACTTCACATGCCTAAAATAAGAGCTTTGTATTTGGGCATATTATTGGTGACATTAAATGTAAAACAAAAAGCTTAAGGAGTTATTTTTCCAAGAGGACTGGTGAGAATGCAACTTACTCCAACTCCTTGAAGGAATTTAGCACTACCAAAGTGAAGGGTCCAAGTATCCTTATGCAAGTCAACATTAATTTTAGGGAACTCCTCGATAACTCCCTTTGGTTTAGTAGTACCATAGGGAGGGGAAGATTCTTCAAGTTGATTAGCTTCAAGATCAGCAATAAAGCTATGAGAATAATGTTTAAGAGAAATTGATTGATTAAGACCTTCAATGTAAATGATATTATCATCTGAAAGGTTATCTTTAAGGGAAGAAGTGGTTAGAATAGGAGCTGAGACAAGTTGGTAAACTATGACTTGCCCTTCAAAAACTTTTTGCATGACAATGCGAAGATCAAATTCCATAAGTAAGACCATCTATTTGCCAATTCTATCTCCCAAAAGAAATGCTTTAGAGAAGAAATTATGAAGGGGGTTAGAATAAACAATGACACAAGTAGTTTAGTAAAGAATTTAGTGACGAAGCTTTTTAGTTGCAAAATAGATATTGAGGCAATCACTCTCAACTTTGGTATAACGTGTTTCATAATCGATGAGGCCTCAACTAATATAGTAGATGGCATACTCCTTGCCTATATCATCCTATTGGGAAAGCATTGCCCTAACTGATATGGGTGTGGAATAAGTATAGAGAATTAAAGGTTTATCATTGGAAGGAGGGCAAAGTGTAGGTGGATGAAGTAATGACTCTATCATATTGTCAAACACTTTTTGACATAGATCTATCCATTCCAAATCTATACTTTTTTTGAGAAGGGAATTAACTGCGTGAATTTGATAACCCTTCTTGGAAACTAATCATCTAATTTCCCCAAGTTTGCTTAAATAGGTACAAATATCAGGAATAGAATGAGGAATAGGCATGTTGATAATAGCATTAATCTTGGCTGGATCAACATCAATACCATGGAGAGACTAAGAATCCTAATAATTTGTTATATGTAACTTTGAAGACACATTTGAAAGGATTAAGGCTAACTTTATATTTAAGGAGATGGTAAAATATGATACCAAGATCAGAAAGATGATTTCTACGGTGTTTGGATTTGATGATAAGATCATCCATATATGTTTTGATAATTTTATGGATGAGGTCTTGAAAGATATGAGTCATTATACATTGGTAAGTGGTCCCAACATTTTTGAGACTAAAGGTCATTTTAACATAATAATAGGTGCCCCATTCCATTGTGAAAGTAGCCTTATGTTGGTCCTCGAGAGCTATATGAATCTGATTGTATCTCGAAAAGCCATCCATAAGAGATAACATTTCATATCTAGCCATGGAATTGACAATGGCATCTATTGAAGTCAAAGGAAAGTTATCTTTAGGATAAACAAGATTAAGATTGTGAAAATCAATGCAAATACGAGTGACCATAGTGACCTTTTTTTGAATAGGAATAATATTGGAAACCCATTCAAAATACCATAGGTTTAATAAATTTAAAATTGAGTAGTTTGATTATTTCCTTATGGCATAAGTTGGTAACTTCAGGAGGAAATTTTCATTGCTTTTGATGCACAAGTTTGGCATCAGGATAGGTAATGATGTTATGGACCACTATGCTAGGGTTAATTCCATGCATGTCTTGGTAAGACTAAGTGAATGCCTCTTGATACTTATCAAAAAATAGGCTGAAATTATCATGTTCAGATGGTGAAAGTTCTTTGGAAATTGTGATCAATTAAGGGCACAAGGGGTACCATATTTGATATGAGTTATTTCTTCAATAAGCATGGAATTATCATCTTGAAAGTGGTATGGTGCATTGGGTAAGGATGAAATTGGATTAGTTTTGGGATCAATTCTAGCGATAAAGTTGTTGAAGCAAGGAGTTTTAGTTTTAAAATTTCCAAGTTTATGATGTTACTAGGGGATTTGACGTTTCTAGGCATAAACTAACTCAAGAATAGCTTTGTCACTAGGCAAATTAGGAAGAGGACAACAATACTCAACATCTAATTCTAGATCTAAAATTTGATAACCATGGTGATCATATTCAAAATGTATTTGATGGACATCAGTTGCCTTGACATTAAGTGTGATTTTAGGAGTAGAAAAAGTAGATGCAGTGTTGATGGGTTATTTATAGGGGAAGGATTAGATTCAATGAGAGGATCTAAAGGAGGTAAAGAAGATAAAATAAATTTCAAAGGTTCAGAAGGTGTTATTTGCTCTACCACCCAAGGAAAATTGATAAGAGGAGGATTAATAGGAAGCACATAACCCTCGGGTTCTAAATTATTATCTGTAGAAATGGTATTTACATCCTGATTGAAAGTATGAATTTGGGATAAGGTCTTTTGATAATGAAAAACATCCATGTCTCTAGATTGAGCTTGGGCAATGATATATTTATCATCATATGTGGGAGAAATTGTGCATGCTTGAGATTCAGGAAGATCTTCAAAAAGTGAAATCCCAAGATTACTGAATGTTCGAGGAGACATGGTGAGAGGATCTTGAAATAATTTAGCCACCCTAAAATCATTAAAAATAAAATCATCTTTAGGTAAAGATGGCTCTTGAGCATTGCATGGAGGGGGAAAATTGGTAATCTCATCCATGAGAGGAATGATATAATCCCTTATCAAAAGAGAAGGAGGAAGCCACTCTGAAATATACGGAGGTAATTTGGTGGTGTTGCAAGTATGTTGTAAGTAATTGGGCTCATCATCGTCATAATCTACAAGAGTGACTTTTAAATTAGGATTCATATTGATGAACTCAGGTAAAAGAGAATTATTAATTTTAGGGATTGTAGGAACATGATATTGTGATTTAGGATTAGGTAATTAGATACTCCATAGGTTGGGATCATCTTCATGCTCGTAGCATTTTCCATCATGTAGAAATTTAATGCTTTGACTACCAAAAGAAGCAATGGATCTCATTCGATGAGTCCAAGGATGACTAAAGAGTATGTTATAAGATAAAGGAGATCAAGAACCATGAGTTTGGTTTGATCGGTCTTAGGACCAATGGTTAAGGGAAGCCATATACAACCAAGTGGCTTTTGATTAGTCTTATCAAAACCATGAAAAGTAATATGGGTTTGCTTGAGATGACCTTTGTTATAACCAAGTTGTTGTAGAAGCCATAAAGAGGTCAAATTAATACCAAAACCCTTGTCAATTAGAAATTTTAGAATAAGGGTATTAATGACTATTTTGATGAAGAGAGGCAGATCATTGGCATGAAATATGATTTCATCACCAATCATGTCTTCTTCAAGGAATTAAATGGAAGGTTTGAAAGAGGAACACATAGATTCAATGGTATTAATTTTAGTTGGTTGAGAATCAATAGAAGGTGGTTCTTCATCTAAACAAGTTGGATCTTTGATCTCTTGGAGTTGTTGCATAAGGAATTTATGATGATAAGTTGAAGTGCAAACTAAATCCATAAGAGGAATCTTACATGGCATAGAGTTAAGTTCTTCAAGAAAATTCCAATGAGATTTTGAAGAAGAGCCACAAGGTTTAGAAGACAAATTAGAATTTGGAGGAATAGATGTGGTTAGAGGATCAGAAGGAGGAAGTTGTTCTTTAGGTGCTTTTGATTCAATATTGATGGTGGTATTATCTTTAAGAAATTGTTCCTCCAAAGAAGGTTTCTTAGGCTTGGTAACAGGATCTTTGTGAGCTAGTTTATGATGATAGTTGACCTTAGCCATATTGACATAGTGAGAGTTGTTGAAATATTTTTCATAATCAGTGTCAATTACACAAACATCCTTGAAAGTTGATTAATTATGAGAACAAGATTTTTGGTTATTAAATTTAGAAACTTTAGAGGATTGATGTTTTTGAGAAGCATTAGTGTATTCTTGATGATGATGCTTGATCATAGTTTCATGGTCGAATGAATCACCAAACATGTAAGAAATAACACATTTAGAAAGCCCTCTACAAGATTTGTGAGAATACCCAATGTTAGCATGAAACCAATGAAAGATATTGGGATCATACCACTTAGGAGGAGAATTAAGATTTATGAAAGGTTTAGAGGGTGGTAAAAATTATCTCATTTGATGTACAAAAAGAAGTATGTGAGATGGTAAAGGAATATCACTTTTGGCAACTCTTGGTTTGGTTTGAGAAGTGTTACCAGTGATAAAATTGGATGTTTGAAAATATCCTTTAAGAAGTTTAGAATTAGGTTCAAATTACTTCATAAGAAAGTCTTGCCACTTAACTTGGTCAAGAGATTCATTAAGAGTTTGAAATCAAAGGTTTGAACCTTATATTGAAGAGTGGGAATTAAAGTGTTAATAAAGAGTTTGAATAGGTTATCATCAGACATATTAAGATTGGTTTTATGAGTTAAGGATTTCCATCTTTTGATAAAGTCATGAGCAGATTTGTTAGGAGATTGCTTAGCATTTATGAAATGGCTAAGATAATTTTTAGGAAGATTATTGTGTTGAAACTCTTTAACTAAAGGATTAACTAAATCTTCAAGTTGCCAAATAAAATGTTGGGGTAATTGATTGTACCATTATAATAAATCACCAATGAAAGTTTTAACTAAGAGCTTAGTAGTATAAAATGTATTAGTTTGGATCCACTCTTTGTAGAGATTACCAAAGGCTTTAAGAAATGAGGCAGAGTCTTTAGTCCCATCATATTTGATAGTTGGTGATATGTTATCGATGTCAATAGATACAATGAAGGGAGCTAAAGGCTCATTTTGAATAGTTTGAAGCATCTTGTTATTCATTATTGGTTGAGGAATAACATTACCTGAGGCATCTCTAAGAGGTGGAGGAATGTAAAGATTAGCTTGAGGATGCATGATTGGACGTTGATTAGCCACATTGATCAAATATTGTTGAAGTTGCATCATTTGATTGGTATTAGAGTTTTGCATAATGTTCATTTGTTGAATCACTTGGGCTAATAATTAGGTTGTTTTAGGTGTTAGGTTGGTGTTAGAAGGAGAATTCCATGAATTGGTGTTGGGGGGAGTATTATTAGAAGAACGGTTGTTATTGGGATTATTATGTAAACTTTTGTCAATCACTTCCACATTAGTTTGAAGATTTTGAGAGGTTTCTTGGTAGGTTTAGAAAGGATTGGATCCATCAACTTCATCTTAAGGTGTTATTTGAACCATGTTACAATGTGTCGATGAAGGAGGAGAAGAAATGCCCCAAGAGTGATGGTGTTTTTGGGAGGAAAAGAAAGGGATAAATAAACATCCCATATAGGATCTAAATGGATTAAGAATATCCAAAAAGATTATGATAGGAGACCTCATTATGACCAAAGGGAAATGAACAAAATGCAAATTGGAAGAGATGAATAATTAGGTTAATAAATAGGGAAAGTAAGAAATAAAATTGGGTCAACCAGGTTGACCTAGTGTAAAAATAGGGACAAAAATAGGGTCTATGATAGTACTAGGTTGACTAGGTCGACCTAGTATAACATATAGGGAAAAATAAAAGATTGATGATAGAATGGGAAATAGAAAAAGATAATATTACAACTAATCTAGGAAAGTAAATGCTGAAATTAAACAAATAGTCAATTGAATTAATGCTAGCCAATCTAATTGATGCACAGAAAGCAAAATCTTGCACCAACATTGGCTAATGCAAGTTATTATGCACACAGTTGAGTAAAGAGCAAGTAGACAACTTGTAAAGTAAAACTAGCTAATTGGTTAACCTAGAATGTTAATTAGATTATTAAGAATAGTTTTAATTGATAGGGAGTTGGTTGTAAGCAAGGTACTAAATAACAATCTATAGATGGTTTTAGGTGAGTTTAGGATAAAAGGGACTATAGTGGTAATGATACAGACTTGGTATTGGGGCCTACCCCCTCACTTCACACACTGTAATGATAAGGGTATCCAGTGCTTAGCCAGAATATACCATTAACCATGCTTTATACTTGACTAGAGCATCAAGTTGGCTTCCCCCTTGGTGATGAAATCTAAGTAGATTGGCCTAGGTAGACAAATGTTAAAATGCTTATTGATGTTATGTGATTTGGTTGTGTGTGCATAAAATATAAATAGTGAAACTAAGTGATTAATTAAAAACCTCCTAATTAGACTATGCAAACTATTCTAAGCATGCAAATAATTGAAATAAAAGATGTGATTAACATATAAGGTGAAATCTAACCTTGAAATGAGGTATAGTGAGAATACTATATGTATAACATATAGAATTAGGTCGACAGTGTTGAGCTAGTATTGCTGAAGATAGGGTCTGAAAAGCTTACTAGGTCGACTAGGTCAACCTAATTATTTCAGATAGGACACATAACACAAAACTAGGTCAACCAGGTCGATCTAGTTGGTTGTGTAAGGGTAGTTTTGAAGACTAAAAACTTGAAAGGAAAGTACGTAATAGAAAGAAATAGAGAATAAAAGACTGACCTTATTGGTTTAGAGATGAAAATGAATGAGATTACTGATCTAGAACCTTGGAAAAGACTATTAAAATCCTACAAACTAGGTCAAGCTGATCGACCAAGCAATATAGAAACCTACTAAAAATGCATTAAGTCAACCGGGTCAACTTAGTTGATTGAACTGGAAGTCTAAAAATGCACTAGGTTGAGCTGGTTGACCTAGTAGGCTAATCTAGAAGTTTGGAAAACTTAAACTTGTACTGGGTCAAGCTGATCGATTAGGTTGTATAGGAACCTACTCTAAAGTGGCTAAAAATGTTCTAGGTTGACCTGGTTGACCTAGTAGGTTGAATTTAAAGTCTAAAAAGTGCTAAAAATATATATTGGGTCGAGTTGATCAATATAGTTACCTGTTTCTATACACAAAAAAATAACTGGGTCGATAAAATCGAACTAGTGTGGCCAAATATATGATAGAAATGATAACAAAAGGAATAAAAAAGTGAAAGAAATATTGTAAGGGTTAGTTTCATGTTGGGTTCACCAAAATGTATGTAATCAAAATTGCATGATGCACATGAATTAATCCTGGATTGGATAAGATAGAGTACACTTACACTTCCAATTGGATATACACTTGTTAAGTAGGAACATGACCATTATGGGGATCTACTAGACTTGATTAGGGGATCACTTGTATAACTTGTCATAACATATCATGATAGAAAGGGTTCCAAAGCCTACAGTCTAACACAATCACAAAATAACCCTAAAATAGACCTATGATTTGATATTTCACTTATGCTAATAAACAAGAAAGTAAACTATTCTAATAACAAGAAAAGTAAACTAATCTAGTGCATACCAAAGCTTGTGGCACAATGTGAGGGGTTAGATACAAAGCAATAAAATATGTATAGGGAAATTAAAATAAAGTAAGTATGAGTAACACCTTAATACATAGAATATGAAGAGTAATATTATTTGATCCAACACTTATGCTACTTCTATCTACTAAAAGAGAGAAAAACAAAGTTAGAATATACTTACTTAAATGTGAACCCATCATGATTCAATCTCTCCCTTGGCTAATGGGGCTTTTAAAGATGTTGTTGTGATTTTTAAGGATCAATTTGTTATGCCAAAGCATCCAAGACCTATCCACAAGACTAGATTCTCCAAAATAAGAAACCTAAGCTAAGACTCCTCAAGTAAAATGGTGGAAGAACAAATTGTGAAAAAGTGCAAGAAAATAACAACTTTTGATTACATATCATAATAATTAATGAAATGACCTTGTATATATATGAGTATCTCATCCTAAAATCATTCAAACATGTCAGCTATGCTAGGTCGACCCAGTCGACCTAGCACATTTTTGGGCTAATGCCTAAAGTCTGTGCTAGGTCGACTGAAAGGCTAACAAACCTAAAGAGTAGAAATGACCCAAAAACACACTAGGTTGACTAGGTCAACCTAGTTTGTTGGGTAGGTCAAAAGGGTATCAAGTAAGGACAACAATGTTGTGAAGCACCAAAGGTCTGTCTACCTCTTTCTTGGTGCACCCTTTAAGGAATGTACTTAGAGAGATTGAGTCATGATGGGTTCCTGCAAGATGTAAAGTGTCAATATTTGATAAAAGTTAAAAATATTATGTGTATACACCTATACTTGCTGCTATACCCTCACCTAAGCAAAAAAAGGCTTCCACTAGTCAATATAGTGATTCCCAAGAACAAAAGAACTTTCAAGAGCATTTTCCAATATTTGGGAAATGAAATAGTGAATGTTAAGAGGTATAAAACTTTAAATAGGCCTTACCAAGCCTCATATAAACCTCAACAACAATATTATCAATCAAATAGGCCACCCTACAAAGGAAACTTCCAAGGCCAAGGCTAGGGTCAAAACTAAGGACAAGGGCAACCTAACTATGTTAGGCAAAATAACTATAATCCAAATGTTACAAGCACTTCCAACACTTTGGTACCTATTCAAAATAATATTTCTCAAGAATATAAGGGGACCGTGCCTTGGAATTAGTCTTTTAGGAAATTTATTATCCCAAGCACTAATTCAACCAAGCTTTCAATGATTAATGGCAACTACTGCTAATTATGAATACAATCAAGCTCTTATGGATTAGAACACAAAGGTACCCATGATGACAAAACTAGAAGAGCCTCAACAAGGTCAAAAACCTAATCAAGGACAAAGACAGTTGGGTGGTACAATGGTGAATTATGAGCAATAAGAGTGTTATGCACTCAATCAACAAGCTAGTTATAGCCAGGCATACATTCCAGTGGCAACAAATACAAAGTTCAAAAGAAGGAACATGGATGGTAACCAGGAAGAAGTCAAGGAGCCTCCTACCATTACTCCTTCAATATCAAAGCCAAATGGACCTACTACTATTCCAAAGGTTCCAATAGCTCCAAGGAATCAAAATCAAGGGAATGTTTTTATTCCCCAAAACTCATAAACTCAAGGTGTAATTGTGGATCCCAAAACACAACCAAAGGTTGGTGGTTTACCCATAAACATTATGAAACAAATGAAAAGGTCTAGTGTGAGTGTGCCAATATGGGATATGCTCTCCATGCATGGTCAGGTAGACATACTCCAATAAGGGTTGTCAAGAATCAATGTTTCTGATAAACTACCAGTTAAAGAGAATGTGGTTCTCACTAATACAACCAAAGGACCTAGTGAAGGGAAACCATGTAAGGTGGCCAAACCTTCTCCCTTATACATTTTAATAGTCATTGGTGACTCTTTAGTGCATAATTTCTTGGTAGACAATGGGGATAACACCTCAGTAATGCTAATGTCCATAGCTGATCAACCTGGTCTAAAATATGAGACCTAGTCTAAGGGAGTGTTATAGCTTGATAGTTCTTCCAGCAAGCCATCTAATATCATTAGAGACCTCAACTTGACCCTACATGCTTGTCTTAGTGTCTTAGTGGTTCAAGATGTGTTGATCCTAGATGTATCTCCTCATTTTTCCCTATGCCTATCTAGGGAATTCACTGCAAAGATTGGAGGTTATTTTATAGTAGATTGGTCATATATGGCATTTAGAACAAGATATGGAACCAAGGTATCTATTAAGCCTAAGCCCATTGCATAATTCCACATAGAGCCTTATGGGCCAAATAACATAAATCTTAATTGTACCATTATTGATGAGGATGAACATATGGTTGGTTAAGAATTAAACACTCACCCTGAGGAGATACCAGACATGTTCTTGGATGAACAATGGAATGACAATCATTTGGTTGATCCCTTAGAAGGAGTTAAAGAGAGGGACATGGGTGTCTACTACTTACATGAAAAGAATAAATATTTTCCATCCATCATTGGACCTAAAGAAGATCTTAATGGCTTATGGAAATTATTCTTTGATGGTTCAAGGAGCAAACATGGAGTGGGTATAGGTACAATGCTAATATCCCCCTCAAGTGACAAGTATTTTTCTTCTTGCATGTTCCAATTCAGTTGCTCTTGAAATGCATTAGAATATGAGTGTCTTATTCATGGCCTTCCATGGGCTAGTAAGAGAGGGGTCAAATAATTACAAGTTTATGGGGATAGTAAATTGATATTGCATCAAGTTAGAGGCTAGAATATCACCAAGAACCCCTTGATGAAGTTTTACAAGCATAGAATGTGGGACCTAATTGAGGATTTTAAGGCCTTTAACATCCAAGCAATACCAAGGAACCAAAATGGACATGTTGATAGGTTGGCAGTTGTGGGAGCTCAATTTGATATCCCAAATGAGTTGAAAAAGACCAAGGTACAACCACATGTCTAAGTGGTAGTAATACCATTAGTTTCAGATAATTAAGCTCATTTTTTAAAATGACAAGTAAATTGCCTATTTCTTGTAGTAAGAAGAAAAATTCTCCTCCATAAACCAAAAAAAGTTTCAACATTAGTATGAGGAGCAGATTGTTCAGTTGAGATCTAACAAGCTTCTTAAAGGCTTGTCAACCTTGAAGGTCTTTTCTATGAGGGGGACCATATGGGAAAAGATAAGGCCATGATGTCAACAAGTGAACAAAACTATGAAAGACTCGTTATCTTCAAAGATAAGCTCCTTAAGATTGGAAAGGTAAGCACTAAAGTTGAAAGACATGCTTTCATAGAGCTTTGTAAAGAATATGCAGACATTTTTGCTTGGGAATATAATGACCTGAGAGGTTTTGATCTCAAGATGGCCCAACACACTATAGAACTAGAGGTTAATGCCAAGCCTTTTAGCTAGAAGTAAAGGCATATAAACCTCAAAATTGAAGAGCTTATAAGGAAAGAATTGACCAAATTAATTAAATCCAAGATCATCTTTCCCATTAGGCGCTTCTCATGGGTAGCCAATTTGGTACTTGTGAGGAAGAAGAGTGGGGAGATCAGATTATGTGTTGACTTTAGGGATATGAATAGGGTCTCTTTGAAGGATCACTACCCCCTAACATCCATAGAGCAACTCCTTCAGATAGTTTTTGGTTTGAAACATTTTTCCATTTTAGATGGGTATTTAGGCTACAACCAAGTGATGGTAAGAGAAGAAGATCAATATAAGACTACCTTCACCACAAAATAGGGCACACATGCTTACCAAAAGATATCTTTTGGATTATCAAATGCTGGGGATACTTTCCAAAGATCCATGGACATGGCTTTCCAAGGGTCGCTAAATTAGATGGTACTAGTTTACTTGGGTGACATCATAGTTTTCTCCAAGAAGGTTAGTGAGAACATGGACCATCTAAGGTTGATCTTCCAAATATGTAAAGAGTATGGGATCTCTTTAAATCCTAATAAATTTGTGTTTGCTATTCATGAAGGAAAACTTTTGTGTCATATTATTTTAAAGGAAGGATTATCCATTAACCCTAACAGAGTAAGTGTTATCTTAGCACTATCTCTACCCAAGCACAAGAAAGGAATCTAGAGATTATTTGGGAAGATAAACTTTGTGAGAAGGTTTATACCTAGTTTTGCAAACCTAGTCAAACCCATCACTACCATGCTAAAGAAGAGCCAAGTCTTTGCTTGGTCAAATGAAGATAGAATAACTTTTGAGGCCATTAAATAGGCCATTGCCCAAGCAACCTTGCTTATAAATCCTAACTTATCAAAGGAATTTATATTGTACACCTTTTCCAATGTTGACAATATATCAGCTATGCTGATACAAAAGAATGGTGAAGGACTTGAACAACCAATTGCCTTTTTTATTTAAGGGCTAAACGAATATGAGGTGAGTTATAATTTTATAGAGAAGTAGGTTCTTATAGCTTTGATAAGCCTCAAGATGTTTAAGCCAATGCTTTCCAATAATAAGGTTTATCTTATGGTGTCTCATCTTAGAGTTAGGGACTTCCTCAACAAAGACTTGAATGAGAAAAGAGCAGGCTGGATTACCAAGGTCATAGAGTATGATGTGGAGATCAAAGTCACCAAGTTGGTAAGAGGCAAAGTATTGTGTGAGCATATGGTGGATGACCTTAAATAAGACAAAGAAGTTATTTTGGTGACATAAGGCAACTCACAAATATATGCACCTCCACTTTATAATAGCTGGCTCTAAGATATGACACATTTCTTGATGATAAGAGAATGCCCCCAAGATTTGGATATAATAAAAGTAAGGTATTTCAGACTTCAATCCATACCTTATGCATTATTTAATGGGGTTATTTTCAGAAGGGACCTCAATGGGGTACTTCTTAGGTGCATTGATGACAATCATGTGATAAATCTCTTGGAGAAGTTTCATGATGGACTTGTAGGAGGCCATTTTACTCTAAAAATAATAATAAGAAAGGTAATAAGAGATGGTTTTTAATGGCCTAGCCTTTCCAAGGATGCCTATGTATTAGGAAATATCATAAGTGTGCTCTATTTTTAGGCAAACAAAGATTAGTAGCTCTTCCACTCAACCCAATCCAAGTGGAGCAACCCTTCATGCAATGGGGGTTGGACTTCATAGGAATGATAAATCCACCTTGAAGTGTATGAAATAAATGGGTGCTCACTACAACTAATTAATTCACCAGGTGGGTGGAAACAATTTATTTGAAATAATCTAATGAAATAATAGTATTGGAATTCTATGACAACATATTAACTAGGTTTGGTGTCTTAGCTACTATAATTTCAGATAATGCATTAGCATTTATTGGTATGAAGACAAGTGAATGGGCATTCAATCTGGGCATCTACCTCAACACATCCTCTAATTATTACCTCCAAGGCAATGGATTGGTAGAGTCCACATATAAGAACTTGATAAGGATTATTAAGAGAACTATGGAGGAAAATTAAAGAACATGGCATATAAAACTAAAGACAACCCTATGGGTTGACAGAGTAACTCCCAAAACTGCCATTGGCAATTCTCCATATGTCCTTGTATATGGAAGGCAAGCCAAATTGCCCATTTTTCTTGAACTACCTAACTTAGAGTTAGCTCATCAGCTTGAGTTGATGGATAGTGAGCCTATGAATGTGAGGATGATAGAGCTCATGGAGCTTGAAGAAACCAAGGACCTTGCAATGAAGATATTAGAGTCACATCAAGCTCAAGTCAAGAAAGCCTTTGACAAGAGAACCACATCAAGAGATTTCAAGGAAGGGGACCTAGTCCTCAAATGGGACTCAAATAAAGCCAAGCCAGGAAACCATACCAAGTTTGATAACTTGTAGAGTGGTCCTTATTTGATCCATGGATGCAAAAAACATAATGCTTTTTAGCTTACCTAATTGGATGGAGAGGTATTACCCATCTCAGTCAATGACATTTATTTAAAGCCTTCTTATTAGAAGAGTTTGTAGCTATTTTATGATATTGTAACATATTAGAGTAATTTTATATGGTTTCCTCTAAGTACCTTGTGCACATTTCCTTTTAGTTGTGCGTTTCCCTTTACATGTTATTTTATTTCTTTTTGGTCCTTGTTATCTCAAGAGAAGGTTTTTTAAAAAAGGGCATCCTTATATCATTTTCATGATTAGATGAGAGAAAAGACTATGAATCCATATACCCAATGGATCTGTAAAGGCAATCAATCTACTACATAATAGGCATACAACCCTAGGATGTCGCTAGAAATTTTGGGTAAATTTGGCCCTCATAAGAATCTTTTGCTTAGAAATGGTTTGAACAGATGAGCAGAGTTCTAGATGGAATGAGCAGACCAAAGGCTTAGAAAGAGGTCTAATATTATAAAGTTAAAAATACCAATAGGTTCCCATAGTGTTTCAAACATTCAGGGGCATGAATTAGGTCACACAAAGTCTTAGAAGTTTAGTGGAGCCTTTTAAAGAGATAACAATTTCTTGCACAAGTCTAGAAAAAACAAATTGTCACAAACACATCACCTAGAGACAAATAGGCCACTCTAGTTGCACATTTGATAAACACACTTAGGAGGCATCTCAGATTTGAAAGATCACATGAACATAATGTTTTTCATGTCTTGAATAATCTCTATAAATTTAAGGTCTTGATGCATTTTCTTTCTCAAGATGTAAGTCCTCATAGTTGAACAAGCAGACTAAAATGTGCATAGGGATGTCAAGTTAAAGTTGTGACAAATAACCATTTGAATTCAAATATTCCAAAGATGAACACACAAATTCCAAGTGGCAAGATCTAGGGTCCTTGTATAGATATCTAATGATGCATGTTGACTGACAAAGATAGTGGGTTCAAGTAAATTTATGGTGCACGTTTAATCATGTAATTAAATATCAATGATGAACATCAATTCAAAAGGTCAGTGGATATCAAAATCAAATGAAAATATGACAAGTGTCTAAATTATATAAGCTTAGAGTATATCTAATAGTGAGTGATAATCTAAAGACATTAATAGGCCCTAAAGATCTAACAGAGCATGTTAGATCGTGCAAATTCCATATCAATGGTACACATTTGATCATTTAGAACAAGACCAATAACATGCATTCACCAAGATTATTAGATAAATGGTGAGAGTGAGGTCAAAAATTCAATGATCTTATATTAAATATAAGGCCACCAAATGGTGTAAGTAGGTTAAATTGTAGAACTGATAATAGGATCCCATGGAAGAATGTGGAGCTAACAAATGTCATAATCTGGAAGGCTCAGTTCAAGATTAATGGCCAACATTAAAATTAAAAATTTAAGGGACTTCATTGGAGAAAAAATGCAACCTAAGGTTGAACCAGGGTAAATATTTCAAAGAATGCCATTGAAGCTCAGTCGAGACCTCTATTAAAGGATCCAATGCATACAAGTTTAGTTTTCTTATGGTTTCAATGTCATTTCATGAAGGGAAATCCTCATGTGTAGTGGATTCTTGATTCCCACAAGTTTCAAAGGTAGAATAGGTCTATTTAGACCTAATATAGTTCAAGAATGACTATGCAGTCTATAAGCTATTCATTGTCATATTGACTATAGGAAAACCAATAATTAGATTGGTTTTCAATCTAAAGTAAGACCTATACTCAGGATTTGAAGTAGGGGAAGATGTGTGATTATAGAAAAGTGTTTTTATCCTTTAACATGGATATATCTTTGAAAAATAGGTACCTGCATCTGCTAAAATCAAACTTAGGCATGGTTTTTTCAAGTCCATGGATATAATGACCTTACCCTCATAATGAAGCAAGTGGAGATGGTGTAGAAGATCAAAGCAAAGGGATTCAGGGATTTGAGAGTACAATGGATCATTTATTTCTTATTAAGTCCTTTTAGTCCTGATTATATTAAAGATGGTTTAGAAATCAAGAAGGATGCCAATGTAATTAATGATCTTAGATGGCATGCCCCCCCTCTCTCCCATTTCTCCTATATCTCTCATTCTTTTCCATTTGTAAACTTGCTCTCACTTTTGATCAAAATTTTTCTCTCAATTCTTAAAAGAGTAGAGAATCTCATTTGATAAGGATAAACCTCTCAAAATTTGTATGAAAGACCTCTTGAAGCAATAAAGACTTTTTTTACCTTTCTCTCCCCTCTGAATTGTGTGTAGTAAAGCTTGTGCATGATGGCATTGTGAAGGAGATTCTTCCATGCCCATTGTCCTTCATTCTTGCTCATTTATAAGTGTCTTAAAGTTAGTTGTAGGTCTAATTTAGTGTTCTTTATATCATTAATGCAAGCTCTGAGTGAGTCTTAGAACTCCTCTTTACCTTCATTCATTGCTTCCTAAACCTAGTTTATGAAACATTTATGTAACTAGCTAGTTTTGTGAGATTGTGTGAGCTAGCATTATCGTATGCTTCCTCAGTATTCACTTCATGCTTATGTGAGTTCTCATTTTTATTTGGTACATCACCTTGTTATATTTATTAAGATCCATTTCCCCCCTTTTCTAACCCTTTTCTCACTAGTAACATTAGTATAGGTGATCCATCAAAAGGAAGCTAGCCTTCTCTGGAGGTCCATCCCCACCATAGGTGACCCATAGCTTGGGATTGTTCCCATAGTGTAGCTCAATTGGAGAGAGATTGAAGAACCCTCTCCAAGGGTGTAAATTGATGCTACAATAGTTCCCAAATACAAAATTGTTTACAAAATTTCAAAATTTGTGCCTTGCATAGTACTTAACTTGGAAGAAAGGGCATTGGTGCAAAAGAGGATTGGCTAGTAGGATCTTTGGCCCTAGACTGTATAGCCTTACACTACATGATGAATTATTGGAGCTTAGATTATGGCTTATAGATAAGAACATCTAGAATTTGGGCCACCTCACTGTAGAATGGAGCCAAGTCACTTTTGTAAGTATGCCACTTGATTATCACTTCTTAGACCATGTATAGTAGGATGCACATTGGTGCATGATATCCAATGAGTTGTTTCAAGTCTGAGTCATTAGTGATGCTCATGGCTGCCTTCATATTACTGATCTTCATCTATATTTTTCCACTCAATTATTCCAACTTGTCTACATGACATTTGACCTGGAAACCTATAAATGAACTATGTTAAAGCTCACTCTACCAGTCAAAAAGTCTACCATGTATATTATCCCTGACATTAAATGATTCTTGGAGAGTTTGGACATTCTCATCAGTTGATATGGTTTGAATATCCATGGTGGTATTGATGGTTGTAGCTATATTGAAATCTATACTTAAGCTGGTGAGAGAGTCATCAAGGTGATACTTCTAGTCCAATAGACTTTATGCAATGTGATGTGCTTGGATGGCTATAATATCCAACATGTTCTGATATTCTTATAGTAAGGTTATCAATGTAGTTTCCTTAGTCTTTATATTGTAGCCCAATGTGCCAACTACTGAAGTTGTTGGGATATGCATCATTCTTTAATGAACTTTAAGACCAATATCTTGAGCCTGCACTAGTCGAACATCACTTGGTCCCAATCGCTCGAGTGACCAACTTTGAGTAAGTGTCCTAAATCATCTTGGCCACTTTATGAAGGTAGGCCTTGAGCTCCATGCTATCTACCTTAGATTGATCTCATTCTTGATCTAGGGAGGTGGCCATTTGTGCAATTGATTCCTGGAAAACTATTGTACCCTCCAACTTTTTCTTTAGCAGTAGCTAAGAGACATCTAAGGAAGCCTCTTGCTTGACTAGGAGTGTAGACAATGTGCTTATAGATACTACATGGTTTGGATATGTCATAGTGGTAAGGGGGAGTGAGAACATGGTGCACCAAGTACCCACTATGGGAACATCCCATAGCCAGACACCTCCTAGTGGCAACTGAGGTTGCTGCAAACCTATTTGTGTGGTAGCTAGTGCTTGTTTCTACTATGCTATGGCCTCTACTAGCAACTTGAGTTATTGCATAAAATCTTCAACCCTCTTTTGTTTGGATTCATCCTCTTCCATTTTATTTTTCAACTCTTACTGTATGGCTTGTAACTTTGATTATTCCTCCTAAGCTTATAACTATTTTGCCTATTATTCTACTTCTTCTCTTCTTCTTCTTCTTCTTCCTTCTTCTTCTTCTTCTTTTATTCCTATTCTTATTTCTTCTTCTTTTTCTCTTCTACTAGGTCCATGGCCTTTGATTACTCTTGTGTAGCTTAGGCCTATGCTTGTGTTTGTATTTGAGCTTGTGCCTATGCCTGTTGTTATTTCAAGGCTTCATCTTCCTCCTCCTTTTTCCTCACAACTTCCTTTTCTTACTGCTGTGCATGTTTTGTAGCTTCCATGGCCTACTATGATTGGGCCATTGCATCTTGTTTCCTCTTTTATTCTTCCTCTTGACTTTCCTTCTTCTCTCACTCTTCTTGCACTTGCTTGGATGCATCAACCACTTTTTATGCCTTTTAGCCACATTCATGGCCTTCTGTATGTCAACATCTACATATTTAGCCTTTTGTGTGGCCTCAACTTCTTTTTCTTACTACATGGCTTAATTTTGCTACACTTCTTCTTTATATCTTTTATTTTCCTCCTTCTTCACTCACCATTCTACTATGTGAACTACTTCTTCCCTCATAGCTTGATGCTCTTCTTTTGTTGGCTACTCTGGTGTGAGCTCTTCAACCTCTTGAGCTTGGGGTAATGGTGGTGAATCACTTGGGCATACTTTCAAGATAGAAACCTATGCATTCCTTCTCCCTAGTATGATCAGTCTATATTTTGGTGGTGGTTGAGTATATACAGGGGTATATCGTGCTTCTTGTGAAGTGGCTAGTCTTCTAAATGTGCATTATTTCAATATAAGGGAGACCCTTACCTTCTACCTTATTTGAGGCATATGCACAAGTGTTTTAGGTGGAGTTTTAGAAAGAGGTGAAAATATGTCCTTGAATATAAATGTCAATGAAGGTTGAGGTTGGAAGAAATCCATTTTGTACTAGAGTTGCTTTGCTTCTTCTTGAATTGTATCCACAACAATGGAAGGTGGGTAGGATGGGAGGTCCACCCATAGTTCTCTGGGAACCTGATTTTGCACTTGAACCATGTGCACCACCTTCCAAAAGAAGAATTATTTCTCTTATTCATTTTCATAGAATTCCCCATCCATGTCTACCGTCATGACCTGGTAGACTTCCTACTCATCTGTGCCCATTTGCAAGAGGTCATATGCACTCATGATCTGAGGCACCTTCGAATCATTCATCCAAGTTATGGTACTACATGTATTTTATTTCATGGGAGGGGATGCTAAATGATGTTATACTTTATGTTTTCCCTTTTTCTATTATGAGATGGTGGCTTATTCTAGTTATTGTAGGATATGGATGATTGCATCAGGGAGTATTGTTTGAAGAGGAGTTACATGCCTGGTAGTGAATGATTTTTGTTGAGCTACTTTGGCTTATGCCATGTCTATTTTTATGAATAATGGGAGTGGTTAGAAGGGTGAGCATGGTAACTCATGGATTTTGATGAAGATACCCTATGGAAGCAAGGTAAACTATGTGTGTTGACCCAACTATTACATGACATCGGGTGACACTTAGGGATATATGGAAATGAGCTCCAGGCATTCTTACCAAGTTTTGAACTTTCCCCCATATGCTAGGGCTCCACACTCCTACATCTAATTGAGCTTCTAAAACTACTACACTAGCCAATAGTTTGTATTAGGGTATACTTCTCCCTCTGGTGACTTCCATTACATGAAACAGAGTAGGAATATTAGAAATTAGTATTGAAATGTCTACTTTAGTGAGGTACGATACTTATCAATATTGGTGAGTAAATCCTAGATGAAGTAATATAGCCAATTGAATTATTAATTTTTATGGATCATCTAGTGGATGTTGTCCATGGCTCATTTTGATATTAATTTGGTAGACTTGGTCATCTACCAAAATCTTTTGGTAATGCATTCTATGAGGACACACACTGGTTCATCTGAGATTTCATCAATGGGAATCCCTATGTTGCTTTGCACATATAAATCCCAAATTTTTTGAAAAATGAGGGGCATTTTTATCTTGTATGAAGCCAAGGAATCTTCATGTATAGACATGCTCAAAGCTTGGGCTATGGCTTATGTATTGATTACAATAGTCACATTTGGCCCCAAATAGATGTTACCATCATTGTATCTCCCTAACAATACTTGGATGATCTCCCCCAAGTTATTAAAGGTAAGAAATCATATTAAGAACTCAACATATATATTATAGAAATGGTTGGGAGCTGCAAGAGTGAGTGGTGGCACAACATAAATAGGATCTAGTTGGAATAGCTTTTATTCTGCTTAGTAAAGGTAGTCGAATGGTTCTATTTCATTGAACTTAGTTTATTTGAATGCTATGTTGACACCCATAGCCTCTTTTTGAGCATCTGTGAGAGCCCTAATGAGCTATGAAGTATCCATAGATATGTGAAGTGAAAAAATTGATGCTATTGGCTCTCTATGTAAAAAAACAAGTTTGGCTCTTGACAATTGTAACTCAAAAGAATATGCATAAAGATGAAATGTTAACTTGGTGTTCGAACTTAGGCTTTCTAGATTTGGTGCCTCTTAGATTTCATATTAATGCCACACTTAACTACCCACTCATTATTAATGCAATGGTGGATGTGGTAAATCTATATCGAATCTGGCCATCAAAGCAGTTAGTCATTGGTGCATGTGTGGAGTTACACTGTTATGCTCTTTGGTATCTGTAAGGGGAGGTATGAGCAGCGAATGTTGACAAACCACTACTTTATTGAAGATAATGTTAATTGACCCTTAGACATATCATTTAATTCTAGTTGATGACCAATATTTAATGGATAACTTGTTGATGGGACATTTTTCATACCTTTCTCAGACTTAAGTTCTTTTAGTCGTTACTCTTTGACTTTCACAGTGGGACACATGGATCCTCCTACACATGGATGGTGCATGCTATGCTTGGTATCTTGAGTCTCAAATATAGATGAAGAGATGAACTACAAACAAACACAAATAGAAAAGAAACACACATAAAACATGCAAAACTTGGCAAATCCTAATCTAATTAGTGTTACTCAACACCCACTTACTTTACAGAATGAGATCAATTAACTATTGGTGGTAGGGTTTAAGCCTAAAATGATTTACCTACCCTAGTAAAATGATTCCTTGAAGATATCTTAAAACCATGGTTCTTTATTGCATTAGGTCATGGATAATATAGGGCACTTTCCATTGAATCTGTAGCTTGCCCGTAAATGCTCTAAAATGGCTATCATATATTAAGATTGGTTGATCTTTATGAAATTATTTTTGGTGCAAATTCCTATCATGCCATGATTTTTGGATTTACTTGTGCACTTCTTGCATTTATGATACTATACATATATACTCATCCATCTTATTTAGTTTAAGGAGTCTGTTAGTAAGAGACTCACGATCTCCTAGTCATATGACCATGACAATGTATAGACTAGGCATTAGGTATTCCATTGGCATGACTACTTCAAGACCATACACCAACTAGAATGGTGTAAACCCAGTAGCTCTCTTGTAATGCATATGATATACCCACAAAATTATAGGAATGTGATCTTCCCAATCATCTCTTTTGACATCATAGATTTTTATTAGCATTTTATCTAACACTTTATTAGAAGCTTTAGCTTGGCCATTTACCTGTGGATGATACGCAGTGATTTTATGATAAGACATCATAAATTCCTCAGTTAGAGCCTTGATGGTGTTGTTTAAAAAGTGCATTCCTCTATTATTGACTAATTTTATAAGGCATCCAAACCTTGTAATTATGTTTTCATATAGAAACTTTGCTACATCCTTCTCATCATAGCTAGGTGTTATAACAACTTCAACCCACTTAGTAAAATAGTCGTCATAGTGATGATACACCTTGAGTTACTATGCTTTCTCGATGGGTTGTTAGGTTTGACAAAGTTAACTCTCCATTATTCAAAAGGATACTTAGATAATAGAGGTTGTAAAGGCATTTCATCTTTTTGTAGTGGTTTACCCATATGTTAGCATACATCGCAGTGTTACGTAACTCTATGTGCATCTTGGAATAGATTTTGCCACCATAACCCACTTTGTAATAGATTTTTAGCCATAGATTCTCCCACAAAATGTCCTGTGAATTCTTGATGTGCCTCCTATAAAAATTAAGGTCGTTCATGTTCCAAAACAACCTTGCATATGACTTTGTCCTTCCCCAAGTGATACAAAAGCCCATTGATGATGGTATATGGCAGGGCTCTAGTGACAAACTACTTCTTATCATGTTTTTGATAGTGTATAGGGAATACTCCTTATTCAAATAAGTTGGAAATGGATTCTAAATTATTAAGAATTGTATAAACATGAAAGAGATGAGCATCAGAGGAGTCTTCTTGTAATTCTTTTGGTTGCTCAAGGTGGGTCTGGTCCCACATTATCTCTTCTTAGCTTGACATTAATGTAGAATTGAAACTTCTAAAATAACATTAACCATCAAGAGATGTATCCTCATAGCATCAAATTGTTAATAAGGTATCATAGAGCTTGATGATTAGTGAAGACTTTGAGTGGCATCATAATCAAATAATGTTAGAATTTTTATAGTGTGAACATGATGGCCAATGGTTCTATCTCAATAGTTGTGTAGTTTTTCTCTATATCAGATAGTTTCTTATTAGCAAAAGGAATAGGATGGTCAAGTCCACCCTCTCTTGGCTATGTAATCACAATACCAATTGTGATACCTGAAACATCCACATATATGTGAAAAGGCTTAGTCTAGTTTCAAAAACAAGTATGGGTACAATAACCAATCTTTATTTTGGCTCGATGAAGGCTACTTGGCATTGTGTAATCCATAAAAACTTCATATTTTTGTGTATTAAGAATTCCAATGGAGATGAAATAGCTGTGTAGCCTTTGATAAACTTACGATAGTAGCCTGTATTTCCTAGAAAAGAGTGCACTTTAGTGGAACTGATGGGTTGAGGCATACTCAAGATTAATATAATTTTTACCTAATCTACCAAAATTCCTTCATTGCATACTACATATCTTAACAAAACACCAAAGGGTGTAAAAAATAGACATTCAAATTCAAAGTGATGTATAGAGCTTGACATCATTCTAACATTAGACGTAGCTTAGACAAATGTTCTTTGAATAAGGAAAAGATTATCCAATCATCAAGGTAATCTTCCAAGAAGTCATGAAGGAAATCCTTGAATGTAGTAACCACTATGCAAGAGAAAATTATAGGTGCATTATTTAGGCTAAAAGGCATGACCTTGTATGAAAAATAACCCCATTTCATTGTAAAAGTCATTTTGGCTCTATCTTCTTCTACGATTGGTATCTGGTGATATCTGCTAAAACCATCTGGGAAAGAATAGACATCATATCCTGTGAAAAACTCCAAAACTTCATTTATGAATGGAATTGGGAATGGATCATTTACACAAGCATCATTCAAGATGTGGTAATCCCCACATACTTGAATTTCCCCTATCTTCTTTGGCTACACTACCATGGGGCTTAGCCAATCTACTTTTTTGAATAGATAGATGATTCTTACATCTTACAGTCTATCCAATTCATTCTTTACTTTCGAAATTATGTTCAAATTGAGGTTGTATGGATGCTTCTTTATAAGTTGTGCACACTCTTTTAGTTTAATATGCATTTCACCAAGAGATGGGTTAACTCTTTAGACCTCTAATACTTTAGTGGGAAAAACATCTTGATAGTCCCTCAAAAGCTATAGAACTTCTAAAATTCCTGCTTCTATCTAATGGTCACCTATGTTTGATAATTTTGGAACCTCCTCAGTTTCGATGTTTTCTACATGATTTCTAATGGGCTACTGGTAGATATTGCACTTTTCTTCATCTATAGATTCTTGTATCCACCATTACCCTTCCTATTTTGGAATTTAGATGTTGTGCAACTTGTCTTCTTTAGTAAGTTTTGTGTTGATGTCCTTGAGTGGTTCTATACGTCATTCAAATTCAAATAAATTATTCAATTCTAGATCACCATCAAAATTAGAATCCTCAATGTCCTCTACTTTATCTTATATTTGGTGACATGGTTGCATCAGGGATTGTTCTTATTTTTTAGTAGCTTTGTATCTTTATAGTTTTGTATTAAGATTAGATGATATGTTCTGCTGTGTAGTAGATTCTGTTGTGGTGCTTAAGTCTTTTATGCACTCATGGTATAAGAATTATTTGATTTTTTGAAGTGATTTATGAACCAAAGGATTTTCATCTTTCAAATGTCTAAATAAAATCACTTTGGACTTGTGCCTAATGCTTTGTCTCCCTTTTGTGCTCTTGGTACATATACCATATTGCTAGTAATGGAGCAAGTATATAGTAGAAAATGTGAACCCAATACTTTGGTGCAACATGTTCTTTAGTCTAGGCTTCAACACATTTATGTATATGAATTTCATGAAACTCACCTTCTTAAAAGAATGGCCAATTATTGTGGATAAACTATTGTAGCTGAAACCTACTGATTGTGAGCTTGCAAGCATCATCCTACCTGAACTAGTCATTTTGGTGAGTTGCCCACCATATCACATCAAATCCCTTCAGAGCATAATTTAGAGCACTGACCCACTCGCTAATGGTTAGTATATGAATTTGTAAGCATATAATGAAGTCATTGATGTCCTTAATTACATATTACATAGGAAGTTGTTATTTGTCTATAAAGACCATTCATATTGGCCAGAGTTCATGATCACCTCAGGCCTAGTTCAGAAGATGTGTGTTTGAGTCACCACTAATAGACAAAGATATTTCCAATGGCAAGGTGCCTTCTTTAGTCATCTCTATATAATCTTGCATGTGATCATCAAATTAATAGAGGAAGTCAACTTATGACCATGTAGGGTATTTTGTAGACATATATGCACATTCTTCAATGATAAACTGATTTGCTAATGACTGCATAGCCATTAATTTTGGCCTCCATTATTATGATGTCTCCAATTGTTAAGTAATAAATGATTGTACCTAAGGTTTTGTATGATTATATAAGAATTTGCATTTAGCTAAACATAAAGATTTTGGATTGTCCTTAGAGTTCACTTTCATCTAATTGGTTTCTTGTATAATGTGTGGAGAATCTGATTCAACTGGAATTATTTAAGGCTTGTGCACTTTGTTTAGAGGAATGACAACAAATTTATCTCCTTGGTGTGCTTCTAATTGATTCTACACTATGTGGATAGTTATTTGACCATCATATGCCCATTTATTACCTATCAATGTAGGGTAATGTGTTATTATGGTCTTCATTTTGATGACTTCAAAGTCACCTCATAATGTTAGCTCTGCAACTTTGATCTTTAAATCTTCTAATATGACAATAGGCTTAACCCTTCCATAATCATCTAAGCTCAAAGTTACTAGGTTGTAACTCAAAAATGGTCATCTAATAGCTTCCCATGTAGACCTAGGAATCATATTGACTGTGCTCACAAAATTAAAGACAACATTCAAAATCTCATAACCAACAACCTCAATGTTGATGTATATGTCAACATCTTAGGGCTTCTTTGTTTTGACATACTAGACCAGCTTCTCCATCTTCTATTATCCACATGGTGCACACTCTAATAGATTTTGTAGTAGGTTTTTGATGTTTTGTGAGATATCTTTGTTGCATAGTGTGCTTAGAAGTTTTAAAATATATATGAGTGAAGTGATGACTACATCTTGGTGCATAATGCATATGATCTGGCTATACATTTATGAATCTATTAATGCAACATCTCCTTCAGTTGCATCTTGATGTTGGATGTTTTTGAACATCTCTACAACTTCAAACATGAGGCCTTTTTCTATAACTATATTTGGGTATTTATCTTATTTAGATTTTTGGATTCCTTGATCTTGAGGTATTTCAAGTAGAGACACCTTTTTATACGTGTTTTTGTCATGTAACAACATTCAAGAATGTATTTTCTTTAGGTTACTCACTCACCATATTCACATTCCAAATGTTATTATCCTTTCTTTGCTTCTCTAAGATGGGACAATCTTTGTGTCATGCTGATCAAAGATTCTATAGTATGCACAGTATGATTGGCATTGAGGATTCATCAGGTAATTTCATTGGACATGATTATATTTTCTACATAGGTATCATTGCAAAGGAGGCCATTGATAGTTATTCCCTCTGACTCCTTGGTATCCTCCTTTGTATCTGCCTTGATCTCTTCTTCTATTGGACTAATATCCACATTTTTACCCTCCTTGTTATTATGTAGTGTTCTAATGCTGATGCTATTGATTATTATCTTCAATTTAAAATTGTTTGTTGTGTATCTAGTAGATTCTAACTTGTTTATTGCTACTGTGTTATGGGTGAGCTCCAGGGAACTACATATTGGTATTATAGAGATGGAGGTGTCCAACTTGGTGAAGGAGGGGTACATTTAGCTATACCTTGAAGCTGATATTGTGATGAACTAAGAATCCATCATAGACCTATTTGGGTTGCACAACCTTTGTTGACCTTTGGGCTTAGGGTCACTTATTTCATTGAGGACATTTACTATGTAGTGATCGAAAATACATTTTTGGTGATGCCTTCCTTGAGCTCCTGCAAAGCCCTATAATTATTTTCATCATGATTGTTTGATTTACAAAAGTTGCAATATAAATTCTGCATACTCTTGACATATTATTGTAATATATGACACTGCATTGTGGCATGCCCCACTACTCGATAGAGTTCACCAAATTTTGTCTTGACTTTAGGACAATCATTTCTATGATATCCTTCTTTTCCTCACTCCATACACCATAGATTCAATTTAGGCTTATTTACTTCATGATATTGCTCCATTCTTTTCATGAAATCCTATAGTGTATTTTTAATCTTGGAATTGGCAACAAGGGCTTCTCCATAATCCTTAATATGTTCTACCTACAAGGCAACATTTTTGACATTTTATTTTATAACATTTTGCATTTGTGCAGTGGTAAACCTAATTCTAGAGCACAGTCCTTTGATGAACCATAGATTTTTATTTATATTTTAAAGAAAATTCTACCTTGTTCATCACATCAGAGAATCTATAGTCATAGTCATAGATTGATTCTCTAAACTTTTTCCTTATCTCTTTTAGGTCCTATATAGTCTGAATAGTGCATTTCTTTATCTTGAATTTTGTGATGAGCCATTCCTCAACATCTTTTAGACTTGCCTACTAAACATCCCTTTTGTATATGAATTCAAGTACTCTTCTAGCTAGTGCTCCTATTAACTTGCACTTTTTGATAGCTTCATTAGTGACACCTTTAGCTTACCATCTCATCTTGTAAGTTAGTAGGTACTGTTCAAGATCTGTAGACCCATCATAGATAGCTAAGTTTATGAATCCTCCTTGATGACCCATCATGTTAATCGATATGGATGGAGTCTGATGTGTAGTTTTTATCAGAGGATGATACATTTTTGGTGATCTTGCTTACATACTACTTTGTGTACTAAGAGAGTTATCATACACACTTTCTTTGTCTAAGCTTCCTTATTTTCTTTGATCTGTCTCAACTAGTCCTATGGATTTCAAAGCCTTTCTAATTGATCTGGTTTGAATTATCTCACCGAAATGATTTATGTACTTAGAAAATGGTCCTTCCTAACTATTATTTTCCTATTTTCATGGCTGAAATCTTCTACTAGAATATAAAAGATTGGGCTATGGGGACATGTACTCTTTCAATGAATGGTTCTTTCCTATGAGTTCTTTTTCTTATATTCTTGAATTTGTGTTTAACCTATGAATATGTTCTATTTCTTTATGTAATTCTTCTTCTTTTATCAATACCCTTTGTTGTAGCTACACACTAAATCTATCATCTATCTGTTATACTTCTAAACTATTCTCACCTTCTTCTTTGCACATTTCATCTTTATCTCATTCTTCATCATCTTACTCTATTTACCTGCATTCATCATTTTATTTCTTTATTATTCATTCATCCTCTTGCTCATCACATATTCACACTCGATCATCATCTAATCTATTACTACTCTTACTTTTACTCATCGCTACCGATGTATCCTTCTATTTATTCCATCTATTTTATTGTCACAATTCCCATCTGGAATCCAAACTTTTATTCTGAATCTTCTTTCCTCATGTCTCCATTCTAGATTTAGGTCCAAGCCTTATTGATTCATCTAACCATCATTCAACATCGTGTTTCACATAACCCCATACACCCAAATCTACTACTTCATATTGGCTGGAGTAGGCACCATGGCCTTATCCACAACCAACATCTTTATTAAGAGAGGTAATCACTGTGAAAAATTTCCTCTAATTCCTTAGATAAGATAATCCTACATATCTTTAAACACTATATATATTTGTACTAAAAACTCAATGATGTAATCATCTATGGTGGTAGTAACCCAGTAGTCTATTACTCTTATCTAATTAGTTTCCAGTTTCAACAACTGGTCTATGTTCTCTTTAGTCTATGTAATTATTTCATTCATTTTTGGATTGAAGCAATAGTATTCCAATCTTTTTAGCTAGTTAGTTAGAAGTTTAGGTAATTCACACAACAAATTTCATATATATCTTTGTAGATGTGCTTCTAAATAATTTCTCTTGTGGTAAGACTAGTCCTCTTAGATTCTTCTTCTATAAAATTCCATACTTTTTGGTCTAACCATGTTTCAATGTCTCACTACCCCAGTAACCATCTTAGCATAGTTTCCTCTAGGAGGATTTGTCCACTCTCACTGCACCATTGTTAGCAGAGGTTCCTGATACATTAGAACATGCTAAGGATGATGATAGATAAATCTTATTCAAGTGCACATGATAATGCAGAGAATTCATATTCAATAGGAAAATAGAAGCATAACAAAGATGAATTAGTATGTGTTTGATAGGAATTAACATCAATCAATACTTCATTAATGTGTATAAAACATTTGGAGTGACTGAGATAGGAATAAACCAAACATTGAACATGATAACACACACAAGGAACAAACATTAGAAATACTACAAGTAACCATAACCAAATAGTCTATATTGATCTTAATAAGGTCAAACTCCCTTCTTCATACAAGAATACATATTTATAGTCGTTTACAATCTCTGTCTATTTGCATTATTCTTGTACTTTGGCACCAAAAGAGGATCCTTTTCATCTTCTATCTATTCTAATTCATAGAAGATAAGACAAAATGCAAATAGTTGATAACCGAATACATAACACACGAATATCCAGGAATATTCTACATAAATTTACTATCTGTTTTCTTCTCCCAATAATACTTGATGTTTATTTTGAAGCCATGACACCTTATAGGGTATAGGATATATTATTATTTTCAAGCCTAGTTTTTTAACCATATCAAAAGAAACTAAATTATCTGTACTACCACTATCATGATTACTTTACAACACTTACCTTTAGATTTGCATGTGGTTCTAAATAAGGTCTTTATTTGGGCTCATTATTTGACCTCATTTCTTGGCTTGATTAGTACCCTTTTCATCAATAAAGATTCTCTCACCTTAGATTCATCACATGATACTACACTCTCCTCTCTTTCAGTTTACATCTCTTGAGTACTATGGCTTGCTTGTAGATACTTCAAGCATTCCTAAAATTTATGGCCACATATTTATTGCATTGGAAACACTTACCCTTAAAGTATTCCTCTTTTCCCTCTGAATATGGCCTTCTTCTTTTATACAAGTGGTCTTCTCTTAGACTTTGAATTTGATCATGAAGGTTGCTTATTTCTTCACCATGTTCTTGTAACTGAGTTTTGCTATTTTTTTATCCTATACCTCTGGCATTACTGCTTCTTCCCCAAGAATGTTGAACTTGATTTATAGATAGTTTTTCTTCTACTTTGAGTGCTAACTGGTAGGATTCCTCCACTGATATTGGAGATAAAATACTAATTTCATCTTGTATATTAAACCTTAGGCTATTTACTTACCTTACCACCTTTTCCAAATCCTCTTCTATATGACCTATCTTGATTATCAATTTGTAAAATTCTTCATATAATTATTCACCTTCATTTCATTCTATCTTAAGTTATGAAGTCTCTTAAATAATTATGTTAGATAATCCCTTCACATGGATTTGGAATTTAGCGTGGCTAATGTTGACTAATTTGACCATAATTAAAATTAGGTCAACCCCCTATGTAGTAAAACTTATCATAGGATCCCCTTGGGTGTGAAATGTGTACCATGGTCTATAATGAGGTTAGTTATTATGCTTTAGCTTTGTCATCTTTGTCCAAGTTAGTCTTATGTCATTCTAAGCCATTTTTGGGGTCATTTAATGAAGTGGTATGATCTCCATGGGAAGAAAAATGTTTTAAAATCATATCTAACATCCCAAATTTTAGGTACATGTTATAGATGGTAGTTTTAAACTAACAATTATAAGATCAATGTTGAAAATAAGAAGATCAGGCAGTTTTAGACTATTTCAAGCAGTTGTATGGCCTGTACAACACATTTGGAACATAAGAGAACTTAAAGAGTGTATATTGGGATTCCCATTGTCTAATTACACACTTGGGAAGCTTTGATAGACCTTAAATTGATCAAACCCATTCTATCTTTCCCATCACTCTCCTAGACAAAGAAAAAAGGTCAACCAGTTTTCACATGGTACAGACAAGAGGAGGTGAGTTGAAGAAAATGATTTTGAGGGATGATATTAATATATGTTTACTTCAACTTCATGGAAATAGTTTTAGGTTTGGTATACTATGCTTTATTAACCATTGATAAGATTTATAGTGACTATTTTCTACCTACACATCCTCATAGCCTCCATTTTTCTTCTCTATTTGGATTGTTCTAAGCAAACCAAGTGTTGAACATGTTATATATGGGTATGAAAATACTTATAAGATATTTATAAATCTTTATTTCATGTTTGGATATCAATAAATGAATGGGACTATCTCATCTTGCTAGTGGGAAATACCACTGAGGTTTACAGATAATGTTTCACCTGTTACAAGCTTATTTTCCTATTGGTATTCAGAACAAAGGTAATGAATTAGTGTTTCAAACCTTTCATATCATGGTGATCAATTTTAATTTTGAATTTTTGGTCTTAAGACTATTATATGTGGAGTGATAAGGCCAAAACATGAACATAATTAGATTTCTTGTAACAGTCATCAATATTAAGTAAAACTAGGCCTTGGTTAGTCATGAATGTTGATGAGAGGATTATAAAGTAAAAACAATATGACTTAGATATCCAAAAGGTCATTAGGATGATGAAAATTTTGTAACTTAGCACACAATACTTATTACACAGTGACACCTATAGGCAATCTACAATGGTCTGAGTTTAATCCACATAAGTCTGAAGAGTGTTGAAATGGAGATGTTTGAACTAATTTGAAACCTTCATCAGGTCTAAAGGCATTGAAAATAAAATTGTGATAATGGTGAGGTCCTTATGTGTATTCAAACTTTAGTTCAATATGTGCAAGTTAGGAATGTTGCATTTGAGACACTTTACCTTAACTTCTTCAAATCACATTTTTCTCATATGCTATGCCACTCCATAGTAAAATGACTTGAGTTTTGGACATGTATAGTATTTTACATCTTGTAGCCCAAGCATATGGGAAAGGTCTTGAAAAAAAATTAGTTTTTTGATCAAGATATGATGATGTTTGAGTGGGTTCTAACTCAGATAATTTTGACTTGAAGGACCTGGTAAACACTGTGCTAAGATGACTAAAAGTAACAACTTATAGTGACCTATAATGGTGAGTGAGACTATGGTATCTAAGGATGAGAAGAGCCCATATAGGTATGAAATGGTATGAGTAAATTTAAAAAGGATCAAGGAAGGTGATGTTCAAGGTTAAGATACACACCATCACCTATAGGAATCCCATGATTCCCCAAATAGAGCATCCACAGTCTAAATACAGACCCATAGAGTTGATGGTAAGAAACAAGAAGTTGAGAACCCTGTAGGGATAAATATTCACTCAAGTGGGAATGATATAATGATATCAAAAGGATCAAGATAATTTAATTAATCAATTAGATAAAAATGAGCATCTATAGAGACCCTTTGAATTCTCCCTGATTGTCACCTACAAGTAACACAGTCAACATGGTCTATAGACTAGCCTAGGATAGTGAAGAAAGATAAGTTGGGAGATAAAAATAAGGGTATGATGGATAAATCATACTAAAACCACTATAATAGTGGTAGTGACTCATTCCAAAGTGTTCCCAAGAAGAAAATATCCTAACCTATAATCACAGTTCAAGGTTCTTGGGCCCAAGCAAAATTTTATGTACAGTCATTAAACCTAAAAGCCAATCTAGAAGATTTGAAGTATTGAGGACCCTAGAGAAGTGATATGGATATGAAAATTTGCATATATGGTATTTTAGACATAATATAAATATCATGGAATTATTTTATTCAAGTAAATATGGGAGATGACCTTTGTTTTGTCTCAGACAGAGGGCACTCCTAGTCAAGGTGAAACTGCAGGTTTGGTGTGTGAATGGTGGTAAGAGGAAATGAAGAAAAAGATGTATTATAAAAAGGTGTGTAGAGTTGTAGTGAAGGTATAAAAAGGTAGAAAATACCCTATAGTCATTTAATCACTCATAGGTGGATGTATACATAGTCAAGCATAGTGAAGCTTGTTAGGCCTAAAACTAGGCCTATACCCTAATGAACTCTAGCTTGATTTAAATGAATGAATAAAATTCCAATCTAGTTTATATAATTAAAGGGGAGGTATAAGGTTAAAAATGACCTTTAGTTTATATAGGAACAACATAGAGTGGTTAATTTGACCTAAAACCATGATAGGGGTACCCAAAATGTATGAGAAAGCTCGGTAGGCTAAATTTAAGTGCTCATATCTATATGAACACCAAACATGAGACCTCAAGTATATAGGGGTCATTGGGGAGGGTAATATAATAAATATTTGGGGAATTGGTTCAAGGTTTGGATGTCAAGATTTTATGAACTATTGTTAAGAACCAAAACTTGCTAAAACCCTCCTAAACCCTTGTATAAGACTTGATGGAGGAAATGTAAATGGGAATGCATTCAAAAGGGGTAGTATGGCTTGGAAATTATTTTGGACTCGTTTAAGAATTTCTTAATCTCATATAAACCCAATTGGTCCATACCATCACTTGTATGAACATGCCTATTTCAAGGTTTTTTGTAGGTTTTATTATGTTTTGTAAGTGTAAATGGGAACTAAGGAATGATAATCATTGGCAAAGGTTTATAGAGACTTATTCCCATTTCCTATACTCATTTATAACTATGATTATGCAAAAAATACCTTTGCTACATAGTTCACTACAAGCAGTCTTATAAAGATAGTGAAGATGGAAAGTGATTGCCTAGTGAGAAGATGAGAAGTCCAATTGTGGATCCTTTTGAGGTCTACCTGATGGAGTGGAAGGAAAAATGACTCTAAATAGGTGTCCTAAGACCTCTTTCATGGATTTCCTTAAGCAACTGAAGGACACCTTGATGACAAATGTGAAGATGAGACATAGAAGACCAATGAGTGACTATAGGTAGTGAATACAAGTGTTAAAAGGAAGATTATCAGTTAGGGAAGCATCTAATGACTGTCATATATTGTTTCTAACCCCCAAAAGATAGTGCATATGTGTCAAGTCTTCCTAATTTAGTTTCAAGTGGTCAAGAGATGCTTCATCATGATGGCAGTTAAAGAGTCTCTATTCTAGTTTGATGAGTTTTTCATGCTTCAAATGGACACTTGTCTAGGAAGATCTTCATGGTCTATTCTCCACTCCATTATCCTACAATGTAACTAGTTTTCATTCCTTGACATTTGGCATTGTGACTTTTCCACTTCCATTATTCTCTCTTCTTTTGTGTCCTATAAATGCAAGCCATTTTGGCTTTTGTAATAGAATCCACACCTGGTATGGAGAAGCCCTAATGGTTTGAATGCTATATTTACCTTTAAAATAAATATTTTTAATTTGGTTTTGAGTTCACAAGCTATATTTTCTTAGTGTGTGAAGTGGTGCATAGTGAAGTGTCTAGTGATAAGTATCTATCCTTGCCTTCTCTTCACTCTTCCATGTTTGATGCAAGTAGTTTCCACTCTAACAGGTCACATGAAGTATAGATAGTGATTTTATATATCTCTAAGTAAAAGGATTAGCCTTAGTGTCTACAATCTGAGCTTTGGTTCACTCACCTTGAGTAGTACAATGCATATCACCTCCATGTTTGAAATACTTATGTTAGGGCAATCTAGGATGTTGAGACTAGTGCTATAAGTCATGTTTCATAGTGAAAGTGTATGGTATTCTAGTGGAGATAATTATGGTGTATCACCTCATTAGAGTATTTTACTTTCATGTTCTTTCTATCCATTTTTATCCAATCAAGCAAGTAGTGTAGGTGATAAGCAAGTAAGGAGAAATATAGGGAGCTAGCCCTTAAACCTAGAGGTTTACCTTTGCTATAAGCAACCACAGGCCTAGAGGTAATCCCATATTGCCAAAATATTAGATTATGATTGAATAACCATATCTAGGGTGAAATATTTGGTGACAATAGTTTTGGCATGCCTAGTGGGATAATTGTCTCAAGTACATCTTTTCAAGGTGAATGCTAGTCTTGACAACATCACAACTGCATATGGTGTTCTACTTAGCATTTAACGATTCCATTTAAGGTAATATCTAGTTATAGAACAAGTTTTTGTTGTAAAAAATATGATTGAGAGGGGGGTGAATCATATTCAAAACTTTTTATTTAATGCCCCTTAACCATTCATGAACCATTCTAATAAGCATGTATATCTTAACAAACATAAACATCAAATCATAAGAGCATGAAACACATGAACACAACATATACATGTAAAAACCTTTAAGTATAGAAAACCCACTAATGAAGAAAATGAACTACATTATTATAAGACAAATATCAATCTTTAGTGAAGCACCCACTTCACATGGAGCACCAATCCCAACTAGCTCAACACCAACTTAGCTAGGCTTTAGCAAGCACCAACTTGTAAGGAGGCACCAACCCTCTAGATGAATCAACAAAAAATCAGCCACCTAATTTTTTTTAACACCTTAAAAAACCCTTGTTGCTTATACAACAAATGATGATATACTCCTTCAACTATTTGTAGTCTTCAGTCCCTCTCAAACTAGCCTTCAACCCTCTTCACTCAACTAGCCCTATTTATGGCTTGATTAGGTCTAATGACCTTGATCCTCATATGCAAAACCTTTATTATATATTTATGACATTTATATAATGGTCCAAATGACCTCCTTACACTAATAAATGACTTATATCATTTGTTTATCCTCTTTTTCTCTCCCTCTCTAAGCATACTAAATAGGCCTAAATTGCCTTGCTTTTATACAAGTCACTTGATCATATCATTATTAGTTAGATACATATTAAAACAACTTAGATAAGAAATGAATATGTCCTATAATATTAAAATAACATGTCTTAGTCATGAATCAATCACTACAATAGGTCGGATATACATTAATTAACCCTTACTCCTCTTTTAGGCTTATGGAGACCTAAAAGGCCTTCTTAACAACAAGTTACCCTTTGATCTTTATGTAAGCATATAAAAACAACTTAAATAGTGGGAAAAAGTTATAAACCACTCCAATATACCTTAAATAGTCTTACATTAGGTTCACAATACCTTTTAGGTCCAACTACCACTTGAACCCTTTCACAAATCATTGCTTATAAAAGGCCTGTGCATATACAAAAACTGTCTTGAATAACTGAGGCATATACTAAATTTTTTCAAACAAACATAGAAAAAAATTATATATTTAGGAACTAATGGCCTCAATTTCATCAAAAACTTCATCTAATGCTTTAAATCAGGGTAAACAGGCTCAAATACTTCTTTGCAAGATGTTCACTTAGAACTGCCAACTATCTCCAAAACATAGTCAAGTAAACATGAACATATGATTGAATACATTAAAGGGATTTAAATACATGAAAAGGATATTATAACATACTTATATAAAAATAAATCAATTACATCATGATATCTAATGAAAATTATTTGTCTTACAGACCAATTTGTTGACCTTCTCTTTCATAAACTCTACTCAGTCAGATAAGCCATTTTGGCTTTAATGTTTTAACCTCTTAAATATACTTAAAATATTTTTATAAGTATGTATAGGTCATTAAATACACAAAAAACATCATCATGCATTTCAATGCATCACTCTCATATGAAAACACATCAGGAAACATCTTTTCACTTCTACCTAATTTCCTTATTGTCTCAACTAGTAGGTCTGGTAGCATTTGGCCAACTTGGATCACCAAATTTGCACACCTAAGATTTGGAACCTATTAAAAAATATTTATGAATAATTCCTATAATTTTCACACTTTTATCTTCATCTACTTAATAACTTTGACTCAGTCAACTCTATCTGCTACAATAAATCTCTAAAAGATAAACACTTTTTTATAGGGTCTTCTTACTCACCTGAGAAACCAATCACACCTGGAGATGCTTGGGAGAGTTTAATTCAACATATAATCACTTATATGATTATATAAAATCATTATGATATATTTAAAATTAATATCTTCAATATCAGGTCATAGTTTGGGTTTTATGAGGGTTTAGACTACCGTTGGCCAATTTTAGCCTACATATCAAAAATTTGCCTAGATTTGAGAGTATTAGCTAAAGAAAGGTTCTTGTTAATGAATGATAAAAAGATGAAAAGGGAATACAAACTTCATGCATATCTCATGTCACTTGAAAATATTTTAAAACACTTTAAGTAATATTAAAGTGCAAATTTGGCAAATTTAAGGAGCCAGACCATCATGACACGTCATGTAAGAATGAACAAATCAGATCAGTTATACATTTCATAAGTGAACTTAAGAAGTCCATTAGGGTTTAATAGTTGTATAATAATGATGTATTTTGTGCTGATATAATTTCCTATAAATTTGATGTCTTGATGAGTTTTTTATCTCAAGATACAAACTTTTAAAAATGATCCAACAGAGTGAAACATGCCCAGAGACATCAAGTTTAAGCCATGGAAAATCGCTGTTTGGATTCAAAAAATACTTAAGGAGCTGAGGTTGAATGTAGGGTTAATAAGTGTCAAGATATTTGGAGTTTGGGTAGAATATCAATGACATAAATGTAATACCACAAAGTTAGCAGGTCAAAAGGGATCGACGGTGTACAATTGATCATCCAAATCAAAGATCAATGGAAAGCTCAAGGTTAAAGAGTCAATAGATCTTGAGAATAAATCAAATAGTGCCAAGTGTCTTAATCATGGTGAATCCCAAGAAAATCTATGGGTTGTATTTAATTTATCAGATCAAGATCGATAGAATGCATTCAAAAAGATCAACGGTATGGATTAAGGTAGAAAAGTTAAGGAGCCTAGATCAAACACGATGTTGCCACGTGATGTAAGCATGTGGATAAGATAGTAGATTCCTATGAGGATCAACATAGTAGATTTGATAAAGTTATAGGAAGGCATAGGATATAAACATGTATCCAAACTTGCAATGATTTGGTTTTGAAATAGAATAAGTAGCTTGAGAGGAAGACACAAAGGCAAACATGCCAAAGAAAAATATTTCACCACCCCAAGAAAGTAAATGCATAAATAGGAGATCAAATATGATTTGGTCTACCAGGAAAATTCCCTATAAGTTCATCTAATTCCATTAAATCCCTAAAAAACCTTTCAAAGGCTTTTAAACATAGGTTTTATGTCTTGTTTATGATAAAAAACCCTAGCTTTCAGAGCTTTATTACAATTATGACTATATGAAAACCAATAGGGTGATTGGTTTTCATCTATGATGAACCTATATTCAGGATTTGGGAGTAATGGTTGAATTATGGTTGTACAAGAAATGTCATAATGAACACCAATGAACAAACTCAAGTGACTATCTGATAGCATGAAGAAAATACCAAGATCAAGCATGGTGGAGAGTTTAGAGGTCAAGGAAGATAGTGGAGCATTTAATGAAGTTATAGAGTCTTTAGAAGTTCTTGTTTCCCCATAAATCATTAATCAACATCCTCAAATCAATGTTAATCAATCAAAAATGGTTGGATTGCATTCATTAATGGCTATTTGCTTAGTTTCATCTCTCTCCCCCTTTTTCTATATATCCCTCATTGTAGACACTGAAATCGTGTCGACTCCCCTGGTCATTCCCCGTCTTATTCTTCTTCGCCTATTTAACCCTTGTCGATCACTTGTTCCACCAACCTTGACCCTGGCAGCATGTAAAAATGAGCACAGAGCTAAAGCTAGACTCTATCCCCATTGTGCATCTGCCGACGACGGTCTTTACCCGGCCGATGTCGCCGACGTCGGTCACTTATTGGCCGATGTCGGCAATCCTGCCGACGTCGGTCACCTTACCGTTATCCGTTATCAGTTATCGTTCGGTTTCCCGAACGGTTATCGAACCGTCTCTCAAACCGTCCCTGGCCTTCATCAGCGTCCGCCGATCAATCCCGAAGGCTATTCAACCATTTTCGAATCAACCGATCAATCAATCAATTGACCTCCAAATTCCGACATCCACAGACTCTGGCAATCAACACTCTCGTGGTCAACCAACTCCAGCATCAACCAATCTGCATTCATTTCAATCTGGCACTACACAGACAACTTCAACTATGGCTTTCATCACGTCTTCTGGCAGGTAAGTATTTACTCTGTTTGTTTTATTTCTTCTTGGTTATTATTTGTTCATTATTTCTATCATCTCAAATCTTCAAACCACAGACCCAAGTTCTGCATCTCTCCTTTACATCCCTGCCCACTATCCGAATCCATAACTCTGTCCAGACTCGACTAAAACCCCCAGACTCTGTCCAAACCCGACCTTACCTTGCCCAGACCCTGCCTTGACCTTATCTCGATTCTATCAGACCCTGTCTCGACTCCATCAGAACCTGTCCTGACTCTCCCAAACCTTCTGTAACTCGTCCAGAATCTGCCCCGACCGACGCCAGTCACTACCCCGACCGACGCTGGCAGTTTGACCGACGCCAGCACCTTCCCTGACCGACGCCGGCACCACAGAGACCGACGCTGGCGACTGTGCAGAATAGTGCTGCATATCAGGTACGCATTTTTATTTTTTGTCATTTATTTCTATCATTTTATCTTTTATTATCTACTTTCGTCCAATATTCTGCTTTTTTATCAGTGGGTTGATATCCTTCTAGGAAGTCTTCATACTTCCGGGATCGGGCGTTTGCCTGACAGCCCACCTTATCCTTTAACTAACATTTTTTTGTGTTTTAGTCTCTTTTCTTCGCAGGTGTCATTCCTCCACAGCCAAAGAGGAGAATCTTCCAACGTCTGATTTCGGTGCGCTTGACTTTATCAGGTATCTTCTAGCCTTGACCATTTCTTTTAGTTTCTTATTTTTTCTTTGAATGTAGAAAGCAATTTTGCATAGAAACATTCTGGCACGCCCGGTGGGACACTAGGTCCTCCTTGGGTTCTTTCTTTCTTTCGTTCATATAGGTGCATTAGGTTCCTTCCTTTTCTCCTCCTTTCGTCTCTTCTTAAACGACATCATAAGTAGGACTAAAACGAACATTTCTTTCTTTCTTGCACTTCTAGACTAGCTAAAACTCATATTCTTCGACTCTTTCTCCATTCGTCTTCATACGAGCAAACATTTCGACTTGGGAATTAAAACACTTTGCATTCATTTCTGATTGCCTGCATCTTTTAGACCACACATAGTAATTAAACCGCATATTGAATTAATCTAGATCACTTGATGTTACACGACCAAACCACCTGCACAAAACAAACATTTTAACTTACCTGAGACAAGGCTCGACTGGGATTTCATCCCCCAGCGGATACCTTACCCATCCCGGTGACCCTATTTGGATTTCATCACCAAGGGGGAAGCCCACTCCGTTCTCTGGCAGAGGATAAACTCTAGTGGAAGTATATTTTGGCTAAGCGAAACCAGCTAACCACTGGAATCGTGAAGTGAGGGGAGCTTGCTCCTTAGCACCAGGCTTGTACGGAAGCTAACACAGATTTCTTGAGCACTATAACAAAACCCGAAACCATCCATAGACTGCTTCTTCTAGGACCTGACTCACAAAGCCAATCTTCCTCTACACATATTCTAAGGCATAAGCCACTATAATCCTAATAATTTACTTCTAGGGTTTTAGGATCTGCTTGTGTCTTCATTTTTTTGGTTCTTATCTACTTGTTTGAGCTTGTGAGGATGTTCTTTCTTGCCTTGAATGGTTCTGACTCGTAGCCAAGCCAAGGCTCTAGTCGATCACGCGAGGCATCATCCTCTTCCATCTACCCCGCCTACAACCAGCCCTATAATGGAGTTCAACTCGGAAACTGAAAGAACTCCTACCAGACCATCTCCGACCCAAACGCCTATTATCCCAGAAGGGGACCAAGATTTCGCATGATTCTTGGACCTCAATACCAAAGCCTTGCAACACTATCTCGTGAATAGCCAAACGCGAGACCCCTTGGGCAATCCAATTTATGGAATGCTGACCTCTTTCCTCGAGACTGCGGTCGTATCAACGACATCCGTAGTCCAACCCTTAGACACCCAGGCTGTTGCCTCAACCAATGACCAACCTTTTACCAACCATCCAAGTGTGGCCTCTCCTTCCATCGCTGGGCCCACTTTCACCGGGGTTTCGGCCCCCCATCAATCTCAGTCCACTCAACCAATTTCTACCCCCTTTCAAAACCTGGTCGTCTCTATTCCGCCCACCCTTACTCCTATCAACACTAGGGTGGCTACCTATCCATTGGCCCATGTTACCTCTAGCCAACCTCCCATGACAACATCAAACCTGGCCATGCCTTCCATCCAACCATCCTTAGTCACTTCTTCTATCCCTACGACTAGTCATCCGTACGTTGCGCCCTTATTGGTACACGACTACGTCGTATACCTCTTCCAGCCTCTTTCAAGCGCCTTACAATCTAGGAGGCGCTCCACCCGCCAATCCGTCAGTAGATATTATCAAGATGCTGATGGATAAAATGTCCAACCTAGAGACCTCCGTTACCGGCTCACGCAACACTCTCTCGTACAAACAAATCTGTAACGAGCCCATCCATCCTTCTGTCCCCATCAGACCATATCCCAGCCAGTGGGAACTTCCTAAGTTTTCTCGTTTCCAGAGCAAGGAAGACCCACAACAACATTTATGAGCATTCAGACATGCCTGTTACCTTATCGCCCACGATGATGCGTTGCTCTTACGCACGTTTCCCATGTCTCTCTCGGGTGCTGCACTTGACTGGTACAGATCTCTTCCCAGCCATTCCATCTTCACATTCACTCAGCTGGCCCAGCTCTTCCTCGATCATTTCTCCATCAATATCACCAAGAAGGTCTCTATCACAGACCTCTATTCTATTCGCCAGTTTGAGGATGAATCTATTGCTGATTTCGTCGCTCGGTGGAGGAGCCTTATCAATCAACTTTCATTTTCCTTACCTCAGCCTGAGCTTATTGAACTTTTCTCTCAAGCCTGCGCTAGACATATTTCTTCTACCTTGAGGGTTCAAACCTTCCGCACTTTTGACGAAGCCTTCACGATGGCTCGTAAACTTGAGTTACGTGCCGTTGAGGAGAATAAAGTCAAGTTGTGGAGTAAGAATCCCAACTCCAAAACCAATGACCCTTCTTCTAAGCCCTCCTCGTCCGATCCTAAATCTAAAGCTTCAGCAAATGCTGTGGTTGTTAGATCTTCCTCCTCTTCGCCTTCAACTAATCAACCTGAACCATCCACATCTATGAGCGCCACTCGCCAATTTCAGCAGAGATACATACAGCGACAATTTACTCCACTTGGAGAATCATACGCGTCTGTGCTGGAAAAACTCGTCAAACAAGGGGCCATCAATCTCCCTCAGATCCGACCTCCACCACAATTTGATCCCTCACGCGCCATCCCTGCGTGGTATAGGGAAAATGACTTCTGTAACTACCACCGTGTTAAAGGTCATGACACGAGCAACTGTAAAACCCTTAAAAACATAGTCCAAGACATGTTGGAAAAGGGTGACCTCATCCTCGATAATCCTAACGCCCCTCCTAATCAGGGTATCGATATCTTCAAACAATCATTCCCTAATCATCCACCAACCCAAAACAACGTCCAGACCTTGACTGACAATACCCATGAACATAATATTCGAACAGTCAATACGGTCTCGCCCATCATTTCTAAGCAACCCCAAGAGGTGGGTCCATCCATCAGTCCATCACATGTGGACGAACCTCTTTCTCCGGCTAGTTCTCCCTCAACTTCTCTAATTTTGGAGGACACCTCGACCTTACCAGCACCGCCAGTTTCACCATCTTCCTTCTTGCTGCCCATGGAGGACCCAACCTTTCCTACTCCTCGACCACAAGTGGAGGGCACTATCATCCCTGCCCTTTACCCGCTTGAGGAGCTTCATTCACCAGTTTCTTCTCCACCCAGGGAAGAACTTATCTCTCCTTCGTCTCCAACCAAACATGAACTTGTCACGACTTGACCATGCTTTGGGCCCGAGACTACTACACCCGTCTCACCTTCAGTCCCACAACCGTCGACGTCTTCTCAAGAGCCTAAACCTCATCCTGCATCTTCTCAGCCATTTTCCTGACTAGTGGAGAGACTCGAACTTCTCCCTTCTAGGAAAGTGGAACATCAGGGATTGTGGGATCGTCTCACAGCTCTTCAACAAGCCCGGGCCCTCTCATCTCATGTTGCTAATCCTCCCATGGCAGAACCTCCTAAGACTATCAACAAAAATCAGATCTCCACTTCCAAATCGTCTACATCTTCATCAACTTCATCAAAACCAAAACCCACATCTACTCTGCCTAAACCTATCAAAACACTTGGCGTTCGCCCCATCTCCAACCTCACTCATCCACAAGTGAAGGTGGACTTAACCCAGACTTCAATCAATAGTGGTCTTCAACCCAAATCACAAAAGACTGCCAAACCACAGAGGTGAACGCCTCCTCTTCTGTCACCATTGCCTTCCATTTTGGGCCCGCATCCTTCAACCTTAACCAGAGTCCTTCCCGCTTCAACCTCTAATCAAAACCGGTTGCCTCCTTTGCTTCCTTTACCTACCGCTAGCCTACCCTCTTCCAAAAGGGCGATACCTCTCATGAAGAGTGTACCGTCTCCGCCTGTCATCGCACCATCAACCCAGAAGGTGGTACGAAAACCTCCTCCAATTTCGCCCAAGCAAAAGTCACCGACATCGCATACATCGATGAGCATGGACCCTTTAGTGGGCTCATACTCTTTGATCTTGCAACGACTTTTGCAAACTTCTAGCATAACTCTACCACCCATCAAGCCCTTTCAACCTCTCGGGTCTAAACCTTCCTGGTTCGACGACACAAAGATTTGTTTATATCATCGTACACCAGGACATGACACCGAGACTTGCTGTGCCCTCAAGGCTGTCATTCACCGTTATCTGGAGAAAGACACTCTTCTCTTCGAGGACACTTTCGACCGACCCCCGACTCCTTCTCATAACCCTTCAACCTCTTCAAACCCATCCACATCTCATCAACCTGTTACAACCCCTTCATCACCTTCACCTCCCATCTTTGAAATCAATGCCATTCACATCACCACTAGGTCACAGAAGGAAAAGGCGAAAGAAAAAGCCGCCATTCCTTGGACCTACCCTTTTGTCAATCCACCTCAACCGCCTAAGCCTAAGATTTCTATCCTTGGCGCGCCTCAACCCTCTTCTTCTTCTTCTTCTTCCGGACCAATCCATGACTCCATGTTGAAACAGCTTCACCAGACGCCTGTAAAGATGTCCCTCTACAATCTCATCCAAACCTCACCCCAACATCGTCAGGCCCTCATCCAAGCCCTGCAGGCAGCGGAGGTCCAACCCGAGGACCCCCAACCACTTACTGCTCTTGTCCACTCCTTAGCCCCTGTTGCCTCCATCACATTCAGCGATTCTGAGATTCCCACATCCAATACGGAAGATCAGGATGCCGCCCTCTTCATCACTGCCTATATCGATCAGACACGCATTAAACGCGTTATGATCGATGGGGGTGCTAGCATCAACATCATCTCCACCCATGACTTTGATCAGTTGGCTCTTCCCAAGAATTGCATCTCCAAAACTGACACGATCTTGCGCTCTTTTAATGACACTACTGCCATGACCATTGACACAGTCATCCTTCATATTTGCGTTGGTCCACGCACAGTCCCGGAGCTCTTCTACATCATCGAAGGAGAGTTCCAATACAACATCTTGCTGGGCTGACCCTGGATCCGCGCCATGGCCTGTGTCCCTTCCACCCTGCACCGTTGTGTGAAGTTTGAGCATGACAGACAAATCCACACCATTCCCACTGACCCTTCACCCTTCAAAACATGCAATACCACCTACCGTCCAAACGATGTCCTCATTCCTATCAAGCCATCAACCCCGGCACCGCCTCCATCCACAGAAGCTTCAACCAGTTCCCAACAGGAAGTCGCCCTTACACCTCCCCTTCAAATGATGACCACAGACCCTATGGAAGACATCTTCCAAAGACTTTCATTGGGAGAGTATCGCTTGCTGGCTTTAGACATGTTCCAAACTCCACAAGAGTATGGATGCCTTCATCACAGCCCCAGCTATGACCATCGGATCGGGATGATCATACCTTATGGTCCCCCTCACCTCCGCACCAATCTCGTCTATGGGGGGCTTAATCAAGCTCCTACTGACGGTAATCCTCTTTCTTCACCCCAACCTTTCACATCAAATTTCTCATTTCTTGGCAACCCCGCCTTTGCACACACTTACCTTTACAGGTGTGCATAGAAGGGTTTTGGTTTCGGATGCTATGAGCAGGGCTCCCATCAGCCTATCCAACTGCTCAATGATGATGACGCCAAGAAATGGTATGGTCTGGGATATCATGACCCCACTCAAGACCGTGTAGACCTTTGTCCTGAACCAATCCTTAACCAATCTCCTCCACACTCGCCTATTTCGCCACCTTCACCTACGGAGTCAGTGGTTTCCATTCCTCCTAGTTTTTTTTTTCCATAAACACCATCCGCCTGGACCCCTTGACTTATCAGCTCAATGGGGTATCCAAGTCTCTCCCTCTCATTCTTCCTAGCATGATCGAAGATGAGTCGGCAACCATTCACACTGTTCACTGCGTTGACGACGACGCCATTCTTTCTTACATGGGCGCTGATGATTCTTTCATCCAGTGCTCCCTCCCTTCTGAGACCCAGGTTATGTTAAATGAATCAACCATTGACATCAACCTTCCTTCTTCTGATGTTCCTCATGTCTTAAAGATCGGCCAATCTTTAGACGCTCAGGAGCAGCTTGACTATACCCAGTTCCTTTCCGACCATAGCAAGGCCTTTGCCTGGACTTACAGTGATATGCCTGGCATCGACCCCACCATCGTTACCCATAACATTGTCACCAAACCAGAGGCTAAGCCTGTCAGGCAAAAGCTTCGAAAGATGCATCCTCACGTTGCCCTCCTTGTCAAGGAGGAGCTTCAGCGCCTTCTTTCTGTCTCCTTCATCCAGCCCATTGATTATCCACAGTGGGTCTCTAACATCGTCCCAGTCACCAAGGCAACTGGGGGGATTCAGATCTACACAGACTATCGCGACCTTAATCTAGCCTATCCTAAAGATGACTTTCCTCTTCCTAACATCGACCAGCTCGTTGATCTTACGGCCAGCCATGAGATGCTATCTCTTATGGATGGGTTTTTAGGATACAATCAAATCCTGATTGCTCCGGAAGATCAGCACAAGACTACTTTCATTACCCCATGGGGGACTTTCTGCTATCGAGTCATGCCTTTCGGCTTGAAGAACGCAGGTGCCACTTATCAGCGTGCCATGACCTACATTTTCCACGATCTCCTCCACAAAATCATGGAGGACTATGTGGATGACCTGCTCGGCAAGTCCAAACTTCGCCGTGACCATCTGACCATTCTCAAAATCATCTTTTCTCGTCTTCTTCAGTACAATGTCTGTCTTAACCCCAAGAAATGTGTCTTTGGGGTCCTCTCTGGCAAGCTTCTTAGCTTCATCGTTTCCTTACATGGCATCGAGATAGATCCCGCCAAGATTCGCGCTATCCTTGAAATGCCTCCCCCAACCAATCTCAAGCAGCTTCGCAGTTTGCAAGGCAAGCTCCAGTCCATTCGTTGCTTCATCTCGTAGCTTTCTGACCGCTGTCAACCTTTTCATCATCTCCTTAAGAAGGACGTCATTTTTACATGGGATAAGAACTGTCAAGAGGCTTTTGAAGCCTTAAAATGCTATCTGGTCTCTCCACCAGTTCTCATTCCACCTAAAGATGACCAACCCTTCTACCTTTATATCTCAGCCACTCACCATTCGTTAGGTGCCATGATCGCGCACCGAGATGAGCATCACCGTGAGCAAGCCATTTATTATATCAGTCGAACACTGGTCGACTATGAAACTCGGTATACCCATATCAAGAAACTCTATTTGGCATTAGTCTTTGCTACTACTAAGCTTCGCCACTATCTTCTTAGTCACAAAACCTTTGTCATCACCCACACTGACCCTCTCAAGTATATGCACTCCAAGCCATATCAGAATCAACGTATGGCTTGGTGGCTCATGCTGCTTGCTGAGTTCGATCTCGAATTCATCTAGCAGAAATCTATCAAGGGGCAAACCATCGCTGATCAACTAGCAGATGCCCCTCTTCCTAACAATCAACCTTCGCAGTGTGAGTTCCCTGACGAGTCTATCGCTGCGCTTTCTTTCGACGACACCACCTATCAGATGACTATGTTCTTTGACGGATCCAAATGTCAACTAGGTGGAGGTGCTGGGGTCATTCTCATCCCACTCGAAGGGGAGCCCACGCCTCTGTCTTTTAAACTCGACTTTGATTGTACCAATAATATGGCCGAATACGAGGCCTTAATTTTGGGACTTCAGACCACCCTCTCTCTCAGCATCAAGTACATTAACATCTTCGGCAACTCGCAGCTCGTCGTCAATTAGGTCAACGGTTCATACCTCTGTAAAAATGAAATTTTGCAAAGGTACAAAAACTGTGTTGACATTCTCCTTGCATCTTTCGACCATTTCCTCCTGCAGACTGTTCCACGATCCACGAATAAGTTTGCTGACACCATGGCTTCTCTCGCTTCGCATATCCCATCTTCCTCATTTGCATCCAGACTCTTTGTCACGGTGCATCGTGTGCCGTTGCCTTCATATATCTCTCCTCACATTCACCATGTCAACACTATAGACCCTAGCCCACAAGATGCTTGGTATAAGCAACTTGTAGACTTCTTATCTCTCTCTGTCATTCCTCCCAACCTCTCTAGTAATGCACGATAAGCTTTTATCAAGCGTACCACTCGTTATACCATGCTAGGGGGTCTTCTCTATAAGCACGGCTTCGACGGCCTCCTTCTTCGCTGTCTCACCTCCACTGAAGCATCTCAAGCCATTCAGTAAGTCCACGATGGGATTTTTGGCAGACATTTCAGTGGGAATTCGGTTGCCAAGCACATCCTTCGTCTGGGCTATTATTGGCCTACCCTTCATCAAGACTGTAGCGACTATGTTCAGCGTTGCATCAAGTGTCAATAGCACTCTAACTTGCTTCATCTCCCCAGTCATGCCTTACAAATTGCTCAGGATTTCTGGCCCTTTTCTCAGTGGGGTTTAGATCTCATCGGTGAGATTAACCCTCATTCGTCTCTTCGTCATCAATCCATCATCACAGCCACTAAATATTTCACCAAGTGGGTGGAAGCCATTCCTCTCGTCTCCACAAAAGCTGACAAGATCGTCGACTTCATCAACACCCACATCATCTGTCGTTTCGGTGTCCCTCATAAAATCATCACTGATAACGACAAGTCCTTCAAAAACAAAACTGTCCAAAAGCTATGCGACTCCTTCGGCATCAAACTCAGTTTCTCTTCGCCTTACTACCCACAAGCAAATGGACAGGCCGAGGCTTCCAACAAAATTCTCACCAAAATTCTCATGAAAGTGGTCAGTGACACAGGCAGGGATTGGCACATTCACATTCCCTTCGCTTTGTGGGCTTACCGCACTAGCATCTGAACCTCTACGGGTGCTACCCCTTTTTCTCTCATGTACGGAACAGAGGCTATTTTACCTCTTGAAGTACAGATCCTGTCTCTCCACATTTCTCTACATGATATCCTTTCCAATGATGACTTTCGTCAAGATCACTTAGCTCAACTTGAGTTACTTGACGAACGCCGTCTTCCTGCCCTTAATCATCTCCATGTCTATCAACGTCGCATCAAGCACGCCTATGACAAAAATCTATGAGAACGAGATTTCAACATCAGAGACCTCGTCCTCAAAGAGAATCAACACGTGACCAATATGGAGCGAAGTAAACGAGGCAAGTTTGCTCCTAATTAGCTCGGACCTTTTATTATCACGCACAAGTATGGATCAGGGACTTACCATCTGTCTTCTCTTGATGGACGACCAGAACCTGAGCCTCTTAATGCGTTGCATCTGCGACCGTTCTACTGCTAGTCGAGTACTCGTCTACTTGACAATTAACTTGAGCTCATCCCTTGAGCAATCCCCATCCTCTTAAATCCTACTTTCTTTCAACCCTATTCCTCTTAACAATTCCTATAACCCTTTTATGATGTATGGATGCTTTGTCCTAATAAAAGGGAGCCCTTGACCTTCTATAATCTTGTCCATGACTCACATTTCTCTAAAAACAAATCAAGATGTCACAATATCCATGGTCACTATATCAATATCAAATCAAAAAACAGACTGTTCCCTCGAAGGACAGCTATACTATCATTGCTGTAATTAATAGACTGCTCCCTCGAAGGACAGCTATTCAAAAGCCTTTATATTAAACAAAAATCTAGACCACTCCCTCAAAGGATGGCTATGAATAATCTGGCAATAAACAACACTATTTTAGAAGCTTCCCGCATTGATCAACTTCACAACCTGACCACCAAGAAAATGACATCTCTATGCAGGCTTCCCGCATTGATCAGTCTGCGGCAAAAAAAAAAAAAAAAAAAAAAAAGTCATGGACTTGACTTATGGTTGTCTCAGGGTCTCCTATAAAAAGGGGCAAAGTTATCTCTGCTCTTAAAATGGGTTACCCTCTTTCCTCCTCCTATCACCTGCTCAAGGGACTTCGAGCTCACTTTAATGTCACAGTGATTCGATTACCGCTCTAACATAACTATGGTCAACGACGTCACGCATGACTGGGGCTCTTGATTCTCATAACCCCTATCTATGCTATCTTTTTGGTCCTTGTCAATGAAAGAGCAATATGCTTTTCACTTCTTCTACACTTTGGTCACATTCACCTTCATCACTTGTCAATCAACTCAACTCTCTTTTCAGACCATCAACATGACCTAGCCTATTCACCCTAGTTTCTATGGACACCAATACACATGGAAACTATCGATCCGCCACAATTTATGTTCAGCATAAACCAATACTTGCTGAAGCATAAATAAACCTCAATTCATTTTTAGCATACCTCCATCATGAATATGGAATATTGCTAGGGATGAAAAACCCCTCAACCAATGTTGCAGAATACACCATTTGGAAAAGGCTGCAACATCTCTTCTTCCCTCATCATTTCATCATAACCAAGACCAATTTATCAACCATTTTAACCACCTGTCTACCACTCAGACCCTTTGTCTGAACTACATTGGTCTGAGGCCCTTCCACAGGGGCTATGTAGGCAGCACTCAGATGACACGCCTGTCCTCTGAGGTTAGCTCGACCATTCTCATTTGTTCATCTCTCTGATGGACAAACCTTCTTTCCTTCTTTTAACCATAACCTTACCCTTGACCACGATCAATTTTATCCCTTTGACCCTCCCTCCCTTCTCAGGAGAACTACATTGGCCTGAGGCCCTATCACCAGGGCTATGTAGGCAGCACTCAGTTGACATGGGGTCTTCAGGGGTTAGCTCGGCCGCATCCTTTCGTCCATTCCTCCCCTCGCTCACCAACCATTGGAGATCATGCCTATCTCCTCTGACCTCGACCACTTCCAAGACATTGTTTCCTTGGCTCGGGGCATTCCGCTTCCTATTTTTGTCTTGCAGTTCATTCGAACAACCAACAAGACGAAATCAACCTTATCCCTCACCTGGGGAAATCACTCCTATTTTTGTCTTGCAGTTCGTCCAGAACAAACAACAAGACAAAAAGGGGCAAATGTAGACACTAAAATCATGTCGACTCCCCTGGTCATTCCCCGTCTTATTCTTCTTCGCCTATTTAACCCTTATCGATCACTTGCTCCACCAACCTTGACCCTGGTAGCATGTAAAAATGAGCACAGAGCTAAAGCTAGACTCTATCCCCATTGTGCATCTGCCGACGACGGTCTTTACCCAGCCAATGTCGTCGACGTCGGTCACTTATCGGCCGATGTCGGCAATGTTGCCGATGTCGGTCACCTTACCGTTATCCGTTATCAATTATCGTTCGGTTTCCCAAACGGTTATCAAACCGTCTCTCGAACCGTCCCTGGCCTTCATCAGCGTCCGCCGATCAATCTCGAAGCTATTCAACCATTTTCGAATCAACCGATCAATCAATCAATCGACCTCTGAATTTTGACATCCACAGACTCTGGCAATCAACACTCTCGCGATCAACCAACTCTAGCATCAACCAATCTGCATTCGTTTCAATCTGGCACTGCACAGACAACTTCAACTATGGCTTTCATCACGTCTTCTGGCAGGTAAGTATTTACTCTATTTGTTTTATTTCTTCTTGGTTATTATTTGTTCATTATTTCTGTCATCCTGAATCTTCAAACCACAGACCCAAGTTCTGCATCTCTCCTTTACATCCCTGCCCACTATCTGAATCCATAACTCTGTCCAGACTCGACTAAAACCCCTAGACTCTGTCCAAACCTGACCTTACCTTGCCCAGACCCTGCCCTGACCTTATCTTGATTCTATCAGACCCTGTCTCGACTCCATCAGACCCTGTCAAGACCCTGTCCTGACTCTCCCAGACCTTCTGCAACTCGTCCAGAATCTACCCCGACCAACGCCAGTCACTACCCCGACCGACGCCAGCAGTTTGACCGACGCCGGTGACTGTGCAGAACAGTGCTGCATATCAGGTACACATTTTTATTTTCTGTCATTTATTTCTGTCATTTTATCTTTTATTATCTACTTTCGTCCAATATTCTGCTTTTTTATCAGTGGGTTGATATCCTTCTAGGAAGTCTTCATACTTCCGGGATCGGGCGTTCGCCTGACAGCCCACCTTATCCTTTAACTAACGTTTTTCTGTGTTTTAGTCTCTTTTCTTCGCAGGTGTCATTCCTCCACAGCCAAAGAGGAGAATCTTCCAACGTCTGATTTCAGTGCGCTCGACTTTATCAGGTATCTTCTAGCCTTGACCATTTCTTTTAGTTTCTTATTTCTTCTTTGAATGTAGAAAGCAATTTTGCATAGAAACACTCATTTCTTCTCCTTGAAAAGGGCTCGATTTTTTTTTTCATTTTTAGAGACATAGACTCTTATGGTTTTTGGCTTGCCTAGGCTATGCCAAAATTTATAATATAACACCTATTTGATGCAATAAAAGATTTAATTCCTCTATTTTCAAGCTAAATTGCATTATGTCCTATAAATTCCATGATGTGGTTAAGTGAATGTATGCTTTCCTTACCTTTGTTTGAGTCGCCTCACCTTCATGAAGTGCTTTGTAGCTCTCACAGGTCATCCTAAGTGCATACATAGTTTGTTGATTAGCTTAGGAGTGGAAAACTACCCTCTCATGCTAGATTGATAGCTAGTTCATGCCTTTTTATAAAATACTTATGTGGAAGTGGTGAAGAGTGAATGAAGTGATATTTAATAGTCTTGATAATACCTCATAGTGTGTCTCGTGCAAGCATAAGTGTTCAAAACATTTGGTGCATTACCTCCTTTATATGTTTTCATGCATTAATGTCTATTTCTCTCCATTTTCCAAGCTAGAGATTAGTTTAGGTGATAAATCCAAAAGGAAGTTGGCCTTCTCTGAAGGCTCAACCTCACTATAGGACACCCACATCCTGAGGTTGTTCCCATTTTATGGCTTAGTTGGAGGAAGCCTAAAGAAATTCCCCCATGGGTGCAAATTAAAACCATAATAGTTTGTAACACACCTAATGGGAGCCATTCTCATTGGCATAGCTAAAGTTAAAGCTGAAAAGGAGTATTTGCAGTAGAAAGACATCCATCATCATCAAAAGCTAAAGGTTCTTCAGTTTGCAAAATTCATAGCATCATCCAGGTAAAACTCTTATGGTAAAGGTTACTAAAAGGTCAAAAAGTAAAGGTATTCCTATTGAATTCATTGAGTTTCCTTCTAATTCATATAAAAGAGAAAGATTTAGTAGGACAATACCATATCCTCAAAAGGAATATTCATATCCTGGTCATCCTATTGTCCTAAGCAGTGTAATTCCCACTATTCAAATGGCCATCAAAAACTAAGTGTTTATCCCATTCAATATGGGTAGCCCACTAAATTTAGCTTATTTTTATGACATTCCCATATTTTACCTAAAGATTATTCCATTCTTCTTAGGAGAAGACCAAATAACTACTATTGAGCACATCTAAGATGTTGCCAACCTTTGTTCAATTCACAATATTGTTTAAGACAACGTAGCTATTAGACTACTTGTTGCTTCCTTTAAAGGAAAAACATTACAATGGCATATAAACCTTCCATTAAATTCTATTACTACCTGGGATGAGTTAGGTGCAGCCTTAGTCAGATAATTTGAAGACAAATTTGACCACCTATCTTTGGTTGAACAACTGATTACCATAAAGAGAGCTCCTCATGAGTTCATATCTGATTTTAATATCAGATTCCCAAAAACATGGGCTAGGATACCTACATTGATTAAACCATCCCCAAAATATGCCTTCTTTACAATCTAAAATCCCTCAACTCTGATATCAGTGTGATGTTATAGTCAATGGGTGGAATCGCCTTACCAAATGCTTATGAAGTTGCAATAAGAGCAGAGAACAATTTGATATAGGCTGGTAAGCTCTCTCTAAGGCCTCCAATGCTTATATTCCTAGAACTGAAACCATATCCACCCACTCAAGTTCCTCAAATCACATATTTATCTCCCATTCTATCCCTTAAAGATTAGGTTGCAACCCCTTCTAGTCAAGCTAGTGAGCTTGGAGAGTTAAAACGTTTGTTACAATCTTTTGGGAATGAAATAGTGCAACTCAAGAGATAATAATATCAGGCTAATAGGCCTTATCAATAATAAATTTAAACCACATATCAGCCCTTTAGATATAAAAGGCCTCCTTATCAAGGGTTTAGAGAAAATAGACTACCCTACCAACCACAAGAAGGCATAACTCAAGCTAAACCATATGCAACCCTTGATCCTAATGCACCTTCCTCTTTAAGAGTTGTTATTACCACACCATCTCAAAACAACTTGATGCAAGACCCAAGTTGGTAGCCCTCTAATCTCAATGATGCTCAAAACTAAGCCTTGGTGACACAAAACATCACTATGCCACAAATGACACAAGAAGAGTTTTCTATTCAAGGAGGTCAACACCAAGAGATAGGTTTGGAATCACAAGGAGAGTTTCAAAAAATTCAAAGGCAACTTGATTCCATTAATGTAAATTGGAAAATGGATGATCATGTTGCATTCAATAAAGTTGGTGTGACTAGCAAAATAATTGGTTAGGTTGCAGCTCTGACTAGAGCTAAAAGGAGAGCCATTGATGAGGCTCAAGATGTGGGTAATGTTTCAAGTCCCCCCAATATTTTTACTAAGATCATCAAAGATCAACTTGTTTCCCCTATAATATATAAATATCAGAATGTAGAGGCTGGAAAAGTCCCTCAAGTACCTCTAGTTCATGAGCAACCAGTGGTTCAAAAAATATAACCAAAGGTTAGCAGAGCTCTATTTAGTATAGTGGATCAAATGAAGAAGTATAATGTTATAATTATCATGTGTTATTCCCTCTCTATTCTAAGACAAAAGGATATGCTCATTTAAGAGATTTTAGCTCTCAAAGTGTCTCCAAAATTAGTTGAGAAAGAAGGAGCTATCTTAACTAATTCAAACCAACCAGCTAAACAACAAGTACAACAGGTGCATAAGATAGTAAAGGTGGATAAATCTAAGGTAAATTCAAGTAAAAATCCTCCTTTATACCTTTTATTAATAGTTGGTGATACCTTGGTTCATAATTAAATGGTGGATAATGGAACTAGTAACATGTTATGCCCAAGCAAATTACAAATAAGCTTGGCCTCATTTATGAGCCAAACACTAAAGGGGTATTGTAACTAGATGGATCCCCAAAAAAGATAGTGGGTATCATCAAGGATATGAAGTTGACACTACGTGCTTATCCGAATGTTACCATTCAATAGGATGTAGTTGTATTAGACTTGCCTCCCTATTTTGCCATTTATCTATCAAGGGACTTCACCTCAAAGATTGGAGGATACTTATCAGCTGATTGGACATATTTGGTATTCAAGACTAGGTATGGTACTAAGGTAAAAATAAATTTTTAACCCATAACATGTTTTTATTTAGAGCCATATATGCCAAGTGTCGTAAATGCTAACTCTGTCATCTCAGATGAGGTGCTAAAAAATAGTGAAGTGGAAATTGAATCACCTTTAGATGGAGTTTTAGACTTGTTCCATAATGAATGGGCCTCTAGCTTGCATGATCATGATCCTTATAAGCTAGTTGAAAAAGAAGGATTTGGTGTTTATTGCCTCCATGAGAATGATACACTAATTCCAACCATGATGAAGGATGGTGAACCTAGTGATGGTTTATGGCAGCTATACTTTGATGGATCAAAGAATAAACATGGTACTGGTGCTGGAATGATGTTGATTTCTCTAGCCAAGCAAATGTATTTCTCTTCTATTAGGTTTTAGTTTTATTTTTCAAATAACATTGTAGAATATGAGGCACTAGTTCATGGTTTGCAATGGGCTAGAAAGATGAAAGTTAAAACCTTACAAGTCTTTGGTGATAGTGAACTCATAGTCCACCAAGTAAGATGTCAGGAATCTAGGAGCATAAACAGCTCTGATTCCACTATCAGGACCCGAAAGCACAATTGATTACCAAGCAACTAAACACAGAATTTAACCAGAATGCACAAGTAACTAGAAATAAGAAATAACACAGAATATGAGAGACAATACCCAATTGTATTAATACTCTTCCGGAAGGAAATTACAATGAAGAGATGCCACACTCTTCCACACCTTTCAGGCTTCCCACACCAAGTGTATAGTAATTCACCTTCAAGAGTTCACTCTCTCAATCATTGTCACAACAAACAACTCAAACACAGAGTTGTTGTTCAGCTCCAACCAGTCAGTATCTATACTGCCAGTACATAAGTACGCAATGTACTCCAAGTAGATGTCACCTGATCTTGCAACAACTTGCAGATCAACCGACCTTACCACCATGTAGATCTATCTACACCCTGAAGAACCCTTTTCCTTGCCTCACCAAGATTCTCCAAACCAGTACCTCGATGGATCTTCTACCAGATCTTGCTATCTCACAGATCTACCTGATCATACACACTCGACACCCCTGTGGAACTAGGAGGAGCTACCCTTGATCTCTTCACACTGAATGAGCTAACCAAGCTCTCTCAACCTAACACACATTACAATATAGCCCATGAGTCTATTATATAGATCTCATGCAAATGATAATTAGACATCCAATTACAATAATTAGAAACCCACAACTCAAGACTAAAATTAGCCTTTAACATGCAAGCAACTAGTTCATTAACAAACTATTCATGAAATTGATAGTTTCAGAACCGCTTAGGCGACCGATATCAGTTGTTGTTAGTCTAGAGATGACTGATGTTGGCTGATACCTGAGCGATGTTGGTAGCTTCCTATCTACACCTGACTGATGTCGGTTGTCGTGACCAATGCCGGTGACTGTGACACTCAACAACCCTCCATGTTTGCATCTAGGTGGAGCTTTTAGCTCCACAACCTAACAATCTCCCATTTGGAGATAAACAACTACACCTATACCTATACCTGTACATCATCTAGTTTGTTTCTTGGCTTGTATCCCTCTTCAAGCTCAATCTTGAAGACCAACCACCACACATCCTGTGGTGCAACTCCTATCATCCAAGTAACCTGCCATATCTGAAGTGCTTGACCCTGCATAACATGTTAACCTACTACTAGTCCCTCTCAGATACTTGAGAATCCACTGAACTACTCTCCAGTGCTTCTTTCCTAGACTGGCCACAAACCTACTGACAAATCCCACTACTGGGGCAATATTAGGGAGTACACATGTACTCAACCTCATCATGTGATTGGGGACCCTGTTCTGTGAACTGTCCATCCATAGGTGTGCTTACCGTTTTGCATCCTGCACTACCTTCACACAATCATCCTGAGACAACATCAACCTGTGATCTTCCCTATCTCTAGGAATACTCATGCTAAAGAATTTCACTGCTCCCAAATTCTTCATGACATACCACTGAACTAACTTTACCTTTAGCTCATCAACTCCCTGTATGTATGCACTTGCAATAAGCACATCATCCACATACAGTAACAGGATAATGTAGTGACCATTATCCAACCTGGTAAAGAAACCATAATGGTTACAATGACATTGACTAAAGTCATGCTTTGTCATCCAACTGTCAAACCTGTACCACTATCCTATAGCTTGCTCAAGACCATATGACCTAGCCTTCCATCTCATGTGTCCATTCCCTCTCTTCTTTAACCAAAGAATCCATTCATCTTTCAGTGCTTTTATCCGGCTGGAAACTCTACCAAATCTCCCATTTGGTTCTGCATCCAAAGAATCAAATTCCTCATTCATGCCATGCTCCCACTGTTTCCTAGATCCATCCTGCTCTGCAGTGAGCAACTAGTATAAAGAAAGGGAATAAAAATTTGAGGCTTACTTACCCTTTCAATCCTCCATATGGGCATTTGAGACTCCTTGACAGCTTGCTATCCACCCAAAATCTATTTCTTGGTCGACCTTGGTTTGTACCTGACTGATGTCGAACCAACCTGATTGCCGACACTGATTCCCTGACCGACATCAGTGTCCACTGGTTGCCGATGTCAGTTCCCTAACCAATGCCGGTTGCCACCCTACCCGACACCACTGACTTTGCCTGTCTGCACATGACCGATGTTGGTACCTGTCTATTCAACATCGGTTCCCCATGACTGATGTCGGTACCTATGTTTTCCTGTGAGTGATGACTTTTTACCCGCGAGCTCTCTTTGGATCAAAACCCTGTCCAAACTGCCCTGCTTAGAGTTATTCAGTCCCATCCATTGATCTTTATCCATCATCTCCTCCATAAACACCAAGGCTTTCCAGTTTTTAAGTTTGTCAAACACATCTGACTTCCTCTTAAGAACATGCATCTCCTTCTTGCTCATGTGACCAAGCCTACAAAGCCACATCTTCACAATAGAAGAAGAATCAGTAATACAAGTAGGTAGATAAAGAGTACCTGCTTTCTTACCACTAGCTAATTCAAGTGCATCCACTGTGAGAGTTCCTGTGCATCTCTCATCACCCAACTTTCCTGAAGAAATTAGCCTCATCTTCAAAACTGAGACCTGCATGACATCCTTCAACACCCATGTGTTGGCTGTCTGTAATTTTAGCTGCACTTCCCCTTTGCTAATACTTTGACAAGGCTCACCAACCCCTAAATAAATCTTTCCAAAGTCTCCAAAGATCTTAACATGGAAAAATACTCTATTTGGGGCTGCATGGAAAGAGGCAACATAATCTATAAACCAAGATTCTACTTTATCCAAGGAACATATAAGAACAACTAGTGCAATAATACCTGCAACACATGCTCCTTCATGCTGATCTTCTACCAACCATCAATCTTTATTTACCTGCTCTTTCTTTCCATAACACCGTAATTGACCATTCTTGCTTTTGAATTCCTCCATACTTTCTTCTGCCATTGCTATACTCCCACTCAATCAAAAACCCCTAAGAGTGACCTATAATCAACAAACACTTAACAAGCTCTGACCACCTGTTAGTTAAACTTGGCTCTGATACCAATTATCAAGAATCTAGGAGCATAGACAGCTTTGATTCCACTATCAGGACCCAAAAGCACAATTGATTACCAAGCAACTAAACATAGAATTTAACCAGAATGCACAAGTAACTAGAAATAAGAAATAACATAGAATATGAGAGACAATACCCAATTGTATTAATACTCTTCCAAAAGGAAATTACAATGAAGAGATGCCACACTCTTCCACACCTTTCAGGCTTCCCACACCAAGTGTACAGTAATTCACCTTCAAGAGTTCACTCTCTCAATCACAGTCACAACAAACAACTCAAACACAGAGTTGTTGTTCACCTCCAACTAGTCAGTATCAATACTGCCAGTACACAAGTACGTGACGTACTCCAAGTAGATCTCACTTGATCTTGCAACAACCTGCAGATCAACTGACCTTACTTACCACCATGTAGATCTATCTACACCCTAAAGAACCCTTGTCCTTACCTCACCAAGTCCTTATGATTCTCCAAACCAATACCCCAATGGATCTTCTACCAGATCTTGCTATTTTGTAGATCTACCTAATCATACACACTCGGCACCCCTGTGGAACTAGGAGGAGCTACCCTTGCTCTCTTCCCACTAAAGGAGCTAACCAAGCTCTCTCAACCTAGCACACATTACAATACAGCCCATGAGTCTATTATATAGATCTCATGCAAACAATAATTAGACATCCAATTACAATAATTAGAAACCCACAACTCAAGACTAAAATTAGCCTTTAACATGTAAACAACTGGATCGTTAACAAACTGTTCATGAAACTGACAGTTTTAGAACTGCACAGGCAACTGACATTAGTCACTATTAGTTTGGAGATGACTGACATTGGCCGATACCTGACCAATGTTGATAGCTTCCTGTCTACACTTGACTAACGTCGGTTGTCTTGACCGACGCCGGTGACTGTGACACTCAACAACCCTCCATGTTTGCATCTGGGTGAAGTCTTTGGTGATAGTGAACTTATAGTCCACCAAGTAAGAGGTCTAAATATATGCACCAATCCATTTATTAAGTCATATAAGCATAGGCTATGGGATTTAATTTAAGATTTTTAGGCTTTCAACATTTTATCCATACCAAGGGATGAGAACAAACATGCATATAGATTTGCTACCATTGGGCACAATTCAGTATCCTAGATGATATAAAAAGTGAAAAGGTTTAGTCACACATTAAAGTGGTTATAAGGCCTTCTATCCTAGATAACCATAAGAATTTGCATTTTTTTGAGGATGATAATCAAATTTTTAGGTTCTTGCAAGAAGAGGCTGAGTTTTTCTCAAAAAATCAATCAAAGTTCTTGTAGCAGTATGGTGATCAGACTATGTAGTTGAAAACAAATAAGTTGCCTAAGGGATTGGTCACACTTGAGAACATATTCAGTTGAGATGATGAGTTGATAAAGGAGAATTCCTCTTTGTCAACAAAGGGGGAACACTATACTAATGTGGAGATTGTAGCTAGTAAAATCTTGAAGTTGGGTAAGGTGTACACTCCTACAAAAAAATAAGCTTTCATTGAGTTGTACTCAAGCTTTGTTGATGTGTTTTCATGGATATATGATGATCTCAAAGGATTTGATCCAAGTCAAGCTCAACACACCATTGAGTTATAAGATGAAACCAAGCCAGCAAGACAAAGACAAAGGCTTATCAATCTAAAGCTTGAGCCTTTAATGAGAGTAGAGCTTCATAAGCTCATAGAGTTAGCGATTATATTTCTAATCAAGCACTCAACTTGGGTGGCAAACCTTATTCCAGTATGAAATAAGGATGGTGAAATCAAACTATATGTTGACTTTTAGGACTTAAACATGGTTTTCATTAAAGATCACTATCCATTTCCATCTATGGAGAAAATTATACAATTGGTTAAAAGCTTAGAAATGTTTTCCTTGTTTGATGGATATAGTGGTTATAATCATATTTTGGTCAAGGAAGAAGACAAATTCAAGACAACCTTCACCACCAAGTTGGGGATATTTGTACATAAAAAGAATCCCTTTGGTTTATCCAATGCTAGAGAAACCTTTCAGAGAGCCATGGATATGGCATTCTGGGGCCTTCTTAATAGGTTTATACATGTTTATTTAGATGACATAACAATGTTTTTAAATACTATAGATGAACACATAGTTCACCTAAAGTAAGTATTTGAAAGGTGTAGGCAATTTGGGGTATCTCTGAATCCCAAAAAATATGTCTTCTCAATTCATGAAGGTAGGATTCTTGGGCATGTGATTTCAAAGCATGGTTTGAGCATAGATCTTGATAGGATAGATTTAATTCTTGCACTCTCTTTAGCCAAGCATAATAAGGATTTGCAAAGCTTCTTAGGTAAGATCAATTTTATAAGAATATATATTTCAAATTTTGCCATTTTAGCTAAGCCACTTACATCCATGCTAAAGAAGATTCAAAGTTTCATCTGGTCCAAGGAAGGAGTAGAGAGTTTTAAAATATCAAGAAGGCTATAGCTAGTGCTCCTACACTCATAAACCCAAATTTCATGAAGTATTTAATTTTATACACTTATGATAACATGGACACCAATTCAAGAATTCTTATGCAACATAATCATGAGGATTTAGAGAATTCAATAGCCTTCTTTAGTCAAGGTTTAGAAGAATATGAAACAAGGTAATATTTTGTTGAAAAACATGTACTTTTATTTATAAGGTCTCTCAAGAAATTTAGATATTTGTTGTCTAATAATAAGATACACCTAATGGTGGTACATCCAAATATTAAGGAGTGTCTCTTGAACAAAGATATACATGAGAAAAGCGTTGGTTGGATAACAAAGGTAATGGAGTATGATGTGGAGATCAAGGTCACTAAGCTAGTAAGGGGCAAATGTCTTTGTGGACATCTAGCCCAATATTTGTAATAGGCTAATGAGGTGGTTTTGGTACCAAATGATGAAGAGGTTATAGTTGATCATACCTCACCTTCCAGATAGTTTCATGACTTGGTAAGATCTCTCCAAAATGGTAGTTATCCCTCTCATCTCAGTGCCTCAAAAAGAAGATATTTGAGATTGAAATCAATTTATTTTCTTCTTGTTGATGGTGTTTTATTTAACAAAGATATCAAAATCATGCTACTAAGATATATAAAGCCAAGACAAATACTGAGATTACTTGAGTAGTTCTATGATGGACATGGTGGAGGGCATTATTCTTCAAAGACCATAGTTCTTAAGATCTTGAGAGGTGGCTATTATTGGCTTGGCCTATTTGGTGATTGTCATGCATAGGTTAGAAAGTGTAAATAGTGTGCTATGTTTATGGGAAAGGTGAAGCTTATAGCCTTACCTCTCCAACTAATTTTAGTGGATCAACCCTTTTCCCAATGGGGATTGGAATTTATTGGTCTCATTAACCCCCCTTCAAGTTTAGGACATAAATGGATACTAACTACCACAAATTATTTCACAGATGGATAGAAGCAGTGGCATCGAAGGAAGCAAATGAGTCCAATGTTCTAGATTTCTATGAAGGTTTGCTTACTAGATTTGGAGTTCCTTCAACCATTATACATGACAATGCTATGGCCTTTGTGGGGACTAAAATAAGCCAATGGGCAGTTCAACATGGTGCTTGTCTCAAAAATTCATCAAATTACTATCCACAAGGCAATGATCTTACTGAGTCCACAAATAATAACCTATTGAAGATCATAAAGAGGACTATTACAGATAATAAGAGGTAATGGCATCTCAAGTTGAAGTCAACTCTATAGGTTGACAAGACTACCTACAAAAGGTCAATAGCCAATTCTCCATACAAACTAGTATATGGTAAGGAAGCAAGATTACCTATTTCTCTTGAGTTTCCTACTTTAGAATTAATGCATCAACTGGAGTTATTGGAAAATTATCCAATGGAGATCATGTATGCTGAGATCATGGATCTAGAAAAGGTTTGGAACCAGTCCATGTTAACCATATAATACCATCAAGCACAAGTGAAGAGAGACTTTGACAGGAGGGATTATTCAAAAGGTTTTAAAGAAGGAGATTTGGTCCTCAAGTGGGATGAGGTCATAGATAAGCCAAGAAGGCATACAAAATTTAACTCTCTTTGGAGTGGTCCATACACAATCTCTAGTTACAAATCCCACAATGCCTTCCAAATTATAAAAATGGATGGCAAGGAACTTCCTATCCCAGTCAATGGGATACATTTGAAACATTATTATTGAGGAAGCTAAGTTCCTTATACATAATTAGTTTGTTTTTTTCCTCCAAGTGTTGTTCCAACACATTAGTTTGCTTGTGTTATGTCCCAATATGTATACTTGCTTTGTTATATTAATTTCCCTATTTTCTATCTTTCCTTCTTTATTTTGGTGGAATTGTTGTCTTATTTCAAGTCAAAAGGTTCCTATAGTTATGATTATATTTGTCATTAAGTTCAAAAGTCATGTAAATGGTCTGAGCTCCCAAGCATAATAGGCATGCTTCCTAGCTGAGTCATTAAAGATGTTGGCCAATTTTGGCGTACATACCAAAACTTTGCCTAGATCTAGGAGGACTAACTGAAGTAGGGTTCTTGTTAATGAATAATCTAAATCTATAAGGGATAGATAGACTTCATGTAGATATCATGTCAATTTCAAATATTTTGAAAAACTTTAAACAATCTTAAAGTGCAAATTTAAGGAGCAAGACCGTCATGACACATCATATAAGAATGAATAGGTCAGCTCAGTTGTGTATTTCATAAGTGCACTTAGGAAGTCCACCAGGGTTGAAGAACTGTAAGCACAATGTATTTTGTGCCGAGATCAATCCCTACAAATTTGGTGTCTTGATGAGTTTTCTATCTCAAGATGCATGCTTTTAAAAATGATCCAACAGAGTGGGACATGCCTAAGGATGTCAAGTTCAAGCCACAAAATATATCCATTTGGATTCAAAAAATACTTAAAGAGCCCAGGTTGAATGCAAGGTCAACAAGTGTCAAGATATCAAGAACTTGAATACAAGATCAACAACACACGTGCAATCTTACAAAGTCAATAGGTTAAAAGGGATCGACAGTGCATGAATAATCATTTAAATCAAAGATCAATGACAAGCATAAAGTCAAAGAGTCAGTAGATCTTGAGAATGAATTAGATAGTGCTAAGTGTCTTAATAGTGGTGAATCTTAAGAAAATTTAGGATCCACATTTAATTTGATAGATCAAAATCAATGAAGCACATTCAAAAGGATCAATGATGTAGATCAAGGTGGAAAACTCAAGAAGCCTAGATTGAATGCGAGGTTGCCACATGGCATAAGCATGTGGATAAGATAGTAGATTCCTGAGAAGATCAATGGATTAGATTTGATCAATTTTCAAGAAGGCATAGGATACAAACATGTATCCAAATTTTTAATGGCTAGGTTTCAAAATAAAACAAGTAGCTTGAGAGGAAGACATAAAGGTAGACATGTCAAAGTAAAAGATTTCACCACCCCAGGTAGGTAAATGCATAAATGCAAGATAAAATATGATTTGGGATACTAGGGACATGCCTTGTAAGTTTTTCTAATGCCATTAAATCCCTATAAAACCTTTCAAAGGCTTTTAGACATAGGTTTTATGTCTTTTTTATGATTAAAAGCCCTAGCTTGCAGAGCTTTATTACAATTATGACCATATGAAAACTAATAGGGTGATTCATTTTCATCTATGATGAAACTATATTTTGGATTTGGGAGTAATGATAGAATTATGGTTGTATAATACATGTCAGAAGGAACACTAGTGAAAAAACTCAAGTGACTATCAGATAGCATGAAGAAAATACCAAGATCAAGCATGGTGGAGAGTTTAGAGGTTGAGGAAGATAGTGGAGCATTTAATGAAGTTCCAAAGTCTTTAAAAGTCATTCTTTCCTTGTAAATCATGACTCAACATCCTCGAATCAATGCTAATTGATCAAAAGTAGTTGGTTCTCATTCATTAATGGCTATTTTCTCAGTTCCCTCTCTCTCCCCCTTTTTATATATATTTCTCATTTTTTTCCTTGAAAAGGGCTCAATTTCTTTTTCATTTTTAGAGACATAGACTCTTATGCTTTTTGGCTTGCCCAGGATATGCCAAAATATGTAATTCAACACCTATTTGATGCAATAAAGACTGAATTCCTCTATTTACAAGCTAAATTGAAGTGTGTCCTATAAATTCATTGATGTGGTTAAGTGAATGTATGCTTTTCTTGCCTCTGTCTGAGTTTTCTCACCTTCCTAAAGTGCTTTGTAGCTCTCATAGGTCATCCTGAGTGCATACATAGTTTTTTGACTAGTTTGGAAGTAGGTAACTGCCCTCCCATGATAGATTGATATCTACTTCATGCCATTTTATGAAATACTTATGTGGAAGTGGTCAAGAGTGAATGAAGTGATATTTAGTAATCTTGATAGTAACTCATAATGTTTCTTGTATAAGCATAAGTACTCAAAACATTTGGTGCATCACCTCCTTTATATGTTTTCATGCATTATTATCTATTTCTCTCCCTTTTCCAAGTTATAGATTAGTTTAGGTGATAAATCTAGAAGGAATTTGACCTTATCTAGAGGCTCAACCTCACCAAAGGATAATCACATCCTGAGGTTATTCCCATTTTATGGCTTAGTTGGAGGAAGCCTGAAGAACTTCCCCCATGGATGTAAATTAATACCACAACTACTTTCCAATCTTAACGATCATTCATAAAACTTAGCTCCTCTTTCCAAAAACCAATGCTTAAAACTTTAAGCTAGAACCCTTACTCATCTACCATGTACATTTTAGGTTCTCATGTAGATGCACATTCTAATGAGCACTGAGAAAACCTTTTTGGGTATACAACTCTTCATTCTATGCACTTGAAAAACCTTGAAACACTTTTTCAATCCTTTTCTTTCAAACCTTGATCTAAAACTTCATGCACATACTTAAAAAAACTTGAATCACCTTTGTTAATGCTCATCTACTCACTCATATCATGGAAACTGATCATGTTACATTATTTGGCCACCATATCTCTTCTTAATTTCTAAGCCTCATCTTATAAGTCTTATTATGCCTTGAATCTGACCTTCCATCCACCCTATAGACTTAACCTTGAAAATATTTAGTGTTTAAATGCCTATTGTGTATGCTTAAGAAACTTCATATACTCACTCTTCTTATTCAAAACTTTAACCAAATATCTTCAGAGCTAATTACAGATCTTCATAGCATCTTTAGAGATGCAAGCACAAATCTTTAGAGCTAACCTTTTGATCAATTACAAGGTTCTCAACACCTCATGTACAACCTTAAACAATCTCTCTCATGCTCAAACACTATCAGGTGTTCTTCAGAGTATTATCATCTTCATAGCTCATTCAGAACATCTTTAGAGCTACTTACATAGATCTTCAGAACATACTGCTTATTCTTTGGAGCTCACTCATATCATCATGCCACCTATAAATACCATCTCAAAAGGTCTAAACAAAGAATTACATGATGCTTTACATTTGATATACTGACTTGTACTCACTTATGATACTTCTCAATGATTTCACTCAAGTTGACATGAGAACATTTTCAAATAGTATTCTTTCATCACAATAATAACATTCATTATGCTAGCAATAGAACTCATCATACACATACCTCAAGGCTTACTTGACTAAGAATTTGCACAATAAACTTTGACATCAATGATATTAGATTGACATCAATGAAAGAACCATGCATCTTTATAAGAACCTTTGACATCAATGACAACATTAAATATCAAAGCTCAACACTTAATGGCAATGCTCAACAATCTCTTAATTAATGATAATGTTCGACAATCTCTTTCTTTGTCATTGATGGCAAACATAATAAAAAAACTCTATCAACCACTATTGATGGCAATCATCTCTTAGTCCTGGTTATTTCTTCTTCTCACTCTTTTTGATCTTGCCCCTTTTCTCATCTTTTTTGATTTTTTTGATCTTTCTCCCAAATCTTGCCTTTTTTGATCTTTGGGTTATGCTCCCTTTTCTGATCTTTCTCCCCCTTTGAAATTAATTACAAATGTCTTCCATAACTATCATCTCTTTTAGAATGAACTCAGATTATAAAACCACTTAAACATAGATCAAGCTCAGTTAACAACTTGAATAGTTCTCCCTCTAACCAAACATCCACCATGCTTTTGTTAGCAGTAGACAGCAAAGATTATCTACAACTACTGAAATCATACTCTCTCCTTGTGAGCTAATACTATCTCTCAAAGATAATAGAAAATACACAATATTCATAAACTATGATAACCACTTATGACAAGTATTTTCAAAAACTTCTCAATCAGGTTACTCTCTTGGTTGATCCACCAAAACATCAATAAATAGAGTCTATGAAGCATCTCAAACACAATCTCTCCTTAACTCATGCATATCAAAATCAATCACTTTCTTGACAAAGAACTCAGAGCTACCAAACTCCCCCTTAGACCAAGCATATCTTATTTCAAAGAACTAAGAACTCAAGATCACATACCTTTCTTGACATGGCTAAAGAAGATACCAAACTCTAGACCATACACATGGCTATCCCATTATTAAACAATACATTGTATGAAACCTTTTTTTTGGAGGTCCTAGTTTATTTATAGCTTGCTTGGTAGCATATTCTCAAGGATGATCAAGGAATCTTGGAAGGAGGTAGTCTTGGATGCTAGAACAACAAAGGGATTTAGTGTGAGTTGGAACCCCATAGATGTGAGCAGTCAAATTTTGGTGGAAAGGAGTTTTGAATAGCTATATTTTTTAGTACACTATAACCACCTATTCATGTCTTGAAGAAGCCAAGTTTTATTTCCTTTGAGAACCTCATGGTCGCTATATTAGGATTTTTGCTTTTAAAATCAATAAGTTATTTATTGATCTTGGACTTGAAACTATGCCAATGGAGAGTTCAATCCTCTTGTGCATGAGCCACACATTTGGAAGGGGAGAATAATTGGTAAAATATTATGGGTTTAGAATGGTGGCTAGCCAATGTGATTTATGAAAATAAAAGTATGATGAATCTTGGCAAAGGATTATAGGATTTAACAATGTAGGAAGAGACTAAGAGAACTCAAGGAGTGCTATTAGGAGTCATAGGGAAGTGAAAACACATGAGGGCCCCATTAATTTTGAGCCATGTTTTATGCCACTTCTATCTTATGAGGGAGAAACAAGCTAGATGGTAAAAATTGAGGAACCAAGTTTGAACCAACTAGGCTCCCCTACCATTGTGCATGCTCATGATTTTGAGTTAGATGAAGTACACATACATAATTGGGATACAGATAGTGAGCAATCCAAAACTAAACTAGTAAGGGATACTATAACTAAGTTGATGCAAATATAAGCTTAACACTTTCCTTCCCTTTTCAAGGGAATTCTATGGCACATCTTGGGATGCCTGAAAGACCTGGCCTTCAAAGATAGAATACAAGCCCAAACTTGGTTAAATAACTAGCTACTACACCCCATACCATGAACACTTCTATTAAAAGTGCTAGAGGAGGACTAGGAAGTGGCATATGAGGAAGTGGACTTCATCCTCAGGGGATAGGGGCTAGAGTTTCTCAATAACCACCCATTCAAGAGCCTCCACCAATGATGGTTTACTATGAGATGACACTACACTTACCTAAATACCAAGGAGTGGAGAATCCAATAGAGCATGTCCAAAAATGTGAACTAATGTGGAGGGTATGAGGCATCACCTCTTCTGAATGTAAGGCCACACAATTTACAACTATGTTTTTAGAGCATGTGCATAAGTGGTACCAAAACTTTGACCCTCAACAAAAAATAGTTAAATTTGATCTATCATGAGGAACATGATGTGCACTCTTTTCCTCTTTTGTAACGAGCTATGTAGACTAAGGTGTTTGACTATTACAAAATTTGTGATGCCTATACTCATGACACTAATGACTACCATTTAATTAGTGACATTCATAAAGCTTGAGCTCGTGGAATGTGCCAAACCACTATTGCAAATAATCAGGATAATGTGGTTACCAAGGATGAAGGAGAGGATGGGGATGAGGAGGTAGTAATTTCCCACCTATAACCTATTACAAATGTGGATCTCCAAACCATTATCAAAGGGATTACCTAGACTACCTGATGTGCACTTTTTACAAGAAATACCACCGACTAGAAGAGTGTCTTGATTTATACATGTCTATCACCAAAGAGCAAAATTAAAAGGGCATTGGTATGATTTGAATTGATAAACCATAGTGGCACACATGCCCAACATCCCTATATTTCAACAAGTAAACATTACCACTTGCAATGGGGGACAAACCCAGTCAATAGTTAACCCTATCAAGAAAGTGTAACAAGAAGAACCATGAGCTAGAAAGTATCTTGATGTTTAGCAAAAAAAGGATGCCCTCCAAGATATGATGGCACTTGTATAATAAATTTAGAGAGAGATTCATTTCCTCAATGATAAATATGTAATGTAGCATGTTGCTATGCAAATAGAAGCTGAACCTTGACATGTGGCATGGGATGACTTTCAAGAACTATGCAAGCGTATGCTGGATGAGGATATTGTCCCATAGCTCAGTGTTTGGCTTAATAATCAAGATCAAATACCAAATGAGGTTTACCCTCACATTTCTATGAAAATTGAAGATCATTATTTAAATCATGCTCAATGACAAGACACTCCTAGTTCCTCTACTCCCCCAGAAGATAAAGAAACATTGGTTAATTTTGATATCGATGGATGGGTAATCCAAGACATACTAGTAGATATCAGTGTAAAATTCAATGTCCTCACCAAGGATGTTTGGAATAAGATGTCTAGTCCAACATTAAAACCTTCACCTCATGTCTTATTTATGGCTAATAAGACTTGTACATTACCTATTGGGGTATTTAAAAACATAATGGTTGACATACTTTGAGTACCATTCAAAGCAGATTTTGAGGTTCTAGAGCTAGTTGAAGCTGATGATTACCTAGTTCTATTGGGAAGACCTTGGTGCTATGATAATAATATAGAATTAAGCTTCAAAAAGCATTACATTAATTTTGAAAACACTAATCAACATGTTGTAATACCACTAAATCAAGCAAAATGGCCCCCTTACATAGAGCCTATCCATGTTGATAAAGATATAAACCATATCTATAATGTTACTACAAAAAACGATGACCAAAGAGATCCCACTCTAGATGGCATTCTTTGATGGTTAGAACTCAATCCATCTCTGACACTATGAGTAATGTGTGTAATTATTAGGCTCATGGTGACTACAACCTTATTGGTAGAGTATGTAGTATCATCAATAGACAAGAGAATATGTCATGCCAGTTTAATAAATAACATAGGTTAATTTGCCTTATCACTAGTTAATTAATGAGGGGACTTATCATAGAGACACTAGTTGAAAGATTTGATGAGGCTCCAAGGTTCTATGGGTAGATGGAAGTTTGAGACTTTATTTAACACCTTGAAGAGTTTTACCACAATGATGAAAATCATTTTCAATCTTTGGTTCATCTCTTTGATGGCACAACTGCCTAATGGTGGCAAACCCATTATGAATGACTCTTTGAATAGGATCAAGTACACTAAGCTTTACACCATCAGTTCCATCATGATAATAAAGTAAAGGGAACAATCAACTATAGTGGAATATAAGCCCTTGAGCCCTATATCAAGGCTTATAAAATAATGTGGTGAAGTGGTGAGTCCTACTTACTAGAATATTTATGGGTGCATGCATTTTATGGAATTTTATGTGCTTGTGCACAAGCATGGTACATTCATGAAGAGTGACACATGGGTACCAATTTTTGGCATCTACTGAAAGAGAACATGAACTCGATGTTATCTTGTTCTTCACCAAGAATGGATTTTCACCTCACCCTCCAAGCCATATGTGAAGTGGTAGTAGGTGATCCATGTCCTATGGAAGAACATCTGAGGATTATCCATCAAGACCTTGAGGAGACCCTACATTTATTCAATGAACCATTGAAAGCCCAAGAACTTATACCAATGTCAGTCCTCAATTTGAACTAATTTGAAGAAATTCATTTGGAAAAATAAAAGCTTGTTTTACAAGTGAAATAAGGAGAAGGATCCACTCCAATCGATCCATTATCCAACCATTTAGATATTCTTATAGATGTTGACACAAGAACAATTTAGGACATAGGTGATGAGATGGACAACCCCTACCATGGGCCTATTTAAACTATTCAATGCAACATGAACTCAAAATAAGAACCAAAGTTGGATACAATAGGAGACTATTGAATTAACACAGAGATTAAAAAAATCTTTGAATTGCTAAAATAATATCAAGATGTTTTCCCAAAGAAATACATTGAAATAAAGGGAGTCCACCCATCCTTGGGGAAGATGCATATCAATCTAGTTGATGACACTCAACCAGTGAAAAAATGCCCATATAGGATGAATCCTAATATTTGGGTGTATGTTAAAGAGGAGATTGATGCTATTCTATGTGTCAGAGTAATCACTCCCATTGATGAATCTGAGTGGGTTAGTCCCATGGTGATTAGTATAAAAAAGGATGGATGCATCTATATTTATGTGGATGATTGAGTGCTTAATGCATCCTATAGATCCCTTTCCAACATCGTTCATGGAGTAAATCCTTGAAAGTGTTGTTAGTCGTGAAGTATAGTCCTTCATAGATGGATTCTCAGGATACCATCAGGTCCAAATAGTTAAAGAAGACCAGCCCAAGAAAACCTTTAGCACTAAATAGTGATCATTTTCATATATTGTTATGACCTTTCGATTGAAAAATGCTCCATCAATGTTCTTAGGAATATTAGTTGAAGCCTTTAAGGACTTCATCCATAAGTTGCTTCAAGTTTACTTGGATGATTGGATAATATATGGTTTGGTGAAGGATCATTGTTCTAACCTAAGGCTTATGTTTGAGTGCTATCAGGTCCTACAAATTTCATTGAACTTAAAAAAATGCCTATTCATGACATCTTTTGGTGTGCTTCTAGGACATATTATTTGTAAGGAAGGACTCTTGGTAGACCTAATGAAGGTATCAATTATTCTTTGCCTCTTAGCACCTAAGATTCAGCATGAGGTATGTGCCTTTTTGGGCCACATGGGGTATTATAGAAAGTTCATTCATGGTTATGCAAATATTGTCGTGCCCTTGAAAGAAATTTTCAAATAGAATGAGAATTTCACATGGACTTGCTCTTTTAAAGAGGCCTTTGAAACACTCAAGGAAAATTTTGTCACTACTCCTATTTTCTACTTCTCAATTTGGACAAAACCATTTCATGTCCATATTGATGCATTTAGCATGTCTATTAGTGCAATCCTTGCATAACCAAGTGAAGGTTAATAAACCTGTACTACATGGGAGAATTTGTTAATGGATTGTGTTATTCCAAGAATTCTAGTTTTCAATTATGGTGAAACTTGAGAAGACTAATTATGGACCTGACCACCTGTCCCAGATTAATAATAGAGAACCACCATGTGCCATATAAGATGATCTTCAAAATTTAAAACTCTTATACATTACATGATTACTTGAAGAGTTGGAAGGTATTGTAGCATTATTAAACACTAGATCCATGCCCAACAATTTCACCTCATGGTCCAATAAGTAACTCATAGTCTGTGTTACACCCTTTCAACTTATAGCAAAGGATATTTACAAAATGGGCTATGATGAAGTTTTTTGACATTGTGTAATGCAACATGAGTGCCTCAAAGTCCTCCATGAAGTTCATGAGGGTATTTTAGGTGGACACTATGCTGAAGAGGCTAACATGCAAAAGGTTCTTCTAGCTGGGTTATGATGGCCAACTCTATTCCAAGATGCTAAAAAATATGTTAGGTAATGTGATATATGTCAACACATAGGTAAACCTAATCGATGAGATGCTATGACTTTATGACCCATCCCTTCTTAAGAACCTTTTGAAAAGTGGGCTATTGATTTTGTGGGTCCCATCACTCCAGTAGGATAATGAATAGGTTCTTGGTACATCATTACAACAACTGACTACCTTACATGCTAGGTTGAAGCTATGATGACAAAGGATTATACTGCTACAAATATTGCATAGTTCATCTGAGAGAGAATCATAACTCAGTTTGGATGTCCCTTGAGTTTCATTAGTGATCATGGAACCCACTTTTTTAATGAAATAATTCACATCTTGCTAGTAGAGTTCATGATTGTGCACCACAAAACAACACCATATCATTCACAAGACAACAAAATTGCTGAGGCTTTCAATAAGATCTTAGGTACCACTCTGACAAAGAACTATAATGTTAGATACACTGATTGGGATGATAGGGTATCTAGCATATTATAGGCCTACCGAACAACTTACAAGCACCTACATAAAAGCACATCATTCAACTTGGTGTATGGCAAAGAAGTATTCCTACTAGTAGAGTTCTTGGTATCATCTCTATGTATCACACATGTAAGACAACTAGATAACGAGTCATCTTTAAAATCATGCCTAAATACTTTATAGAAACTAGATGAAGCTTATTTCCTTGCTCATTAAATCTAGGATGTAGAAAAACACAAGAAAAAGGCATGGCATAATCACCATATAAAGAACAAAACATTTTATCTAGGGATGAAGATCTTATTGTATGACTCTAAGTTTATGTGCCACCAAGGAAAGCTTTACATACATTGGGATGGCCCTTTTATAATACAAAACATTCAACCTACTAGAGCATGCCAATTACAAAGGATATATGGTCAATTCCTTCTTGGGCACTATAATGGAAGATAGATTCGACCATATTTCACTTCAAAATAGCTGAAGGTTTTATAATCAATACGGCTTATGCCATTAGTTTAGGATTTATTTCTTTTAATAAAAGCACTGCCTTTGTTGTGTGTAATTTTTATTTTTGTAATTTTGTTTTCAAAGTTCTTATTTTTTTTGTGGAGGACCATGACACATTTTAGTGTGGGGTAAAAAGTCATATTTAAAGGCAAATGTGAAAAGCACATAAGTTACGTAGGCATGTGAGTTACATGGGAGTGCAAGTTATTAAGGTCACATAAGGTACTAAGGGTGCATAGGTCATTTAAGGCACTAAAGGGTAAGGTTCCTACCATAAGTTAGAAATTTAAAGGAGACAATTGTCTCCCACCTCACAAAAAGTATGGGATACAACTATGCCATTAATGAAAAAAATAGTTATGGTAAGAAATGTGCCAAAAACATGATGGGATAATACTGTTAATGCATTAATTATAAATGTAAGTATCCAAATGTAGTGGCCATTAAATATATACATTAAATGCCATGAAGTGATGGGTGATGAAAGGCATTAATGAGGGTAAACCCATTTTAGAGCCTATAAACTGGGAAATTAAACCCATATCATGTTTTACTTTACATTTATTTTCAAATTAACAAAGCCAAAGATTAAATGACTACCATAGTCAAAGATCAAGTGACTACCAGAGCTAAGTCAATCAAATCTTGAGTAAAGTAAGGAGTTTTCATATCCTTAGCAAACCACATAGGTCATTACCAAGTTGAGAAGAGATATTCCAAGTTTGGTTCATTGGAAAAGCTTTAGTTTCAAAATTTGTAGGTTGCAGGTCTGTCATTAAAGGGTGCTTAAGCTCAAAAATCTAAAGAAATAATTTGTAAACATGCATTCTTTTAGAAATGTCAGATGGTCACACATTAACCTTTGGGATCCTTAAAGGGTGATGTGGCCTTAGAAAAATGCCAAAAGACTTGAAACCTTATCGATAATACTAGAAGAAGAGGTGAGTGAAGGAGATTGGGTTTTAATTAGGGAAGAGACCCCAGAAGAATAAGTGTAGTACCTAGAAGAACAAGTACATAGCATGTGAGGAGAAGAGGAATAATACATGGAATAAGGAAAGGAAAGTATGGTGCAAAAAGTGAAGCAGGTGTAGTTGTCTTCAGCATAAAATGCTCAAGCATCCCCATCACCATCTCTATTAATTAAGGAAATGCAATACCCTAAAGCAACATTGCACATGGATAACTAGGTCTCTAAGGTCTCTAATTGCACCATCTTTGATTACAATCACCTCCAACTTGGGAATGAGGTTGAGCTATAGAATGAATATCAGGTTAAAACCACTAACACTAGGAACCAAATGGTGTATGATCTCATGATCTTCAACCAATTAGAAACTACAAGATTATTCTAGCTATTCAACTTAACCTATTTTGGTAAGCCAATGAAGGCAACTCAATTCCTCTTTTCATGCATCTATAAGGACTATATCTACTTCACTAGGCATAGCATGAAGATCAATCCTAAAATAATTAGTAGGGTCACAAGACTACAATGCTTGGGATTAAGCATAATTGATGACTTGGTTGACACTAAGGAGATAAAAAATACCACCATGGTACTAATGTAGTATAAATAGGGGCATGCCATGCACATCAAGAACTTGTAAGATCTCACCCTTCAAGTTGTGGCATAGATCATCTTGACCAAGATCAGAGGGACCATTCAATAGAAAGAGGTGGACATGGAACACCTCTATATTTCTCATCAGGTCACATAGGTGTTGAAGTACAACTAGGCTTTGTACTTTACCCAAAATATTGTTGAAGATGTAAAAATAACACATAAGATGCCTAAGTATAAGTTCCCATGGGGGGTAATCTTCCTCCTAATGAGCTTGAATGAGATCGAGGTGCCAGATTATAGCTCTAGAGTGCTAAAGTGGGTGTACCCTCCCATAAACAAATCCCCCACTGAGTGCTATAAGGCATTCACATTCCCTCAGTAGATCGACCCATCATACAAAATCAAGATGAGGTACTATTTTGATGGGATGAAGGTGGAATTTAGGGATGAGTGGTGCACACCCAAAGACTTACCCCCTTTGGCTGTAGAATAGGCATAGTTAGATATAAAACAAAACTTCTCCCTTGCACGTGTCTGAATGAACCCATCTAAAGAGTTCTTAGCATGGCTTAAGTTATCATATGCCTTCTCAACATAGTACTTCATAGACTTCATAAATAAAATATATGACACACAACCTATCATCTTATAGGATAAAAGGATAGATTTAGAGATTCACACCCTCATTAAGTTATATGTTTATCTAGAAAAGAAGGCTTAGGTGGAGAAGATGGAGACAAACTTGATAGACATACAGGTCAAGAAAATATTGGTCAAGGAGTAAATTCATAATTTTTTCTACATGTTACACCCCTGAAAGAACCCACAAGGTAGAGACCCTAAGGAAAAACTTCCTTTAGTGCCACCTTTGAAGAAGAAGTGGCCAAATGTGGGTGCCAGCACAAGTGGGCACCAAGCCTCCCAAAATAATAAAATATTGTAGAGGCACAATCCTCCAAACCCATATAATCCCATCCCTATACACCACCTCCAACTCACCCTTTACCATCTCCATGTTCATCCCCATATCTTCCTCACAATTCTCCATCCCCTTCATGCTCTATGCCTCCACACTCTTTACTTCCCCACCCTTCATATCCTCAGCCCACTCCTCCTCTTTCTCCACCACCTTCTCCACCTCCACCTTTACCTCCACCTTCTCCACCTCCACCACCATTTCCCCCAAGTGATAATAATTCAAGAGCTGTCCAATAACAGCCCCAAAGGCAAGCACCCCAACATGAATTTTTAAAGTGTAGGTCCATAGCTTGGGTTTAGATTTTGAGAAAACTCCCTCCCCAATACAGGAGGAGAAAATTGTCTCTAATGATTTGATGTTTGATGTTGAAACACAATATAATGAGGATGGGGATGGTGAATAACAAAGTGATATGGCTTCTAGTGGCCATGAGGATGTTGAGTTTGAGTGTGACCCTTGTAAGGGGAAAGGATCAATCGAGATAAAAGAGCACGCTAAAGGTGTAATGGGTAATACATGTGAATGTTATCAATTTAACATTCAAGAAAAGATGCTCTATATTTGGCCACACTTCATCCTCAAAGAGGAAACTATGGAAATAAGGAATAAAATGTCCATCCTACTTGATATTTATAATGAGGATTATGAGTTTGAACTCCCATAGGACATCCTTTCCTTAGGCTCAGATGCTCCAGCATTGTCGAAACCACTATGGGTAGATCCATAAAAGATCTCCCCTCTTCTAACAAGCACCACATTTTCAAAGTTAGGCATGAAAAATACATGCCATAATATTTTTTTGTATTCTAATACATTCACGACTGAAAGGAAACATGCCAAAATTATAGGCATGTATAATAAGGAAGTTGTAGAGAAATAAATACTCACTGATGAAGTGGCCACTTTGAAACATCATCTCCAAGAGGCCACAGAGGAAAAAGTAAGGGTATTAAACCTTTATAAAATAATTTTTATTGAAGACCCAGTGCTATTAGATAATGTATCACTTGATGGGGACACCATAAGAAAGTTGGAAACCCTAGTGGAACTACTACTCAAGTGATGTAAGGAGCAACTTGCACTGTGAGATAAGGGATTAGAGTTGGCTGAATAGTTCACCATGACCATCGATATCTATAAATGCACTATATAAAGAGTTGGAGAATTTATCCACATTTTGGATGGAATTTTTTCATGGCTAGTGTGCCCTAATAAAATCTCAGAGGCTCAACTCCAAGTTGAAAAAGCCCAGAGGTAGCAACTGGCTGATGCTGCACTCTTAATTAAATATCACATCAAGTGCATAAAAACATTCAGGGATGTAGAGACTATGGAGGAAAACATCAATAAACATCATCAACAATTGAACATGAATTTTATATCCCTTTGAGGATAGATTGACAAGGAGTTCTTTACACTCAAAGACATCTAGAAGGATGCAACCACATCCATAGATAAATAGGTCAAGAAGGCCAATGAGACCCACAACTAAATTAAAGAGATAAAGAAATAAAAAGGGATCATAAAAGAAATAAATATGAAATTTATCAAGGCATTGTCACATTGGGACAATTTAAAGAAGGAGCTTGAGCAATCTAACCCTAAATTTCTGGATGAAGCTAGCATAACTTAGTCCAGGATGGATTAAGAACATAGTGTGGGGTAATGTTGGCCCAATAATTTTGACTAAGTTTTATCCCATTTTGGCATGGAATTGGCATGATAAAGAAGGGACATGGTGCAGGAGGACCATGGTATAGGAGGACCACGGTGTAAAAGGACCATGGTTTGAAAGGACCATGGTGAAAATTTATAGGCATAGAAGCATGGGACCTATGGGGCATAAGAGGATAATGACATGAAGGAACCAACATGAGAGGACCCAATCAAAGGGGAATGAGACATAAAGAACTTAAGGATGTAGGAATCAGAACAGTAGTAGAGGACTAGGGGAGCATGTGGGAAGCAGGAGTAGTTGGAAGAATGGTTCATATTTTGTCACTCTGACCTTATTGATAGGAAGTTTTATACCAGCTCATAAGGAGAGGAACACATGATAACTAAGATATAACATAGAGCAAGGATATAAGGGGCATAGAAGCCTAGATCTTTAAGTAGAACTGATTGTTAAGTGCCTCAACTCTCAATCTATTAAGATTTCATTGGCCAACTCTTTATGCCATTAATGATTGTAAACACTTGGTCAAGGCAAAACAAGTATAAATACCCATGTTGTAAAGCATTGTAGTGATGGATGGATGGATGAATTTTGAAATGATATTATGATGGAACCTTAATTTAAGCCTAATATATGACATAATAGGTTGTATCAATTTGTGTTATTATGAGTGATGGTATTAACTAAGTGTTTAGACTTTTATGTGAGAGATACCTTATCTTCTTTTCTTTTCTAGGCACTTAATACTAATAGAAGATGACTACAATCTACGTGAATAAATTAATTGAACCTTGAACTCATAGGATCAAGGTAAAATGTTTATGATTTTATATAATCCTCATTTAATTGATAGAAAGAGAATAATATGAACACGTTATCCAAACTATGTGACAAAACCTATGGGAACCGGTCCTTTGTTGTGGACTTCAGGTGAGTGCAAAAGACTTAAATCTTGCATGAAAGGGTTAACACGCTAGCTCATTGGGATATAATTTAGTGCCAAAATTAGAATTAACTAAAATATCCCAATAAATGAAATATTTGAAAGCTAAATTAGATCAAGCATCTAGCAAGTTAAAGACCTTTATGAAGTTTTAAAATAGTACTAGTGCTCTAGAGAACATCTTGAGTAGTCAAAAGTATTGAAGTGATAATATAGGTCTTGGTTTCAAAGAAGACTAAAAAGAAGTAGATCAATTCAAGGAGAAGGATAATGAAGACATGAAGGTCAACTTAAAGAGACCAATCAAACAACCTAATGCTATGAGGTATGCTAATTCATTCAATGGTTACTATTTTGTATTCAATCAGTTTGGTCATAGAGTAAGAGAGTGTATAAGATCCTATAAAATGAATGTGCATGGGATTATGAAAAGAATAATCAGTTAAGAAGTATGGATGAGTTATTTTCTATAGTTGTCATAATGTGGAACACATTACAAAATTCTATCCTAATGGAGTTAGAAGGCCATCAAGTCAAAATAAGAGGTTTTAAGCCCCTAAAGTGCAAGAGAGAAGGTAAATGAATGTGTGGAAACCAAAGATAGTAAATATGAGTCATGATAAGTCTACAATATTAAGTGGACTATTTTATATGGTAGATTATACTTCAGATGTGAAATCAAGTCAGTAATGTTAATTATCAGCTTAGATTGTTGACCACATAGATGATGAAGAGGTTAAGCCAAAGAGACTAATCAAGCCTAAAAGGATTTTGAAGGATATTCAATCTTATGAGAGCATGGAGATCTAGAAATATCTTAAGTTTATGTTGTTTTAGTTCCCTATAGAAAGGGGTGATTCCATTAGGCTTCATGGAAACACTCTTCAGTTTGTAGAAGCATGATGGATGCTTGGTTTGAGGGGGAGCTATTCAAGTTATTCATAAGCTTTAAGTGTAGTTGACTGACAGGCATAGAAGAGACAAAGGGGAATTTACTATATATTCATTTAATATAAATATTTTGGTAGATTAGTAAGTAATCTTGAGATCTAGAGTTCATTTAAAGACTATGTTTGGTTTAAGGGGGAGCTTGGTAGCTTTGAGTTCTTTTGCAAGTTTTAGTGAGTACTTGCCAAAGATGGAGAATGAGTGGCTCTAGAAGTTGTAGTGTGTATGACCTTTTATCATTAATATCAAAGGGAGAGAAATTTAAAGAAAGGAGATTGATCAGATTGGGAGAGATGAGAATGATCAATTTGTAGTATGTTTTCCATCAATGACAAAGGGGGAGTTTGTTGAGAAGTGTTATCATTGATGTCAAGGTTGATGTCATTGATGTCAAGGTACAAATGATGAAGATGCATGGTGGGTGGCCTTTAAGGTATGATATTATGTGCTTGATGTTAAAATGAAGCCATGTGATAAGAGAAACTTTAAAGGCAAGAGAGAATTTGAAGGCAACTAATGTCTCTTTTGTTAATTGATGTCAAGGTTCAGGTTAGCTTGAAGATGTTAGGGCGAAGGGTGGCTGGGTGAGGGCGAAGGGTGGCTGGGTGAGGGTGAAGGGTGAGGCTACCGGCTAGCTGGGTACTGGCTATCCATGATATACAAATCAAGGGTGAGGGTGAGGGTGATAGACAAATCAAGGATGAGGGTGAGGGTGATAGACAAATCAAGGGTGAGGGTGAGGCTACTGGGTACCAGCGAGCTGGGTACCCCATGCCAAGCTGCCCCTCATCAAAAGTTTGGTAGTTGGGTACCCCACGCCAAGCTTCTTTGAAGCAACAGACTGCGGCAGTGGTGGTGGATTTAAGGGCGGCAAATTTAAGGAGGGGCTAGCTGGGCGTAGCGGTGGCTGGGACCCTAATAGCCGGGCGTAGGTATCAGTCATGAGGCATAGGTAGCCGAGACCCTGATAGCAATGGCGGTGGTGATGGGGTAATCTTCAGTTTAGAAGCAACATGGTGTGGTAGCTGGGACCCTGATAGCGGTAGCGGTGGCAACGGGGCTAGCCGGGACCCTGATAGCCGAGCGTAGCAGCGGGGCTAGCCAGGTGATAGCTAGGCATAGCGACGGGTGATTATTTTGTAACGCTGGCAGCAAGTTACTGATCTATGGCCTGTACCTAGTCTTGAAGGGCCAACTTTGGTGGCCAGCTCTTTATGGCCACCTTTATTTGTATATCACGGATAGCTGGTACCTGGCTAGCCGGTAGACTCACCCTTCGCCCTCACCCAGCCACCCTTCGCCCTCACCCGGCCACCCTTCGCCCTTTGTCATATATGAATTAGATAATTATCTAAGTAATTAAATTAGATAATAATTTAATTACTTAGATAATTATCTAAGTCATATATGACAAAGGGCGAAGGGTGGCCGGGTGAGGGCAAAGGGTGAGGCTACCGGCTAGCCGAGTACCGGATATTCATGATATACAAATCAAGGGTGAGGGTGAGGGTGAGGGTGATAGACAAATCAAGGATGAGGGTGAGGGTGATAGACAAATCAAGGGTGAGGGTGAGGCTACCGGGTACCGGCTAGCTGGGTACCCCATGCCAAGCCGCCCCTCATCAAAAGTTTGGTAGCTGGGTACCCCATGCCAAGCTTCTTTGAAGCAACAGGCTGCGGCGGTGGCGGTGGATTTAAGGGTGGCAGATTTAAGGTGGGGCTAGCTGGGTGTAGCGGTGGCCGGGACCCTGATAGTTGGGTGTAGGTAACAGCCGTGAGGCGTAGGTAGCCGGGACCCTGATAGCGGTGGCGGCGGCGGCGGGGCTAGCCGGGACCCTGATAGCTGGTACCCGGCTAGCCGGTAGCCTCACCCTTTGCCCTCACCCGACTACCCTTGATAGTGTCATGAAAAGGTTCTATTTTCATCCATATCCCCTTTATACGGTCTATAAATAAGGGATTTTTGAGCTTACTTGAAATTATGTGATCAAGCAAATATTTAACTAACTAACAAGTGATATTGTGAACCATTATAAAGGGCTTAGGTTTATAAGATGATCCAACTTCAGTTTGTTTTAGTCCTTGCCAAAGAAGAAGCATCATGCCTTATTATTCCCTTATACCTACTTGTTGATACATTCATTTAGACACTTATCTTTTGATTATCCTCTCTTTCTTGTCTTTTCTCAAATTTAGTTTTGTTATCCAACTTACTCTATGTGTTTTGTTAACCAATCTCATACATCACACATCATTTCATCCTACTAACCAAATTCATCAACTTTTCATCAACCATCTATCATATCTACAACCATTTAATCATACATCAAAACTGAATGTGTCATTCACATATGTTATCCACCACATGTCTAATCTAGATAAGGAAGCATATACTCATTAATTTAAAACATGAGCATCATCATCAATACCCATAACTATAATCATATCAACATCATAACATCATACACATATTTCTCATGAACATATATTAAATGATCACATCCATAAGTAATACCAATAAACCATATTCACATCATGAACATAGTCATCAATAACCATGACAATAATCACAAGCATCATAACCATGTCCAATGAAACACAAAATAATAATTTTCATCCCATCATGAACATAAAAATATCCATCAAATATCAAACATCAGCATGAGCATAAACTAAATAACCACATCATCACATGCCTAACAAAGTAAGGAAACCTAGACTCATTAACCTAAAAACATCCCCATTTATAATGAGTCATACAACCATAAGCATCATAACATCATTATTATATTAATAAAACAACATCTACATAACCAATCACATCAAATAATCATAAACCATATATCATCATCATCATTTATCACATCATAGATCAACAAGTCATCCATGAATGCCATCCATCACATGCCTAGCTAGGTGAGTAAACATAAACAATAACATGCTAATCATAATCAACATCATCCATAACTATAGACAAAATACATAAACCATATTCACATCTATATATCATGAACTCATAATCATAATAATAATCATATACATAATAATATACGTGTATCTCAATAGGGTATATACATTTCACTACATCAACTCATAGATCGATATCAAAATCATATAATACATCCAATACAAGGTCTTATATGAGTTTAAGAGCTTAGATCACCACTACCTCTTGGAGCCTATCCATCACTTAAACCTACCTATCCACCTACAGATGTAACCCATTGACCTAGTGTCACACTATTAGCCCCTCCAGTGATCCCTAATCTATACTCACCCCATATGGGCTCATCTGGAAGATGTGTAAAAACCAAGGCCTCATAATACCTTAGCTCTTCAACTATCACCTCATATCTCACCATAGAGATAGTCTCTGATGGTCTTATAGGTGCCAATACTTACCCTCTTGCTTGTTTAAGAGCATCTCTCTCTTTTATAACCATGACTAGCTAAGCTCTAGCCTGATCTCTCTCCCTAGTAAGTGTGGCCACTTGGCCCTATACCACATCATTCTCTTAGGTCACCGATGCTAAAGCTGCCTATATTGTAGCTAGTGCCCCTACACCTGATCTCTCTTTGTAATCAACATCTATATATCAGGGGTATCTACCTCCATTTGATCCCACCCCCACCTCTACATCCACATCCATATCCTCACGGCCATCATCTCCTCTAAAAAATACTACATCATAATGTGCTTAAAACCATGTAGGGCACTCATTAGTGATGCTTATGTTATCAATCTATGCCCTCATTGGTAGGAGCTCATGGTTAATAAACTCATCAACTAGCTTTGGCATGGGAAATGGGATCTCTATATCCTCCCTTTGATACCTTATAAACTCCCATAAAATATCTTGAATGATCCCAAACTATCTCTTCATCTTATTAAAAGGGATGAGCTCCACCTCATGGTCTCACCTCCAAAAAATACATCTATATCTCTATAATGATAGGGTCTACCTAGCATAACTTACCCATGTTAAAAACCAGATGTATGGGTGCCAAATGACCTCATCATACACAAGTGCCTCTAATCAGTGTCTATACCAATCTAGGTCTCAATATCCTCCCCCTAATCTTGTGAGTGCATAATCACATCTCCATCAAATATAGTCGACCCTATAGTCCATCTAAGCAAAACCATGCCATAGTAGTCTGATTGGTCTCAATACCCTAATATGCTCGTATGCCCAATAGTGTAGCATAAAGCTAATGCTAATCTCATATCTCTTATGAGCATGATACCCCAAGAGCTCCTAATAACTTTTAACTAATAGGATAGGTGCCCATTAAAATACTATCTGATCCAACCACATATCAATAAGAACCCCTGACAACACATATGAAAATCTACCACTACTAGAATCTGGTAGAACATAACATATGATGGATATCATCATCATCATCATGATCATAAATAGCCATCTTGCTTCCCTATCCTAGTAATATAGAGGTGTATACTAAAATCCTCCTAAGTTCCATCTCATAAGAATGAGGTCCGCTCCATAAAGATGATCCATATGCTCATCTCACTCATCACTATTGATATGATATATTGGCTCACCTTGTAATGGTAACCACACTATTCAGTGGATGTCCTCCAGTAGGATGGTGATCTCCAGTTGATAGTAAGAAAGTATTAGTAGCCAGGTCTCATCTCTCAATAAGGGCTTCTAACATAGTTATATCATGTGGCACATGCTGATAGTACCTTATCCCTCTTAGGCCAACCTCAATCATGTGATCCCAATCCTCATCAATCATGCCTTGACATACCTCATCAAGGATCTGGGGCACTCAGTCCTATATTTGTAATTGCTCCCTCACTTTCAAGGTTTGATATACTTTAGTTTACCTTATTTGTCAAACATTACCTATGAATTCTACCTATTACCCATCCCTCCTACCTCACCAAATTCATCTAATCTAATTATCATTTCCCTAATCCTCTTAACAACACCATTTTTTACACCTATCATCTACCATCCTACCCTTAAGACATTAAACCATTCAAATAAGGGTTCCTATTACCTCGATAACATCATCCACCATTCAAAATACTTAACCAATTTATATTTACCATATCCTTCCCTAAGTCAACAACTACTGATGGTCAAATTTCAATTGGTGATGGTTCCTTTTAGACCATCAACGATCAACCATTGACCATCGATGGTTTGATGGTCAACCATCGATGATCCAAACACTGACCATGTGATGAGAACCTATTGATTGGAGATGATCAATAACGACCTTTGATGATCATTATGTGGTAATTGTTGGCATCCAAACCCTAAACCTAACCCCTTAAAACATTCAAATAACCACCCTAACCTCTCAAAATTACCTTACAATTCTTATGTCCTCCCCTACCTCAACTATCTAAACATATTTTCACCCCCCTTAAATACTTTTAAATCATAAATTAAACCCCAACTGATCAATACCTAATCATACCGATAATCACATAATTCACAAATTCAAATCTAAACTACTATTATGAACCTGTGATATCTCTTCTCTTTATTTTGTTAGTTTAGTAGTTGCTATAGATGCATATGCTTTGTAAGTCATCCCGTGAGCATTTTGTTTTATCCCACATTTATGGGAAGTATTATTTTCTTATATTATAATCCATATATAAGTAAGTGTTGAGGCTAATGAAGGCATCCATGAATTATTTGTATTGAACATGCTCAAAGGAGGTTACCCCCTTGAAGTGGTCTATGATTAATATAATCCATTCAGTGTTTTTAATCATTTTATAATTCTATTATTTCATGTATTTTTATTGAATTATTGTAGGAGGATCCTCTCATTGGTATTAGAGCACTTTTCAAGCCCAATTTTTTTCTAAAAAATTTAAACCCTATTCTACTGCATAATTTATTTATAGTATTTTTCTCAAAAAATCCTAACTCTGTTCTATCGCATAACTCTGTTCTAGATCACAATAATCTTTTTTAGATCAAGGTAAAACCTAACCACATCATTGTGGGAAGTGCTTGGGTGAAATCCCTAAAACTCATTATGAGGATTACCATAGGAACCCCAAAGTAGCTGGCTCATTGAGAGGACCTACTAGTTAAACAGATAATGACCCCTTCTTGATTGAGTAATTCCTATCTGGGAGGAAAGCCAAGAGCTATCATTAAGAGATAAATCCATGGCCAATTTTTTTTGGAGAGTGGTACTCGCTTAAATGGCATTGGTGGCCAGAGTGATATCTTTAAACCCTTAGGCAACCATTGAAACTTGGGGCCCATTTCTATCATTTTCAAAATATTACCGTGGAGTATCAAAAAACTTGACATATCAAATCTACAAATTTGTCATCCCAATTTTAGTATATTACGAATAGAGTATAAAAAAATTCCCTTATCATATCTTCCATAGAGTATCGCTAGCCTTGCTATACTAGTAGAGTATCAAAAAATCACCATAGTAGAATCGCAGACTTGTTTCAGCATATTCCTAGTAGATGTGTCTTACAGAGCACAATAACCAGAAACAAGTGTATTTTTTCATTTTTTGTTAATATCTCTCCATCTATATCCCCGTTGATCCTCAAACTTTATTCAAACACCTAAAATTTCATTCCCTACATTTTCTTCTTAGAGGTCCCATATCCCAATTCCACTCCTAATTCCCACAAATGTCAATTTTCCATTTTTTTGGGTTTTACCATTATTTTTATTTTTTTCATTTGCCTCAAAAATTTTCCAATGTGTTCATCATCTCTTTCTACTCCTTTGTCCCTCTTTAACAAGTTTTTTAGTTTTTTCATTTTCACTCCTAAAATTGCCCTCACCTTTGTCAATCATACTCCAAGTACGCAAAAAATTATTTAAAGCTCTTTTACCCCTTCTATTTTTGCCCAAATTAAAAAATTTCCCTACTAAACATGTCTTAACTCTAGTTTTCCTATCCATTGCAAAAAAAAAATCTTTTCTTTGGGTCATGGTAGCAACCTGAACAAGAGAAAAAATATGGAGGATGCAATTACCACCCTCAAGACCCACATCAAGGATCTTGTTGAAAAATTTCTTGGCCTTAGTCTTTAACATACCACCATGAATAACAGATGACATCTAGAGTCTTCTTTAGCCACTAGGTTTTCTTCTTCCAATAATTATCATGGGCTGAAGCTTATTTTTCATTGATATGGTGCAGATCCAACTGGATGGATCTATCAAGTAGAATAATATTTTAGTCTAAATAATACTTTTGGTGCCAAAAAGGTTCTACTTGCATCCTTTCACTTTGAACTTGAAGCCCTTCAATGGTATCATTGGTATACCAAGGCTCATGATGAACCCATATGGACTGATTTTTACACCCTCACTTTGCAATAGTTTGGCCCTACTGCTTTTGATGACTTCACTAGAGTACTCACTAAAATTTTCCAAATAAGAACAATGAGAGAATATCAAATATAATTTGAAAAACTAGCCAATCACATAGAGGGATTGTCTGATGAATTCTTTAAGATTTGTTTTGTCAGTGGACTAAAGGATGTAATTCTATCTGAGGTCAAAATGTTCTATCCCAACATGATGATGGAAGCCTTAGGGTTGGCTAAATTGATAGAGGATAATATCATAGCTCAGAAGTGATTTAAATCTAATTTTGTTCCATTAAAAAATATAGTTCCATAATGATCTCAAATAATTCTAGCCTCCAGAACCACTCCTATCAATCATTTAACTGAAGTAGAGATGCAAACCCATAGAGAAAAAGGACTATGTTATAAATTTGATGATAAATTTACTTGGGGAAATTGATGTGTTGAGAAAAATCTTTCTTTGTTGGATGTGAACTCTCCACCTGTAACTAAATATTAGGAAGATGTTCAGGATACAATAGATGATCTATAAGAAGCTCAATCAATTGTGGAACCTGCTTCTCAAGAAGACCATCTCTCCATGCCTTAGTAGTTGTCATTAAACCATAAACCATGAAGGTTAGGGGTTACTTCAATAATCTCCCTCTCAAAATAATCATTGATTTAGGTAGCACTCATAACTTCATTGACCCTCAGATCACCAAACAGGGTAATTTTTTATCCATCCTTGCTACAAATTTGAAGTCATGATTGCCAATGGGGGCACATTACCTTGCAAAAGGAAGTGCCATAATGTGCATAACTCTATTGGAGATTATAACTTGTGCTAAAACATGTTTTCCTTACCCTTAGGTAGATGTGATGTTGTTTTGGGAGCCCAATGGTTATGCACACTTGGACCCAACTTATGTGATTTTATTGAACTTTAGATGTAGTTTTTAGATAATGGGAAAAAACACACATTGAAAGGCTTACAACAAAGATCTCTCATCATCATAAGTTTACACCACATGGAAAATATTCTTAATAAGAATTCACACGATGTCATTACCTAGCTCCATTCCATTCAAATGCAACCCTCAAAAGTCTCCATTACTTCTGACCTACAAACCATTTTATGGAGGTATGCACATGTATTTACCAAACTAGTGGGATTACCACCTTCACAGCTAGAGGACCACCATATACATCTCCTTCCTAAAATATTTCCTCCCAACATCAAGCCTTATCACTACCCATTTCATTAAAATATTGAGATCGAGATGTTCATTCAAAACTTACTGAAACAAGGAATTATTTGCCCCAGTACTAGCTCATATTCTTCCCCAATTCTCCTTGTCTAGAAAAAAATGGGTCATGGCACCTCTACATTGATTTTCATACACTTAATCACCTCAAAATCAAGGATAAGTTCCTGATCCTTGTTATTGACGAGCTTCTTAATGAGCTTCATGACACTCATTTTTTCTCCAAGTTAGATCTCTGCTCTGGATGTCACCAGATTCAACTTCATGAGGATGATATCCGTAATATTTTTGCATGCATGATGGCCACTATGAGTTCTTGGTCATGCTCTTTGTCCTCACTAATGTTCTTTCAACATTCCAAGAATTAACAAATAAAATATTTTGGCCCTACCTACAAAAATTCATTTTAGTCTTCTTCGATGATATCCTTATCTATAGTAAAACATGGTCTAAGCATCTCTAACATCTGAAGCTCACACTAAAACTTCTTTCTAAACATCATATTTATGAAAAATAGTCCAATGTACTTTTGTCTAGGAGAAAGTGGAGTATCTCAGGCATATTATTTCAGCCTAAGGGATTTGGGTGGATCCCAAAAAAATAGCTACCATGACAAATTGACCACAAATTCAGACACTCAAGAGCCTCCATGGTTTTTTGGGGCTGACTAGATAATATTGTAAGTTTGTTAAGGATTATGAAAATGTTGTAGCTTTGTTGAAAATTATGTTGAAAAAGGATGCTTTTACTTGGATGCAAGTTTCTAAGTGTGTATTTGAAGAATTGAAACAAGCTATGTACTACACCTATTCTAGCTATGCTAGATTTTGCCAAGACCTTCACTATCAAGAGTGATGTTTGCATCAATGGACTTGGTGCTATTCTCTTATAAAAAGGATTACCCATTGCATTCACCAAAAAATCCATTTCTATCAAGAATTTAGTGCTCTCTACTTATGAGAAGGATATGATGGCCATTTTATATGTAGTACAAAACTAGTGGCCATACCTACTGAGAAATCATTTTTGCATCAAAATTGATCACCAAAGTCTAAAATATTTCCTAAAACAATGAATCTCTACCCCATCACAAAAGAAATGGGTCAAAAAACTCATGGGTTATGACAATGAGATAACTTAGAAGAAGGGTAAGGACAATATTATGGTTGATGCTTTGTCTTGCACATTTGTGGATCAAGCTTCCCTTTCAACTATTTTTATGCAGATTTGGAATTGGTTGGACACTGTATAGTAGGGGTATGTCAATAAATCCTCATTATCTCAAATCATTCAATAATTGTCCACTAACCCCTCTATTGTACCACATTATTCTTGGGATGGTAATTTTCTATGATATAAGGGTCATTTGGTGCTTCCCCAAAGCATAGATATTCAATAGGTTGTATTCTATGAAATTTATGCTTCTCCATACACAAGGCACTTAGGGTTTTTCAAGACTTATGAGCGAGCATGATGTGACCTTTTTTGGAAGTGAATGAAAAATGCAATTCAATAAATAATGGCTAAATGTGATACCTGCCAACATAATAAGGGTGAAACAACACTCACCCCTGGCTTGCTCGAACCCTTGCCCATCCCTACCAGGATTTAGATAGATATTTCTATGGATTTCATTAAGGGGCTACTTAAATATGGATGGAAAATGGTGATCTTAGTTGTGGTTGATCACCTCTCCAAATATAATTAGTTTTTTGCCCTCATCCATCCCTATACTGCCTCCATAGTTGCATAAATTTTCTTAGACCAAATTTTCCATCTTCATGGCATTCCTTCATCCATTATCTCTAATCATGATGCAACCTTCACCAGCCATTTTTGGATAGAACTATTTCAATGTACCAACACCTAATTGAAGATGAATTTTGGGTATCATCCACAAATGGATGGCCAGACTAAAATTGTTAATAAATGCTTCTAACCTTTCCTTCATTACTTCACCTCAAAATAACATCAGTGGGCAAAGTGGCTCCCTATTTCCAAATGGTGGTATAATAACTCCTACCAAACTTTGATAAAATTAACTCCATATGAAGTAGTCTATGCTCAAGCACCATTAGTTATCCTTCCATACACCCCTAATAGTTTATTAGTTCAAGCGGTTGACATGATTCTTCAAATTTAAGATCAGATCCTCAGTACCCTACTATAAAATCTTCATATGACACATAATTGAATAAAATAATAGGTAGATCAACACTATTCTAAGCACACTTTTCAAGTAGGTGATATGGTTTTTCTTCACCTACATTCATAGAAGCTATCCTCCCTAAAACTCAAAGGGTGTCATAAGCTAGCTCCCAAGTTCTATGGGCCTTATAAGGTTCTTTAGAATATTGGGTTAGTTTCTTATAAGTTGGAGCTACCACCTTCTTCCCAAGTTCACCATTATTTCATATCTCTTGTCTGAATAAAGTCCTTGACACAACCATTAGAGTGCAAACTATTTTACCCAAACTTGATAATAAAGGATCCATTCTTTGTAAGCTAGAGGCAATCCTAGATATGTGCACACACCAAATTAACTCCCAATCTTGTAGACACCAAAATAGTGTCAAACCCCCCTTGGTCCCTTTCTAACTTCAACATGCCTAACCTATACTTTATTAATTTAAAATACTTATTTTAAATTAATCATCCCCCCTAGACACCTCACCTTGGATTCCTAGCTCTTAGACCATTTATCACCTATGACTAATCATAATTACCTAAGACCTATTTCAACTCCCCCACTAATTCTCGTGCCTATTAAATCTGCCTTTGGACTATTCACCAAACAACAACTAAAATTGGTAGATGGAGGAATGGGCAAAAGGCTAAAATTAGCCTTTGTACCCATTCTCTAGCCACCGACATCGGTTAATCATCGATCGACACTGGCAGAATTGCTGACGTCAGTTGCTTAAAACTAAAGGCTAATTCTCTTAGGCTCGAAGGCTAATTCTCTTGCTCCCGGTATTCGAATTCTCTTGCTCCTCGACTCCTTGCATATCAAAGGCAGGCTTTAGGATGAGGCATCAACATTCTATCATCACTCTCCAGGCTAAGAAACTCTACAGAATTCACTCCACACTGAATTGAAACATTGCACGAAGTCTCCTACATCAGCCATAACGGGAACAAGTCTTCTACACTTCTAGTTCTCCACCAAGAGCTAAGTATTCTTCTGGTTTATATTTTAGCATTTTTAAAATGCATTGGTAGTTAGTCCATTAGCTATTTCTGAGTACTGTTGAGACCAAATCTGGCTTTCTTCTTAGAGAGGCTGAAAAGCCTTTCTTTTATCCCGACCCATTTTGACAACCTATCCCCTACCTTCGTCCTTCCTAAGACTCTGTCCATTGTCCTGCATCCCTGCACAACCCTTTTTAATCTCCCAGACCATTCTATTGACCAAAAACACACCCTAAAACCCATCCAAGGCCCATTGCCCCTACCGACATCGACATCAAGGCCCATTGCCCCTATCGACGTTGGTAGCCTAACCGACGTCGGCAACATTGACCAACTGATGATGATAGACTAACTAGCATCCGTGACTGTGAGAGGCAGATTACAAGAATTAGGTATGTGTTATCTATTTCTCTTCTTTAGCCTTTCATCATTTCTCTTTTTAGCAACACTCTTTTGTCAAACAAGTGGACTGTCATCCCTCAAGGAAGTCTTTGCACTTTTGGGACCGAGCTTTACTTGGCAGTCCACCATATATCTATCTAACATTTTCTGTGTTTGAGTCTTATTCTTTTCTATAGGTGTCATCCTCCATAGCCAAAGAGGAGCTCCTACAACATCTGGATACGGTGTGCAACTTCATCCAGGTATCATCTAACCCCTGACCCTTTACTTTTAGTTTCTTATTTCTTTTGAATGTAAAAAAGTGAAAGCGTAGAGAAACATTCTAGCACGCTCGGTGGGACCCTGGAGTTTTCCTTGGGTTCATTTCTTCTAAAAGGCAAACTTTCATATAGGTGCATTAGGAAATTTTCTCTTCTTGCATCCTTCTTCTATCTCTTTATCTCGAAAAGAAATCATAAGCACAAGTTAAAAAGAACCTCTTTCTTTTTCTTCTTGTCACCTTTTTCCTGCATCTTAAAGTAGTGAAATTCATACTCTTAACCTTTTCCCCACTTGTTTGCATCTGAACAAAACATTTCAATTTGGGTTAAAAATATATTGCATCTCATTCCTGCTTGAATGCATTTTTAGCTCATCTAGTAATTAAACCACATTATGAATAAATCGTAGTGCACATATGTTACACTACCAAACCACAAGCACATCAAATTAAACATCTAAACATACTGAGACAATGCTCATCTAGGATTTCATCACCTAGCGGATACCTTACCCTTCTCGGTGATCCTACTTGGATTTCACCACCAAGAGGAGGACCCACTCTATTCTCTGGCAGAGTATAAACTCTAGGCAAATTATATATTGGCTAAGTGACCCAGCTTGGCTCTAGGCTCGTGAAGTGAGGGGAGCAAGCTCCTAGCACCGGGCCACGTACGGAACCTAACATAGATATCTAAGAACCAAAACTAACCCAAAACCAGATTTAGACTTCCTACTTAGGACCTGTTCTAAACGCCCACTTCCCAAACATATTCTTTTAAGGCATAAGCCACCACGACTCTAAAATTTATTCCTAGGAATTTAACGTTTAGAGGTTGCTTTCCTTCATCTAATTTTCTATTTTTATCTAGTTTTTTGAGTTGGTGAGGACGCATCATCTTGAGGTCTAAAACAACCCATGATTTCTCTTTATTCCAAAAACTTTTAGTTTTTTGAGTTTCTAAAATACACAGGGATCGACATCAGTTTTTCCACCGACGTCGACAACTTTTATTCACCGACATCAGTTTTTCCACCGATGTCGGCAACTTATCTCACCAAAATCAGTTTGTCCACCGATGTCTGTCACTATCAACATTTTTTTCCCTCCAAAATAGCAAACTTAAAACCTAACTTTTTTGTTGTTCAACACGTTCTAGTTTTTTAAACTAAAAAACACAATTTCTGGAACCTGACCCTTTTTGCCTTCAATGGTTTTGACACACAGTCAGGCCAAAACTCTTGTTGACCACACGAGGCAACAACCACTTCCACCCTTGCATTTCATATCAAGTCACCAAATGAATTATACTTCAGATATTGAACATACTCCTATCCAGCCTACCCCCACCAATCAATCTCCTATTGTTCTCAAAGGAGATCAAGACTTTGAGAGATTCCTTGATCATAATGTCAAGGCTCTCTAACACTATCTCACAAGAAGCGAAACGCGAGGCCCCTCAGGTAATCCTATTTATGGGATGCCAACTTCCTTGGTTGAAGCGGCAATGATAACAATAGCCTCCGCTACCCAACCCATAATCACTCAGGCTAGTGCCCCGACCAATAACCGGACCTTGGCTAATATTCAAAATTTGGCCTCCCCTTATATTTTTGGTCTTGTCTCCATTGGGGTTTCCGTACTCACTCAACCACAAACAATTCAACCAAGTTTGACACCTTTCCCGAACTTGATTGTCTTTACCCCACACACTCTTACACACATAAACACAAGAGTGACAACCTACCCTTTAACCAGTGTCACCACTATTCAACCACTTATGGCAACACCCAGTCAATTTGTGCCCTCCAACTTCGCGGCACAAGCCCCCTTGACCTCAACATCAGTCCCTATGATGAACTACCAATATGTTGCACCTATACAAATGCAACCTAGTACGTCATACGCCCCTCACAATGCCTTCCAAGTACCTTATAACTTAGGGGGTGCCCAACCTGCCAATCCATCAGATGATCTAATAAAGATGCTGATGGATAAGATGTCTAAGCTTGAGACATCTATTTCTGGTTCAAGCAATGTTCTTTCATATGAACAAATATGCAATGAACCCATTCACCCTTCGGTCCCTATTAGACCATACCCTAACCAGTGGGAACTCCTAAAATTTACTCACTTTCAGAGTAAAGAGGACCCATAGCAACATCTACAAGTGTTTAGACACACTTATTACCTTATAGCCTATGATGATGCGTTATTACTTCACACATTTCCCATGTCACTTTTCGGTGCCACCCTTGACTGGTATAGTTCTATTACCAGTCATTCTCTCTTTTCCTTCACTCAACTAGCTCAACTATTCCTTGACCACTTTTCAATTAACATCACTAAGAAGGTATCCATTACAGACCTCTATTCTATTAAACAATTTGATGATGAATCAATAGCTAACTTCGTTGCCTATTGGAGAGGCTTAATCAACCAACTCTCCTTTTCTTTACCTCAACCTGAGCTCATTGAGCTCTTCTCAAGAGCATGTGCTAAACACATCTCATTTACTTTGCAGGTCCAAACATTCCACACATTTGATGAAGATGTCACCATGGCTCGAAAGCTTGAACTCCACGCAGTCGAAGAGGATAAGGTTAAATTGTGTACCAACACAAAATCTAATAACCCTTCTTCATCCAAACCTTCTTCTTCCCACTCCAAGTCTAAAGGAGTGGCAAATACTATGGTACTTAGGCCATCATATTCAACAACAACCAACCAATCTCAACCTTCAACATTTGAATACATCACAAGATAATTCCAACAACGATACATACAACGTCAATACACTCTAATAGGAGAATCATACGCTTCTGTGTTGGATAAACTAGTCAAGTAGGGAGTCCTCAATCTCCCTTAAATCTGACCACCCCAATTTGACCCCTCAAAAGCCATTCCTACATGGTATAGGGACAATGACTTTTGTAAATATCATCGTGTCAAGGGTCATGACATAGACAATTGCAAAACCTTCAAAAACATTGTCCAAGACATGCTAGACAAGGGGGATCTTGTTTTGGATAACCCAAATGCGCCAGCTAACCAAAACATAGACATCTTTAGAAAACCATTCCCTAATCATCCCCCAAGTCAAAACAACATTTAGACCATAGCCGATGACCTTCACGAGCACAATATATGCACGGTCAACATGGTCTCTCCTTTTATTCCTAACCAACCTCTCCCACAATCTGAAGAGGTTAATTAACCTATTTCTCCACCACAGGTAGAAGAACCTTCTTCTCCTATTTGTCCACCACAAGTAGAAGAGTCTTCTTCTCCTATTTGTCTACCATAGGTAGAAGAGCCTTCTTCTCCTATTTGTCCACTACAGGTAGAAGAGCCTTCTTCTCCTATTTGTCCTCCACCAATGGAGGATAGTCCTCCATCTAGCCCCCTTTTACATGTAGGAGAGTCTACTTTGATTTCTCCCATATTGGAGGATGCTTTGATGACACCAACACCAGCTGCCTCGCCTTCATCCTTCTTATCAACAATGGGGGATCATACTTTTCCCACTCCTTGACCACATGCAGAAGCCATGATCATCCCTGCGCTCTATCCAATTAAAGAGCCACATCCTCCAATCCCTTCTCCACCAAGAGAAGAACTTGTCACTTCACCCACTTCGACTGAGGGAGATTTGGTGATGATTTTCTCTCACCTTTTGCTTGAGATTGCTATGTCTCACATGCTTCCGATCACACCTGAACCCAAACCTTCATAGGCATCCATCATACCAAGACAGGTTAAATCTCTCAGTGTTTGCTCCATATCAAACTTCACTCACCCACAAGTGAAGGTAGACTTAAACCTTGCCTCGTACAATAATGGTCCTCACTCTAAACTAAAGAAGGCTACTAAACCACGCAAGAGAACTCCTCCCCCACCATCATCATCGTCCTCTATTTTGGGCCCACATCCATCCACCTTAATAGGAGTCCTCCCAACTCCAACACCTAATAAAGGCAAAATGCCTCCATTACATCCAATACCTGACAAAAACATACCTCCTCTAAATTTGACACCTCTCACAACAAAAGTGCCATCTACGCATGTGGTCACACCACCAAACAAAAAGATGGTATGAAAAACTCCTCCAACAACTCCTAAATAGAAGTTGTCATCTCCTACTGTGACAAAGAGTGCATACCCATTAGTGGGATCCTATGCTTCACTATTACGATGATTGTTTCAGTCTTCTCACATCACCCTCTTGCGTATTAAACCATTTCAACCTCTTGGATCAAAACCATTATGGTTTGATGAAACCCAAATTTGCATATATCATCGCACACCTAGACATGACACTGAAAATTGTTGTGCCCTTAAGGTTGTCATTCACCAATACATGGAAAAAGACACCCTTCTTGTTGAAGATTCTTTCAACAAACTACTGACACGATCCCATGTCTCCCAAACCTCTTCACCTTCACACTCATCAACTCTTAGATCAAAATCATCTTGGTTTGATGAAACTAAATTTTGTGCGTATCATCGCACACCTGGACATGACATTGAGCATTGTTGCGCTCTTAAAGTTGTCATCCACCAACACTTGAAAAAGAATATCCTCCTCATTAAGGATCCTCTTGACCACCCTTTCAACAAACCATTGACACCATCCCATACCTCTCAAACATCCTCACCTAAATTAGGATCTCAATGCAAGACTATGGTCCCTCTACCACCTTCGCCCCCTTTATTTGAAATCAACACTATCAATGTGGCTGCCAGGTCACAAACCACAAAAGATAAAGGAAAAGAGCATGCTTCTATTCCTTGGACATATCCTTTTGTCAAACCTTCTCAACCACTAAAACCCAAAATTTCAATCTTGGGTACCTCCCATCCAACATCTTCAGAGGTAATTCATGATTCCATGGTGAAACAACTTCACCAAACCCCTGTGAAGATGTCTTTGTATGACCTCATTCAAAACTTTCCACAACATCGACAAGCCTTAATCAAAGCCTTATAGGTAGTGGAGGTCCAACCTGAAGACCCCCAACCACTGACCACTTTAATCAAATCATTACCAACCATTGCCTCCATCACCGTCCGTAATTCTAAGATTCCAAACTACAATTTGGAAGATCAGGATCCTACCCTCTCAAACTAAGCCTATTAGGCAAAAGCGTTGCAGGATGCATCCTCACATCACACTCCTTGTCAAAGAGGAGTTTCATCATCTTCTCTTCATCTCATTTATCCAACTCATTAATTATCCGCAATGGGTGTTAAACATTGTATCTGTTACAAAAGCAACTGGGGGAATTTGACTTTATACTGACTAACATGACCTCAACCAAGCATTGACCAAACATCAACCAAATTTTTAATCATCGATCAACATGTGACCAATATGGAAAGAAGCAAACATGGCAAGTTTGCTTCTAATTAACTTGGACCTTACATCATGACGCACAAGCATAGATCAGGGACTTATCATCTGTCTTCTTTCGAAGGCCGACCAAAACTTGAGCCCCTTAATGCCTTACATCTTCGACCATTCTACTGTTAGTCAAGTAATCATTCACTTGATGTTTAACTTGAGCTCATCCCTTGAGCAACCCCCGTCAATCCTATTCCCTTCAACCCTTTTTCCCTACATTAGTCAACCCTTTTGTCAAGCATGAATGCTTTGTCCTAATAAAAGGGAAACCCTTAAACCTCTATAGTCAAGTCCATGACCAAAAATTCAGTCAAAAACAAAACATAAAATTGGGATGCCTAACCAAAGGTCATAAAATATAAAAGTAGACTGCTCCCTTAAAGGACAGCTACATCATTACTGTAATTACTAGACTGCTCCCTTGAAGGACAACTATTCAAAGACATTCAACCATACAAAGCAGAATATAGACCACTCCCTCGAAGGATGGCTATACCCAAATTTTTCTCCAAACAACACTCTCTTAGAAGCTTCCCGCATCGATCAACTTCACATATGACCAAAAAAACAAAACAACATCCCCATGTAGACTTCCCGCATTGATCAGTCTCCAAAAAAAAAAAAAAAAAATGACTGACAAACTATTAAGTCATGGACTTATCTATAGTCATTCTTAGGGTCACCTATAAAAGGGGCAAAGTTATCCATGCCAAAAAGGGTTAAGCTATCCTCACATCTCACATCATCAAACCTATTACCCAAACATACTCAAGGGATTTCGAGCTCACTTAATGTCAAGTGATTTGAATACTTCTTTAACATAAACAATGGTCAACAACGTAATGTATGAACGGGGCTTTTTTTTGCAAAAACCTTATCTATGCCATCATTATTGTCCTTGTCAATGAAAGAGCAACGCACCTTTCATTTCTTATACATCTTCATCACATACAACCAAACCCAACCAAACCAATTCAAACCAAAACAAACCAATAACATGACATCATGACATCATAAATCATCATAGCCCATTCACACTAGTTTCTATGGAAAACAATACACATGGAAAATATCGACCAAACTCAATTTATGTCAAGCATATACCATCACCAATATGGGAATGTGCTGAAGCATAAATATACTCATTTCATTTTTAGCATACCTCCATCACTAATATGGAAAATTGTTAGGAATGAAAAACCACATAACCAATGTTACAGAATACACCATCACATAATATGGAAAAGGCTGTAACATCATTATACATTCATCATTTCAAAGCATGTACCATCACACATATGGGAAATGTTAAACAACCCCAACCAAACCAAAACCCAACCAAACCAACCAAACCTTTTTCAGACCACTAACATTATCATAGCCTATTCACACTAGTTTATATGGAAACCAATACACATGGAAACTATCGACCACACAATTTATGCCAAGCATAAACCATTACTTGCTGAAGCATAAACATAATCATTTAATTTTTAGCATACACCATCACAAATATGGAAAATTTCTAGGGGTGAAAACTCACACAACCAATGTTACAAATACACCATCACATAATATGGAAAAGGCTGTAACATCATCATACCTTTCATCATTTCAAAGCATGTACCATCACACATATGGGAAATGCTAAACAACCCTAACCTGACCAAATGAACTTATCAACCTCTTTGACTCCTCCTCCCTTCTTGGGAGAACTACATTGGCCTGAGGCCCTTCAAACAAGGGCTATGTAGGCAACACTCAGTTGACACGGGGTCTTCTGAGGTTAGCTCAGCCATTCGCCCATTCATCTCCATATGACATCAGCCATTCGTTCATTCATCTACCTGATGGACAAACCATATAACCTTTAACCATGACTTAACTTAGTCAAATCCAGTCCACCACCTACCCTCCACTCTTCCCTTTTGGGGAGAAATACATTGGCCTGAAGCCCTTACAAGGGCTATGTAGGCAACACTCAGTTGACATGGGGTCTTCTGAGGTCAGCTCGGCCAGCCATTTGCCCATTCGTATCCCTAATGACATCAGCTATCTATTCGTTTGTTCGTCTACCTAATGGAAAAACCATATAACCTTTAACCATGATTTAACCTAGTCAAAAACCCAGTCCATAGCCTACTCTCTTCTTCCCTTTTGGGGAGAACTACATTGGCTTGAGGCCCTTCAAACAGGGGCTATGTAGACAGCACTCAGTTGACATGGGGTCTTCTGAGGTTAGCTCAGCCATTCCTTCGTCCGTCCATCTAATGGACCAACTATCTATACCAACCCAAACTCATGCCCAAACAATCAGCCCTGACACTGAATGAGTTACCTAAACTTCTCATGAGGCACATTGGAGATCACATACATCTCCTTGACCACAACACACAACTCTTGAGATCACTTATATCTCAACCCAACTCAACCAACAACCTTGGAGATCATGAATATCTCCTCAGACCACGACCACTTTTGAGACAACTTTGCCTTGGTTTTTTTGATTGCATATGCTACCTCACGAATAGTTAGCAAATTGTACGCAACCCATATTACGACCCTCACAAGTATTGGATTGTGCCCAAGTTGATCCCCACTACTTGTGACATTTTTGTGTTTTCCAGGAGCACTTCCCAAGCTCAGGATACTTGGAACATGATGACCAATTGGAGCTACAGCTTGGATCAAATGACCCAATCAGCTATGACTAAATGCTGGGGACCAGTTATTTCAATTTTAGCACTCCTTGACCTTTGACTGTGATAATTTGACCTATCTATCATGTGAAGTGGTATACGTGCAATCTCAACTTTTGTAGCATTCACATTCCAACTTCACCATACACATCCACTACCTATCAAATCGGCACCCAATATCAGGTTACTTTCCTTCGACTCCCACTTTGAGGGGGAACACCTTATCCCATATCTGGGGCAACTTACTCCTATTTTTTTCTTGCAGTTCATCAGAACAACCAATAGGACAAAAATGACCTTATCCCATACCTGGGGAAACTTACTCCTATTTTTGTCTTGCAGTTCGTCAAGAACAACCAACAAGACAAAAAGGGGCAAATGTAGACACCAAAATAGTGTCAACCCCCCCTTGGTCCCTTTCTAACTTCAACATGCCTAAACTATACTTTATTAATTTAAAATACTTATTTTAAATTAATCATCCCCCCTAGACACCTCACCTTGGATTCCTAGCTCTTAGACTATGTATCACCTATGACTAATCATAATTACCTATGACCTATTTCAACTCCCCCACTAATTCTCATGCCTATTAAATCCACCTTTGGACCGTTCACCAAATGACAACTAAAATTGGCAGATGGAGGAACGGGCAAAAGGCTAAAAATAGCCTTTTTACCCATTCTCTAGCCACTGACGTCGGTTAATCATCGGTTGACGCCAGTGGAATTGTCGACGTCGGTTGCTTAAAACTAAAGGCTAATTCTCTTGGGCTCGAAGGCTAATTTTCTTGCTCCCAGGATCCAAATTCTCTTGCTCCTCGACTCCTTGCATATCAAAGGCAGGCTTTAGGATGAGGCATCAACATTCTATCATCACACTCCAGGCTAAGAAACTCTGCAGAATTCACTCCACACTGGATTGAAACATTGCACGAAGTCTCCTACATCAGCCATAACAGGAACAAGTCTTCTACACTTTTGGTTCTCCACCAAGAGCTAAGTATTCTTTTGGTTTATATTTTAGTATTTTTAAAATGCATTGGTAGTTAGTCCATTGGCTATTTCTGAGTACTGTTGAGACCAAATTTGGCTTTCTTCTTAGAGAGGCTGAAAAGCCTTTCTTTTATCCCAACCCATTTTGACAACCTGTCCCCTACCTTCATCCTTCCTAAGACTTTGTCCATTATCCTGCATCCTTGCACAACCCTTTTGAATCTCCCAAACTATTTTATTGACCACAGACACACCCTAAAACTTGTCCAAGGCCCATTGCCCCTACCGATGTCAGCAGCCTAACCGACATCGACAACATTGACCAACTGATGACGATAGAATAATCAGCGTCAGTGACTGTGAGAGGCAGATTATAGGAATCAGGTATGCGTTATCTATTTATCTACTTTAGCCTTTCATCATTTCTCTTTCTAGCAACACTCTTTTGTCAAACAAGTGGACTGTCATCCCTCAAGGACGTCTTTGCACTTCTGGGATTGAGCTTTGCTTGGCAGTTCACCATATATCTATCTAACATTTTCTATGTTTGAGTCTTATTCTTTTCTATAGGTGTCATCCTCCATGGCCAAAGAAGAGCTCATACAATGTCTAGATATGGTGCGCAACTTCATCTGGGTATCATCTAACCCCTGACCCTTTACTTTTAGTTTCTTATTTCTTCTGAATGTAAAAAAGTGAAAGCGTAGAGAAACAACTCCATCATCGAGGTTTTAAATTAATGGCACAAAATGCAACTATATGATGCAACATGGAAACCACTATTTTAGATTCAATACCAATTCCCACATCTAAAGTTTTGAGGACGAATCTTTTTCTAAGACAAAGGGGATGTTATGAACCCATGATATCTCTTCTCTTTACTTTGTTAGTTTAGTAGTTGCTATGGACACATATGCTTTGTAAGTCATCTTGTGAGTATTTTGTTTTATCCCACATTCATGGGAAGTAGTTACTTAGATTATAATTCATATATAAGTAAGTGTTGAGGCCAATGAAGACATCCATGAATTATTTATATTGAGATTGCTCAAAGGAGGTTTCCCCCTTAAAGTAGTCTATGATTAATATAATCCATTAAGTGCTTCTTCTCATTTTATAATTCTATTATTTCATGCATTTTTATTGACGTATTGTGAGAGGATCCTCTCAACTAATAATTCAATTACAACACCTACCTCATTCCATGACTACTAATGTGGATGTACCCTTAGAACTGTTGCCACTTAGCCCTGCACTATGCCTCAGCCTCTCTACATCCTTGCTGGTCAAACCTCCAACTTATTAATTTGGTTTCAATCACTTCTCTTAACTCTCACTCAACATAAAAAATCACTCACTGAACTTGCACCTTCTTGACCGTCATCATTTTTCTCATAAGAGCAATAATTTAAGTGCCATGGATCAATTACAAATGAGCAAATAAATGCTCATTTGGCCTTTTATGGTCTCCTTTTTAGGGCTGATGTATGACCACTGATGGTCACTTAGTGACTAATAATTGTCAAACCTAACCTTCGATGGTTGACCTATTTAGAACTTTGACATAACAACCATAAATTCTCACCACTTTCAATAATTACCACCACCAACCATTGGAGTATACCTTCTCTACCAACTGAACAACCATCCACATAATCTTGACATTGGTCATTTTGGTCCAACTTTCAATTTTTTGAGATGACCTTACCTTAGTCATTTTTGATCGTAATGACTACTCTACCATATTTGCACATTTTGAAATTATGCTACCTTTTTTGTATTGACCAATTTTTATCTTTCTGGGATCACTTCCTACCTTGGATACCTATGAATAGATTAACCTTACCTAAGAGACTTACATTTATGAGTGTAACCATAATCACCATGCCTAACTACTATCACTTGGTCTACTTATCACTTGTCTTTTTAGTGCCAACCATGTTTTAGTACTACCTCAACTATGACATCCTAGTCTATGTGTGATATGTGATGCCATACTTAGTCATATTTTATGTGCATGTTTGTGCTTAATTTCCCAACCTCTCACCAACTTTATCACCCACTTAATTGCTTATCAAACCCACACCTAATTCCATTTTACCTAATCACTTCTTAATTTGAGGGGTAATACCTCCTCTCATATTTGAGGCAGTCAAACCTTTGACCCACCATCCATTTTTTGTCTTACAACTTGAAGATACAAACTATATAACAAAAAGGGAAAAAATGTAGACACTAGAAAATGACACACTACAATTCTAGATGTTTCAATAACCCTTAAATCACGCTAAGATCCCCTTGGGACCATTTCAAAACCTTTCAACTACCAAACATAAGTCACAATAGCTGATTCTACCATTTTAACTTTTCCCTCTCAACCATCGATGGTCAACCCTTAACCACCGATGGTTAACCTCAACCATCAATGATCAACCTTTAACCACCTCAAGGGTTAACTGCAACTCAAAATTTAGCTTGCTTTTCTATTAATAGCTATTTTATCTACCATTTTGCATAATCAATGCATGTTGAGATTAAATTTAGATAGCTTATTAGACACCTTGTTGAATTGATTATTCCACCACTCCCTTCCCTCTATATTAAGATAAAAAGAAGAGGTGAAAGGTGGGGTGAGAGAAATTCTTGTACAAGAGATCAGGACTTCTTGTGTAGGAATACTTTTTACTTTTAGTGATTAGGATAGAAATCAAAAGTGTTGCAACTCATCAATCAACAACCAAGATACTATCACTCTATTGAGATTGCTTCAGAAGATACAACAAGATTTTAGCCAACCTTAACATTCTTCAGACTATAAACAATAAAGATAAGTATCTATTCCTTATCTATATTCAACGATTAATTTTTGTGTGTCATTCCTTATGTCACTTTCCCTTTGTCTCACAAGTAGTATCCAATCTAGATTTACCTTCCAAAACCTTCCTACAACTTTCCTAGCCAAACTTATTTTCCTAAACTAGATCCCATAGTAATCACCAATGGTTTCCTAACCATTGATAGTTTGACCTAATTGTTGATGGTTTACTAATCACTGATGGTTTGATCCCAACTACCGATTGTCTCTGTCTATCATTTTCAATAGCAAGCTTATTTGACCTATCAGACCTTGACCAAATCCCATTTTTTGAGTTTTTGTATTATCACAGAGGATCACTAAATCTTTTGAACCACATTTGATTTACTTAGCATTGATATCTAATCATTTATTATTATAATTAGTCAAAATCACTTCTTGTATTTCATTTTAGTATCCTTTGTTATTTATGCAAACAATTTATCTTTCATTTTTAGAAGTTAATTATTTAAAAGTGTAGATTGATAACCTCTAAGGAAACTTGTGCTTCTTAGATATAGCTCATGCTAGGCAATCCATCCTACTATCTAACTAATCAACCATTTATTTAGTGGTTTCTTGTTTTTAGGTCATTCCTCCCCAAACAAAGAGGAATATCTATAACCATATGGATCAATGTGTGAAAAACATATCAGGTTATACCAACCTCACCCTTCTTTCAAGTTTTATAACTTTCTTTCTAAAGGAAATAAGAAAATTTTTAGTGGAACAATGTGTCCTAAAGTAGACCTAATGGAATTAGGTCTACATAAGACCTAAAAGTGAAATGAGGTCTAATAGAGTTATGATAGATGAAAAGGGACTAAATATCCATTTGAATCATGTTTATGAGATGTCCTAAGACCTATTCCTTGGTTGACCTAAGAGTTTAAGGGTGAGCAGTCGACTAAGTGGCATATGAACAAGGAATGACATATATACAAGGCAATATTAGGTCTATTTTAGAATGCATAGTGTAAGTGAATGAAATAACATATTGTTGAGTAGAAAGAGGTCTTGAAAAACATTAGAGGAGTGTAGAGGATCTATAATGAATATTTTATAGTGTGTCTACATAGTAATATCAAGTTTATATGACCTAATTAGTCTTGAAGATACCTAGTTAAGTGAAGAAACATAGAAGGTAGTTTGAGAGAGTTAAAGAGTGTGAAGAGCTAAAAAAGGTGATCATCATATATTGTGTGAGAAACATAGTGTTTTGAATGTGATCACATCAATCAAGTGGTTAATTTATTGTTGAGTCATTTAGGGTGTTGATGCCTCTTTACATGTTGGTGTTTGCTAAAGCTTAATTAAGTGGGTGCTTGACTAGTTAGGGTTGGTGATCCATGTGGAGTTGGTGCTTTACTAAAGATTGGTTTTTGTTTTATAGGACTATAATCAATTTTCATAGATCACTATTTTTTATTCCCCTTAAGGGTTTCCCACATATGTAATGTGTTATCTTGTTTCATGATTTTATATGGTTGCATATGCTTTACTATATGTTCATGTTTGTATGAATGGTTTATGCATGTTTAAGTGGTATTGAATGATTATTTTTAAGACACTGATTCATCCCCCCTCTCAGTGATTGTGCTTCCAATAGTGCCTTATAAATTTTTACCAATACCTCCACTGATATGAGCCATGAAATGAAGTTTATGAGAGCTAAAACCAATTGTGTGCTCCTCATATAAGTTAAACACATATGAAAATGGATCTAAAGTGGGGGTTATAACAAGTGAAAAAATAGGTGAATCAGATATAAAAGTTAACTCATGATATGGTAGATCTTAGTCTAAAAGAGCATCAAGAGGATGCATACTAGAATTAAGAATAGGTAATGCATTGTATGATAGAGTAGTATCAATGGAAGGGGTGTCCAAAATGTTAATATTACATTTCAAGTGCTCAGAATCCTAGGTATAAAGGATTCATAATAGAGAGTGATGGTATTTTATGGTACAATAGTAGGATATATGTGATTGATAAAGAGAATTAGAAGAGCATAGTGCTAAAAGAACTGTACAATGCCCCATATTCAGGATATCCAAAAGTAACCAAGCTCACCTCTGAGCTTAGACCAATGTATATACTTGATTTAAAATGATAAAGTATATATGCATATATATATTTGTATATATACACATATTTTGATATATATATATTCTTGTATCTTGATTCTTAGGGATTTAATAAGAGACTGTATACACACACACACACACATATATATATAATATACACACATACATATATGTGTATACACACACACATATGTATATATACATACACACACACATATATATACACACACATAGATACACACACAAACACACACACGTGTGTGTGTGTATACACAAACACACACACACACACACACACACACACACACACACACACACACACACACACACACACACACACACACACACACACACACACACACACACACACACACACACACACATGTATGTATATACTTGTATTTGATTATAAGACTTTAATGGGTGACTTATGTATTACATTTAAAAAGATGAAGTTACTTATTTAGGCAAATTGTAGGTTATGGTTTAGATTGGTTTTATTTAGATTTAGATTCAAATGAAATTATACATATAGTGCAAAAATTATGGTTTAAACTGTAGGCTATGTTATTAAATCCTATATTATTCATACTTGTTTATATATAGATTTGGGAACTTTTTGTGTATTCACTTTGTGTAACCCAGGTATGGGTAGATGAATAAGCAATATGCAATTGGATTTATGCATTAGAATGTACCAAAAAATTATTATAGTATTCATGGTATATTTTAGTTATAATTCTATTCATTATAATTATGAACTTGGCATATATTTGGATATTATTGTGTATTGTTGTTTTCTAGATTTGACTAAAATGTGTAAGAGTTTGCTTAGTCCATAGAGGAACTGGGTATACGTGTTAAATTTCATGTTTTTCATAGTTTTATTCATCCAATTCTAAGTTATTATATTAAAAAAATAAGTTGGGTATTCAACAATGTTTTTTTTTTAATAAATAATACCTGAGTTGGATATAGGCAACTGTGTATTTATATTTGCTCATATGAACTAAATTTAATTAGTAAAACTTAAATGGATTGATTGGATTTAATTGATTAAATAGTTTTTGTGAATAAAGGAGTAGCTATGTTTGATTATATAATTTTGTGTCTTTTATTTATCAAGGGCAAATGAAATTTCTTAGTTTAATGAAAAAGGTTATGGGGCCTTTGTTTGTGAACTAACTATATAATTAGTGTATATAGTATACTCTAAGATGAATAACAGTGGACATAATCTTAGTAGGATAATGTATGTTAGAATAAAAATGATGTAGAGGGGGAGGGGAATCAGTGTTCAAAACCTTTCTTATCAATTTTACTTAAATAATCATGAACTATTCAAATAAGCACATATATCTAGCAAGCATAAGCACCTATTCACATAAGCATGAAACACAAAAACACATTAATATGTGGGAAAAACTCAATGGAAAGAAAAACCAATGATATATATAAATGGGCTATATTCCTATAAGATAAACACCAAATTTAGTGAAGTACCAACTTCACTTGGAGCACCAACCCCAACTAGCTAAGCACCAACCCAGCTAGGCTTTAACAAGCACCAACTTGAAAGGAGACACCATTACCCTAGATGAATCAATATAAAATCAACCACTTGAAGCCTTTTATCACATTTATAACACCTTATTTTTCATACAACATATGATTATCACCTTATTTATCTCTTCTTACTGTTTTATCCCTCTCAAACTACCTTTTAGGCTTCTTTGCTCAATTAGGTCTCTTTCAAGACAAATTAGGTCATTTGACCTTGATATTCATATGAAAAAACATGGTCAGATATTCATGAAAATTACTTTATACTAATTTTATGGTCTAAAAGACATTATTCTACTTAAAAATGTGTTATATCATTCACATCCTCACTTGCTTACTATGATAGGCCTAAACTTACCTTGTATTTATACAAGTCTCTTATTCATATCCCTCTTGATCAGCCATACAAACTTGAATAATTTAATTACCCTTTAAATAGGTATTATAACATATTTCATACATGAATCAATCATTTAAACAGGTTAGTCACAACATATAAGACCAAAACCTCTTTTAGGCCTTAATGAGACCTAATTCAATTAGGCCTTCATTAGCACATGTTACCCTTTGATCTCTTTGAAAAAATTTAAAAATTTACACATGATAGGAAAATATCATATAAAAATAAAAAATACCTATGATAAGATCATCTAGGTTCAATAATACTTTTTAGAGCGAACCACCACTTGAAGCACACTATTTATACTATTCATAATCAAGCCTTCTCATACACAAAAAGTCTATCTTGAACTACAGAAGATTAAACACAAATTAGATAAATATACATGGAAATAAATCTCATGAATATAAACTTTATGAACTTAAAAATATTACCATGTGATTTATACTTCACAACTTAGGGCAAAAGGAATCAAAACCTTCTTTGTAAATAACCCACTTAGAACTTCCAGAATACTCCAAACCCCAGTCATGAACAACTTGATCTTAAATAACTAAAATAACACTTCCCATGAATAATTATACCTTAAAAATATCCTTTTAAATTTATAAACCAATCTCAAATACAATAATTATAAGTTCTAATGTCAAATATTGGTCTTGCAGACCAATCTTTTGACCTTAATACACATAGTTAATCCAAAACCAGACAAACCAATTTGGGTTTAACATTTCAGTCACTTTCACTGACTATAAAACATCATAAAAATATTGGATAAGACATAAATTTCCCAAATAAATAAATAATATATATTTTATACTTCAACTCAGTGCATAGAGCCTCAAACTCATTACTTCAACTTACTTATAACTACCAGTTTACCTTAAAGCATAGTCATGGTGACAATGACCTTCAACACTTGTATGACCATTTATAGAGACTTATAATGCATTTAGTTGATCCCATGAAATAATTATACCATTCTTAGATAGAAATATAATATGGTAAAATGACAATATTGCTATTGTAGACCAATCTCATAATCTTATATCTCACTGTCTCATCTGAACTAGACAGGTCAATTTGTGAGTTTTTTTTCACTATAACCACTAAAATTAAATTTTTTTACCAAACACGAACATGTCTTATAATTTTTTAATAAAATATCCATGCACTTGGTTTCATCACTATTTCATGATAACACATTCCTAATCATCTTCTCACCACTGCTTGGGTTTCTCACTATTTCAATTTGGAAGAATGTTTTAGAATACTTAAGGGCTAAAACCTACCTAGAAACATTCATGGACATGAGTATCAAACTTAATCCTCCATCTTTTTTCATAATTTAATTTGGTCAACTCTAACTACTACAATAAATCTCTAAGAAATGTGCACTTTCCTAAAGAGTCTACTCACACACCTAGCAACTCAATCACACTTGGAGGTGCCTGGGAGAGTTGAAAATAACCCCCAATATCTTGTATATTAATTTAAGACCATTCTAATATATTTTGAGTAATATCTTTCACATTAGGTCATTGTTAGGGTTTTAGAGAGATTTAACATAGGTTTTGGTGTTAACGATTATTCATAAAAGATTGCCCCTTAAATCCAAAACCAATGGCTATAGTTATTCTCTAGGACCCTTCCCAATCTCTCCTTAATATATCAGGTTCCCATGTAGGGGTTACACTTTTTAATGAACACCTAAAAGTCCTTAGGTTTACATGCCTTCATTTTGTGTACTCAAGAGACCTCAAAACCACTTTTCATGCCTTCATGTAAATCATGACCTCAAACTACTTTAACACACTTTAAAAAACATACATAAACTCTAAAAATTCTTAAATAAGCTCAAAAACTCTAAAATATGATCATGGCCCCTCATTAGGCCACAATCTTCTCTTTGCTCTCTAGACCTTGACCTGTAAATCACATTAGGCCTTGAAACTGACCTTCATGCCTCTTTCCATGTGTTATCCACCTCACTCACATACTAAATCAACCTATCTTATGCTCAAATAGTGTCATACATCATTCATATGCCTTGAAAACATATCATGATGCCTTATTAGGCCATACATGGCCTAGAAATGGTCCATTTACAAACTTGATCTATAGGTTCTATCCCTATAGGCTCACCTTGAGACTCTCATGAGTGATCCAATACATCAAATGCATTCTCAAGCAACCTTATAAATCCATTCATGCATGTTTTCACTCATCTCATCAAGACACCATACTCATACCTTCTCACAAGGTCTCTTCATGCTATGATGAGTGCCATTACTAGGCTTCTCAAGTACTTGAAACTTGACAACTAACCTTGAAACAATTTTAAAATTATCTACACTTCTCTTGCATTATCACATAATGCCAAACAACCTCTCACAATATTGTGCTTACTTCACCAAACTTCATTATGCACACCTTCTAATAAGGTCTAGACTAGACTTTTCAAGACACCTTGTACTCAAGAAAGAGTACTCAAAATGATATAATGCTCACTTGACCTGAACATTGACATCAACCAATAAAATAATCATTATGTTACCTTGAAATTCTCTCTCAATAGAGAGATATTAGGTTGCCTTCAAATTCTCTTTTGTCACATGGCTTCCTTGTCACATCAAGCACATGAGCTCATACCTCAAAGTCCACTCACCATGCATCTTCACCAGATGCACCTTGACATCAGTGACATCAACCTTGACATCAATGATGAAACTTCTCAATGTTGCATAAAATAAAGTATTTATAATGAATTTGTGTGTGTGAATTCATATATTCATATTCATATATATATATATATATATATATATATATATTAATACATACAATTATATTATGTATATATGTGTTATTATCATAATAGTGTGTAAATGATGCTTTTTTATATTTGGTTAGTATAAAAGCATTAAAATATTATATTTAAGAGTTTAAATATAAATCATTTATGATGTTTTGGACTGGATTTTGTTATATGTGGATTATGAACAATTTATTAAGCCTATGTTATAATGTTATGTCATGGAGAAATAATATTATAAGTTGCTTAGTGGTTTAAGCAACTAGCATTCTATATAATCATTATTCAAATGGTATGTTATATTAAGGATTATTTTTGGATTCTATTTATTATTTGTAATAAACTAGATGTATGGATTCATTTCACTTTATTTAATGGACTAAATGAATGTATGTGATGTTTCTGTACTTGGCATAATTTTGATTAGCTAAAGTGAAATATTATTAATGAATCTATTTAGTTTTAATATTATTATTTATTTTACCAAATCTTGAATTTATGACCCTAAATAAATAATGGATGAATTCCACTGGCTTAATTATCACCATTAATGTAATATGAGGTGTAATCTAATGAAGTGGTGTGTATGAATTTGATTGATCCTAGAGATCATTTATTATTAAAAACTTTGGCCAAATTAATGTTTGATATACATTATCATTTTATATGTTGATATAGTTTTCATATTTGTGTGATATCATATTAGAATGGATGTTTTTATGATACACATTATGTATTAGATATATTCAACACATAGGTTATGGTTTGTTACTCTAGATTCCTGCACCATCATTATATACACATCCATGAAGGGAGGGTCATCCCCTTTTTTTGGGGATAGTGAGGGCAATCTATGGTCTGTTGTTGGTATGAAAAAGCACTCGGATGATGCTCTCCCTCTAGCTGGAGTACTATGATTAAGACTACACTTGAGATTATATATTGATACTTGAGTCATGGAAACTCTTGAGTAATGGAGAATCTCCTCTCTATGGAGATTTGTATCATATTTTATCATTTGAGATATTATTATGTATTTCTAAAATTTTTAATATTTATGCATTATACTTTTAAAGTAGTGGCTATAATGTTGTATCAGTTATGGATAGATTTGTACTATTTTATTTATGATTAGATGTAGTTTTTATGGTTATTTAGTATTGTTTATGATTATCATATCTATTCATGGTGATCTTTAGCTAAGTTGATTAGCTATAAACCTATTGGTTAACTAAATTAATATATTTAATTAAAGATCACTAGTTAGGTTTATCTGGTGAAATCTATATGATGAATATGTGTAATTAGTTTTAAAAAATAAAATTATTTATATATTCTAGTAAAACCCAGTGGGGTTGTTACATGTGATTGGCCCATATAAAGGTGGCATTTATTAATGGTGGTGATATTAAATGGTAATGGAATTAAATGTTCACTTATCCTATTCTAAGCCTAGAGAAGTATGACAAAACACATTTAATATAATAGTTAATCTATGTTAGATTAATATAAGGTAAATATAGAATATTTCACCAACACATTGGTCTTTGGGTTGTTAGGTGGAATATAATTAGGAACATAAGTATTTATTAAAGGAGGTGTAGGTACTCTAGGTGGAGGCTTAAGAAGATTGTTCTCATGAGGAGAAGTACCCTCACCACCTGATGTATAAGGAATATAGTCAATCAATGGAGATTATTTATTTAAATCATTCTTGTTCTTAATATTATATTGCATCTTTTTTGATTTTTTCAATAAAATCATTATAATTCTTGTGTTTTGTCTGTTTATGGTTTTGAACCAATCTAGGATTGCTACCCTACATGGATCAACCTCTTCTTCATAGTCAGGATATTCATAGATTGTATTTTCATTCTCATAAGATAGATCAATTTATATTTTATCAACAAGGAGTTGTGTTTTGGTATAAATATTAACCATATAAGGATTAACATTATTGGAAATTATGATTAATGTATGGAGAGGGGTAAGATGTGAATTTTAAAATCAAATTTGGAAGAAGATGATCAAACCTTGGATAACCTCTGAATAATGTAGGACCTGAAAGCCATATGGGAAGTAAGGTTTGATCAAGCATATAAGGAAACAATGAAGATATGAAAATTACATCTAAAATCAATAATGACACCCTAAGAAAATGAGGGTTTATAAAACCCTAGGTTATATGTATGTGAGTTCTAGGGTTCACCATTTATGTTTATCCTAATTTGGTTTTAATCAAAATTGACTAAAAAAATTGCATTAATGAATATATCTAAAAAATATTCTAGTAAAGTACATAAATAAGATATACTCTAGTGTCTAAATTGGAAACATAAATTAAGTGTAACATAATAATTATAATTATAATGTAAAAAAAAGTAAATGAGCTGGAATGAATACACCATGACTAATTTTTGGAAATTTGAATCTAAATTTGGAATGTGCAATCTCTCTTACTACATGTGTGCAGTGTATGAGCTACTTAGGAAACATTATCACATGTAAAGTGATCATTGAGTTTGACTAGGTAGAATTTTTGTTAGGTAGGTTCACATGTTGATTCTATTTGAGAGCACCAAGTTTGATCTATGAATACTTTCACGACTTGGGATTTTTATAATTATTTCATTATTTGATGTTGTTCCTAACTATATGTTTACTTTCATATTTTACTAAGAAAATATATGATTTTATTATTTATTCCTCTTTAACCTAGTTAGACACTCATAAAAAAAAGGATTAAACTCCATGGTGGGATTAAAAAAATGTATCCTACACATTATATGCAAACATCTACATAGTTATAAGTATGTATAAATGGAATATCTCAATCAAGGGTTTTTAACTTCCTCTTCCCTATAAGTGACGATGAGACAACAAGAACAGTTAAAAATTCATTTGGTACAAGATGGTAATGAGAGACTAAAGCAAACAAATATGTCATAAGTATGTAATATATGAATTAATGAGGCTCAACTTTAAGTAGGAGGAATGCTGAATCTTAGGGCTTGACCAATGTATTCTCTAGGATCTATTCTTTGATGGACTCTCTAATTTATGATTATTATTTGAATTAATATGAATTTATATAAATATCATGTGTTGTCACTCAATTTTTCACCTTTGGAGAGGTAGTTCAAGACTACTCTAAATTGAGTGGAACATAGGATTACCCCTAGACCTGTGGGTTATCTATAGAAAGGGTAAACATCTAGATTGAAGGGACAACTCCCTTTATTTATCTATTTAAGATCATCACTTATACTACTAGCTTGTTAAAATGAAAAGGGATAGAGAGAACATGAAAGAAACCTAACCTAATGAGGTGATGTACCGAGTTAATATCCAAAAGACTTCCATGAAATTCCACTATGAAAAGTGATTCATAAAATTGAATTCACCATCAAAGGTTTTTCTAACATAAGTATTTCAACATGGAGGTGATATAAAATGTACTTCCAAAGGTGGATGAACAAGAGGTTTTATTTTAGACACTAGTGTTCTTATTCATACTTATATACATATAAGGACACTAACTACATTTCATGTGACCTGTTAGAGGCTAGACTACTTACACAAAACATGAAAGATTAAAATGAACACAAGGATATATGATTATCACTTGTCATTTCAAACCATCAGGGATTCACCATACCAGATGTGTATTTTTTTACAAAGCCAAAAGTGGTTGCTTATCAAATAAATGTGAAGAGAGAGAGAGAGAGAGAGAGAGAGAGAGAGAGAGAGAGAGAGAGAGAGAGAGAGAGAGAGAGAGAGAGAGAGAGAGAGAGAGAGAGAGAGAGAGAGAGAGAGAGAGAGAGAGAGAGAGAGAGAGAGAGAGAGAGAGAGAGAGAGAGAGAGAGAGAGAGAGAGAGAGAGAGAGTATTACAAGAAGGGTAACAAGTGTCCATGTGAGTTAAAATAAGAAATAGAGTTATGAGATAGTAAAAATATACCTCCAACTCCATATATCTAACTCTTTAAGAATATCCAACCTTCCAAATGGCATATGGGTTACAAATTAGCTTGACACATTGACTAGTTTCTTGAAAACTACCCTTCTTTGCATGAAAGGAGTGAAAAATGAAATTTATAATAATTACATCACCATGAAATGATATTATAAAAATAATTTTACATCTTATATTCCTTAATAAACTCTTTTATCTGATATTTCATCATTTATGTGCATAAGTGTCTTGAGACTCTTCATTTCCCATGCCTAACTTGGTCCAAGTGGCCTAAAAACTCAAGTTAATATTATTAAAGTCATTATATCTAAATTTATGGTATTAAAATATTTTATAAAGATTAAAAAAAAACCATTTTTGTTCTTTTAATAACTCCCAAGAATTTTCTTTGCTCCTTAAGCTCTCACTAGGCCTATTTCTTTTGTAGTGCTAAAAACATGTAAACCTCATTATGTAGGAAGTTGTATAGATGATAAATAGAAAATAATGGCCTATTATAGGACCCATTATGAAATTAAATATCCATGTCAAATTTAATCTTTATATTCTGAGTGGAAACCCATTTTTTCTACCTTTTCTCTCTCTTGAATTAGGCCCCAAGTAGGCCTCCTTACATAGAACCCTATTTTATTTCTCTAGAGTTCTGCCACACATGTGAAATCACCCAAAAGTGTATTATTAAACTTTAATATTATTTCACCAACCTCCATGTCAATTTTGAGGTCTTGAGACCCTATGAAAGTATGCAAACCAAGAAATCACCTTGTCACATAGTCTCATTTTGAGCATGTTTAAGACTACCTTGGAAAAAGGGCTAGGTTTAACAACCTCCAGAATATATTGTGTAGTTTTTTGGACTTGGATAGTTGGGAAAAATAATAAATTATTTCATCTAATGATTTGGAATTTACCCCATTCTCATAACACCTATAAAACACCAAAAATCATGAAAGATAAGGCATTTTTGATAGTCCACAAAGGTGACATCAGCACCAAAGTACATGCGTATAAACTATTTGGAGTCCTAAAAAACATAAAATAGGTTTTAGGATCAAATTATGTCATTATATGTGCATTATAGGTCCATTTTACTTATCTGGTCACTATTAGGGTTTTAGGAGGGTTTAAGACCTATTTGGGTCTTAACGATTGTTCATAAAGAATAGTATGCCAATTAACCTCATTCAACTTAGAAACAAATATTTAATGACCTCATAAAATATTAAATTTATATCATATTCCCATGAAAAATGTGAGAAATGGTGTGAGTGTCTAGATTTGTTCCTTAGGTAGTAGTCCTCATGTTTCTTGAGCTCAAGATAGGTCTAAATTGGGGTTTGGGCATCAAAACTTAATATCACTACTAAGATAAGTTAAAAAACCTCAAAAATAATATTTCACATGGTTATTAATTATTTTTAAGTGATTACCACTCATATGCATGCATCTGGTATATTGGAATGAGGACTTGGGTTTTAAAGCTTGTTACCTCCTTTCTAGCCCTCAAGGGCATTTGTATAAAAATTGAGTTTCTTGTATAACTTGAGAGTGTATTGAAATATTATGTATGTATGTGTATTTAATAAATGTCCCTCCATGGGGTTTATCATACTTTTTTATGCTTTAAGGTCCAAACAGACCCCTTGATCTCATGACTACCCCTTGCCAATGGAATGGGCAAGGTTTGAGGCAAAACTAGGTATATACAATGATTATGCGGATTTGAAATGACCATGTATGATTTGTAACACTCATGACCACCATATGTACCAAATTAAAAGGTGTTATTGTGCCTATAAAACTCTCAAAACACCAATCTCTCTCATGACTAGCTGTAGGCCTATGTGTCTTGTGGTTCATTAGGTCCAGGCTGTGTTCTGACCTTACCCTCCTTATATTATATTTAAGGTTTCAAAAGTGATATTTATTATATGGTGGAAACCATTATCAAATTACCTTCACCATTTTAGACCTATTCATAATCTTTTACCTTTCTCAATCCAAGCAAAAGATCATAATGAACAAGCATACCTATAGTTTATCTCTTGACTATGTTTTGACCTTACCCTAGTTTGATCAGTATTATTCATGTTTCCTTTGATTTAAAATAGATATATGCCCCTTTTTGTTAACTTAGATATACCTTAGTGTCTTTTCAACATTTCTTCTTTTCCTTCAAGCTTAAATTTAGTCTACACTTGGAGTAACATGTAGGTAGCTATTTAGAGTCATGACCATATTAGGTGTTTAAACCTCCATATTTTATACCAATGACTTCTTAAATGGCCTTTTAACTTATTTTAAATCTTATTTAGGTTTCAAACATATTTCAAACATACTCTATCACTTTCCTTAGGACTAAAAATGGATTAGTCTTTCAAATAAGCATGTAGATGGCCTTTTGGGATATTGACTGCATACTATGTGTTTGGAATTTAATATCTCATCACTGATCCTCCTTTAGATATTTAAAATTGTATTAAATTACAATTTAGGCTTAGAAAATCTCTTAATTTTACTTAGACTCTTCTCCAAGTATGAACTTTTAGCCCACACCTTATTAGTCTAGTTGTAGGTGCTCATTGGGATGTATATAGAAATTTCAATATCTTGAACTCAGTTTTTTCAATTTACATAATGATTTAATGATATATACCAAAGGATTTGATTCCATATGTATGTAGAGTATATTAAATCCTTCTTACCTTTTCAAGTAACTTCTCTCTTATCTTCTATATAGAGTACTATAGGTGTTTTAAGACTGTCAACTTAGTTTCCCTTAGTCTCTTGATTATCCAAGTGACTAGGTATTTTCATATTATCTGTGAGTTATCTCATATTATATTACAATAAAATTTACATGTTTTATATTGTTATAGTGTTGATTGGACATTTATTTATCCAAAATGAGGACCTATAGCCTAGGGCCTATAGGTCATTACTTGCTTTGTATAGGCTACAAAAACACTTCCTTAAGTCGTACTTTTCAACACTATCAAGTAACTAATCATCTTCTTGTTACTCCTTCAAGGGATATAAAATATTATGATAATGCCTCACATCACCTTAAACTCACTTGAATGGTCTATATGTATTGCACACACAGTCAACCAATGCATGGGGTTTATGAGTTGTTTTGGAGCATCTAAGCCATTTATGTCACTTGATGATGGTAGTGAGGCAGTCATAGAGACATGAATGTATGAGGAGATGTATAAAATCTTGCCCATAACTATGAGCATCCTCAACTCACTTATATAGTTTGTACAACTACATATAAAAGAAACACCTGTGACTTCTCATTAGAAGGTGTTCTTAGATTTCTACCTTTCATCTTTCTATACTTACAATAGTGCAATATGGTCTCAAAATATTACACCATGATACAGTACTGGTGCTTGAGAGAAATTAGAAATCAAACCTATAGTAGACTATTCAACACAAACTATGTTTCCTAAGATTAATCACACTGGAAGAATATGGACAAAAGACACATATTAGACAAAAACACATGAACTCCATGAAACTAAGGGATATTCCATGAATTATGAATCATTATAAACCTCTTAGAGTGACCACCATGAAGACAAAATAGAAACTTGTAGCAGGATCCACTAAAACAACTTGTTCATCAAGACACATTTTTTCCAAATGAAAGCACCTCATATAGATGATTTTGATGATGAAACCACCATTGAAATGAGATCCTTGACCTATAAAATAATCCCTCAAAACCATTCTTTTCTATCAAATTTTGAGGTGGAGAAAAAGATGAAAGAATAGACCCCTCTCGGATGGACAGGCCATAGTGACCTACTGTCACTCTTAGCAATTTTTGATAAATAATAATCCATCAATATAAAACCAATGAAAATTATTTCAATCTTAATATGACCCCTAATAATGGTCAACAAGTTTTAGCTCCTAACTCTCTTTCTCTCTTGTTTGTACCATTCAGTTAGAATTTGCCTTCCTAAGTTTATGAAGGCAGTGATGGAGGAAAAGAGTGATTGAAGTGTCATTTTGACTTGAAACTTGTTCCAAAGATTTGAAATGATATTAGGGATCCAAAGAGACACCTCCAAACTATTTATAACTAAAAATTGATCTTGCAAGGTTTTACAAGTACTTGTAAAGTGTCCTTTTGCCATGTTTAAGCATTGAACTACATATGCTATCAATCTATGACTATCTTTGAACATTATCTGACTCTGTTTATAACACCAAGTATGTTGTGAATCTTCTTAAAACATTTTATTCTTAGAATGGTATGTTCAACTCTTCCACATGGGCTAAAAGGTGGCCAAAATGTGATTTTTACATATGAGAGTCAAATAAAAAGTTAGAGCATGATATTATGATATTAATGACATCTAAATAACATTTTATAATGACCCTAGAACAAACTAAACCTCTGACCATGTTTTTACTATTTTAATACCTTGTACTTGACCCATAGGAATAGACAAGTGAGGACAAGACCAAAACTTGGACAATGATAGACAAGGGAAAATATGACCATATTGAACTATTTAAGACCATAACAATACCATGGAAAACATTTGACAACCCTATGAAGTTTCAACCTATAAGAGGTGACCAATTTTGACTTGAAGTCAAAAATTTGGTCAACATTCTTAACAAATCATAGGGGTAGCATGCCTGCAATGCTAATGGACCAATAGATTTCTCCTTCCATTGGGAAATAGAGTCACTCTTATGATAAAATAAAAAACTATAATGCCTTTTAAAGACTTAAAATTCATACCAAACATAAGAAAAGAAATAAATACACACTATGCTCAAAGCATTTAGGGAAAACACACACAAAAGATTGAAATAACACACTTAACCTACTATATATAGACCTCAAAACATAGTTGAGGTGATGAAACACTTCTTGCTTCAACTAAGATAAAAAGGAATGTTCCTTGAGTCATAACTAATCCATGAGAATAAGTCACCACATGATGGATGTTCATCAAAGAAAATTTGTTGGTGAAGGTGATCAATGTTGGAAAATTAGAGTTCCTATGGTGATTAGTATTTTCACCATGTGGTAAATAAGTTGGTTGTAACAACATATATCGTGGCATATATGTTGTATGTATGTGAATAATGATTTATATAACTCACTCATGTATTTAGGAGTAAGGAGATTATAGTGGGGTTGGTAGTTGAAATAATCTGATAATTTATAGGAGATATATTCCTATATATTTAATAGTCTTTTACAAAATAAAATTGTATTATTTGACAGATAAACAAAATATTGTGCTCTACACATTTGAGCCTTCGACTATTCACTAAAAAATTATATAAAACCCATCAGTGGTATTAGATCAGGTTCCACCTTGGACCTCTCTACAATTCAGTCTTATTATTCATTGTTATAGGTATAATCACTGGGGGGGTGAATTAGTGAGCCTAGATATTTCAAATTTAGTTCTAATCCTTTCAAACTCTTAATTAGAAAATAAATACATTCATGAGGCATACACATCATTCATAGCAATGAATAATAAAGACAATGCAAGATCAAGCACATAACATGTGACATATGTGGGAGACCCTCTTGGGGAATAAAACCCACTGGAACCTTCAATTAGACTATTATCCTATAATAATAAGAACTAATTTATACTAGCTGTAACTGATCAAGGAACTACAATCCCTATTTAGTGAGATTACAATCTCACAAGTTGATAAAAACTTGTCTCCTTGAGACTTTCTCAAACTTTAACTTGTGCAAACATTACTAAGTATGGGGACCATTGCAATATGCCTAGAAGGCTAACTTTTCATAATCATAAATTTTGCCTCGCTTACTCACATGTTCTCAAATTTGGACCATATGATCTCCTCACATAGGAGAATATAACCATGTGATGAAATTTTCCTAGAACACTCATAGGTGTGAGATATATCCACATTAAAAATTCCTTCTCAAAATATTTTGTCATGGAGTTGACTATGCTTATAACTTGTCTGGGAGGCCAAATTTTCTCTTGCATAAATTTTGTCATGCTTCAGTGCATGATCTAAAATTTAGCACAAATAAATATGCACAAAATTAAATAAACCCATATAATCACCTTCTCTTAAAACATCTACATGCGCAAGATATTCCACCATTAAAATTATTACTGGACTCTTCTTTCCATATTGTAAATTTGGCTAAGTATGGGAAAACACTATCAAAATGCCTGGAAGCCAAACTTTGTACTTGAATTTATTTTGACACACTACATCGCATGACCTAAAATTTAGCACATAATAACTAGGCATAATAATTAATAAACCCATATGACCATTTCATCCTTACTCGTGGTAATGGTGACATCATAAAATTGACTACTCATATTTTTAACCATTGAACCCAAAGTTTCTAGATGAAAACAATGGACAACCAGATGAATTCCACTTATGCACACAAGCACTCAAAGCATAAAAAACATATTAGTACCTATTGAATATCCTCAATACATCATACTCATCCCTAAACATCTCTAACCATGCCAAAATAGAATATCAACCAAGCATACTAGGATAAACATATTTCACATTTTGTCATTGTCACATAGACTATCAATGCACTTCATCCACTCACCTGGACATCTTCATGACATCACCATGACATTATTGACAATACTCTAACATTCACAAGAGCATTGGAGTCAAGACCATGTCTAATGACCTTACCATTGGAAATAATTTCTTTCTTTGTGGTAGTGGTAATATAGTGATGACCACTATAGGTCCTTTGGTATTCTAATTTTTTTATAAATATACATATTTTTAGTTTACTATGTATAAATATATATTCCATTTTTAGTTTTTAGATATGACTGTACAAAGCTAAATAGGGTTATAGAGTATCTATTTTAGTCTTTGCATTATTTAGTTTTGTAGATATTTATTTAAGGATTTGATTCAAGTTTGTTTTGGCATCAAATTCATTTCAGCATTGCTTCTTCAAACTTGATAAAGGATTCATCGAATCTACCTCCACGTAGTTTCATTAGATTCCTCCTAGATCCATTCTAATCTTTGTACTTGACATTGTATTCAAATCAATGATTTTACAAGGAAAATAAAATCTATTACACTGTAGACTAGAGTCCTATCTACCTCAACCTAATCACCTGCCACCATTGATCTTAGCTTTACCTCACTTCATTTAGATTCACCTTCATCGATTCATGGCATATTTTTGTTGGATGTTCAAATGGCCTGGTGACTCTAATTATCTCTCCTTTGTTCTGGATAAATGTCTATATTCTTTTATTTTGAGACCCAAAACCAAGTCATATTCTACACCTCAACGAGCTTGAAATTATATGCTCTTCTTCTCTCAGTGATAAACTGTAAGCTCCTTTTCAATCTCCATAACTCTAGCCACATCAATGTCATCTATTCATAGTTATCAATCCCCAAAGGCTCACAACATTTTTCTCCATCGTATATCAATTTATTTAAGTGCAAATTATGACTTTTATTCTCAATATGGTCTCCAAATGACTCTGTCTTTCTCTCCTTAGATATGTCATACAGCTAGTCACCTCCTCCAAATGGTGTTCATCTATAGCTTGGGTTGATTCTGAATCCATGACCTTCATTCTCTATTATCCATGACACCATCCCTCAAGTTCATTATCGAACAGTTTGGTAGATGCAACAACTCTTCCTTGATATTTTACACAACATGGGTCTCCCGGATCCTCATCTCTATAAATATCTCCAAGGCCGAACTACATTCATTGATTCATATTTATAAAATGGTGATAAAATTTTAGGTTTTAAGTAATAGTTTTCATTGTCTAGTTTTAAGGTTTATTCGTGATGTTGTTTAGTGGTATTTGAGTTAAGTTTTTAGGCCATGGTTTTACCCAATTCCATCCATCACCCTCATTTCCTTACCATCCACAAAGTTAATATGTTTCTTTTTAATAGTTTATTGAGTCTTTGTTTTAGTTTTCTTTTTTAGGTAATAAGTTCCATGGTTTTATAAAAAAGCTTGTGGTTTGTCTAAAACCATGTTTTTTTAGTTATCATGAGTGATTTATGGTTTTTTAAGTCTTAGTTATGCTTAATTTATGTTTTAAAGTTTTTTAAAAAAATTTTAGGGTGGAATTGTTGTTTAGTATTTTTTATTTTTATTTATGTGTTATTAGATTAGTAATTTTTGTGTTTTTTATCATCATAGTAATAGTTTTTTTAAATGTGTCCTTCGTTTTTAGTTAGTAGTCTAAAATTTATCAACCTTTGTTGAAATTCTAAAATAAATCCTTGAGAGGCATGTTTTTTAAATAAATTTATGTTCAAAAGACATTTTTTTCCTCTCTTAAATAATTTTCACAAATTTTTTATTGAATGTATTTTTGGGTGAACCCGACATCCAAATGCCAATCTTATAGGAGAGAAATATAGTGATGTGTAGTTGTCACTTCTTTCCCCATGTGACCTCTGAGGGAGGGAATGTTAGGAAATTTGAATTCCCATGGCAAATAGTCTTTTCACCATGTGGTAAATAAGTTGGTTGTAATAACATATATCTTGGCATATATGTTGTATGCACATAAATAGTGAGTTATATAACTCACTCACGTATTGAGGAGCAAGGAGATTATAGTGGGATTGGTAGTTGGAACAATTTCCTAATTTATAAGAGATATTATTCTTATATATGTAATAGTCTTTTTCAAAGTAAAATTGTATTGATTTGATGACCATACAAAATATTGTGCTTTACACATTTGAGCCTTCGGCTCTTCACTACAAAAATGGGATAAAACCCATCAATCAAAGGAATTACTAATAATAGTAACTATGCTAGCTTCAATTAGATCACTTAAAACTCTGAAAAGTCCTTCTAGCTCTCCTTTAGGTCTACTTGATAGTACAACCTTCTTGATCTCATTGATGTTCATTTGATGCTTCTCAACATGCTTCTTGGGAGTCGTGTAAGTTGTCTCAACTTTAGCTTCATCTAGACCATGATGTTCTATATGTCTATATCTCTCAAACTTTCCTTCTTATTGGCTCATCAATGTATTCAAGTGACTCATCATTAGATTGAGGCCTAGGTTTCATCTCAACCACACAAACTTCTACTTGATCTAATTAAACTCTTTAAACACTGTAGCTTACTTGATAATGACTTGACACTCTTTTGTCATGATCAATATGTCCATAAATGACCTTACTATCAATTTCATGTTCTTTAGGAAGGAGATTTGGTTTACTTATTTATTAAAACTCTTGAACTATAGCATGAAACTACTATAATAAATCATCATCTTCTTCATGGATGTCACACTCATGAACTCCTTCATATTGAGTAAGTAGATTGCACCATATTCATAATGACCATGCTCTATCACAATTTAAAACTTAATATCGTCATCTATATGAATATAGTAGTTACCCATTGTAGCTTGTGGAAGAGGACCATCAAGACTTACCTCAGAATGTTCATTAGCCTTATCATGAATGATGTATGTGCCAAGGCCTATTCATTCCATGAAATCATAGGGATCATATTCATATGTCTCATAACCATATTAATCTAAGAATATATCAGAAATACCTTGAATTTTGGAAGATGCTCCATCATCTATGACATGCTCCTCTTGTTCATTGATAGTACAATTCAGATTGAAACTAGTTTCCACATATGGTTTAATGTAAAATACCAATATATTGAAATTATGACATTAGCTCCATATATTTTTCTAAAATCCAAAAAAATACCAATAAAAAAAACATATCCTCCCATCTTGGTAGTGAAGTCTCTTGATAGGAAAATGGCAAAGTGTGTAGGCAGATCCACCACCATTATGTCTTAAAGGATTGGAAAACTTGGGAAATCATGCAAGAACACTTTAAAAACCATTGATGAGACCTATTTAATTAGATGGAGTTCCATCAAGCTAAAAAAATCCTTTGTTATATCGCTCATATTTTAAGCCCAACTTATCTGTAACTAGTTTGGGTATGACTAAAGTGTTTGCCCCACTATCTATAATGCAATTATGAACTAGCTTATCTCCCATAATGAGGGTAATATATAAAGGTAAGGGAGTTTTTAAACTTGGTGAAAGGTTAAAAAATATGAGAAGGTTCATTTTTTAGGGCTACACCAACATGTCTAGATGGTTAGGGATTGATATGGAGTTAGGATAACTACTCTTAGAGTAACTCTTTTTGACTGGGCATGTGGAGTACCTCCAAAAGGTATATGCTAATTTTTTTGTTATTCAAAGAGTAAATGCTATTAAAAGGAGATAAAATAAAATTTTATTGTAACCTTTTATGAAATTAAGTGCCTTGATCTTGAGGCAATGATGGTGGGAACACCCTTCCCAAGTTTTGATTTTGAGGAGGTGCAGGGCTTGTATAGGTTGCCACATTTGCATTCATACATTTTTACCTTGAAAGAGGATTTTTTGGACTTTTATCCACATATTTAACATCTCCAAAATATCTCATCTTTGACCTTGTTTTGGCTGCAAATAAGGTGATTTGATTTAAGACAAATATGTCCTCCACTTGGAAGTTTTTAAGGCTTACTCCTTAACTACCACACTCTTCATTTGGTTCTGCTTGCATGAAGTTCTTATCTTCTACTATAAATTAAGGAGTAGTACCTCCTTGAGATACCAAATCTTGTCTTTCACCCTCATTAACATTCATGAATTATCCTTAGGGCTTACATTCTTCTCCTTGAACTAGATTAATATGGACCAGAACCATGGCTCTTGTAGAGGTTATAAAATTTAGATCATAGACATTAGGTGACCTATTAAAAATATGATAACTTTGTATCCTCACTTGACCATTATGCTAAGGTATAAATATATTTGATTATGGAGGGTAATATTAGGGGTTTTGTTGAGAACCAAATTATTGATTTGGTTTCCTAATCTGAGTTTATAAGGCCTTATACATTGCTTACCAATCAATGGCATCATCTAATTTATTTATAACAACTTTGGGCTTACTATTTGGATTTGGAATAGGATCAAGGCTTTGAGGAGTAGAAGGCATGTTAGGCATTGATACTTTTGTAGAGAGAATAATGGCTTGAATCAAACTATTCTAATCTTTAATAACCACATCATAAGAATTAGGCAAGGTGTACCCTCCCATGGACTGCAACATGATAGCTATATCAGTCCCAATAGCTCTAAGATAGGTTTGGAAGACAAAATTTATATGGGGTCTCATGAGAGGTGGAAGCCTATTCCATGTCCTTTGTAACCTCTCATTGAAATCTTACATGGATTCCTTAGGTCCTATTTGAATGACATTTAACTGATGAATCATTAATGTATGACGACTCTTGTCCTTAAACCTTTGAATCAACAACTCCCAAAGTTAATCCCAAGTAGTGATGCATCCTCCCAATAAGGTTATATACCAATTAATATCATTTCCTCTAAGAGATATGGCAAGTAATCTGATTGCTATATTAATCTCAGTGATATTATGAAAATTGTAGAAGTTAGAAATGTCTCTAATATGGTCACTTGGGGTGATAGGACCTTCCCCATTGAATTAAAGAACACTATTTGTGGATTTAGGAGGGATATCATCACAGGCAATAAGGATTATGGGATTTTCAATATTAAAGGCTAAGAAATCATGTTTCTTATCCATGTTTCCTTCAAATTCTTATTTACTCTCTTATTCTTAATGACTTTCAAAGTCTTCTTGTTTTTTAGGTTCTTCAAGTGTCTAGACAGGCTCAAGATATTGAAATTCAAAAGGAAGTTTAGGATGAGGAAGTGTATTTTTAGGATGGTTACTAATAATAGCAACTGACCTAGTAAAGACCATGAAGCATGAAATAATGAGAAATAAGAAATTGGTCTGAAACTAGATATTATACCTTCAGTGGAGTCACTAAATGTTGAGTAGGAAACACTTATGCAACTGTTGTCTTGTCATAGCCAAGCATTTACCTTGATAAGAAGTGTTTGAGACAATTATCCCATTGGGCATGCCACAATTATTGTCACTCAATTTTGCACCCTTGGAGAGGTAGTTCAAGCCTACTCCAACTTGACTAGAACATGGGATTACCCCTAGACTTGTGGGTTGTCTATAGAAGTGGTAAACCTATAGATTTAAGGGATAAATGCCTTGATATGTCTATTGAATATCATAACCTATACTAATATCTTGTTGAAAAAAAGGATAGATAGAACATGAAATAACCCTAACCTAATGAGGTGATGTACTAGGTTAATCTCCACAAGACTACCATGAAATTTCACTATGAAAAGTGATTCATAAAATTAAATTCAACATCAAAGGTTTTTCTAACATAAGTATTTCAAAATGGAGGTGATATGCAATGCGCTTCCCAAGGTGGATGAATAAGAGATATTATTGTAGAGACTTGTACTCTTTCTCACACTTAGATACATACAAGGACACTAAATACACATCTTATGAACTATTAGAGAGGAGACTACTTGCATAAAACATGAAAAATTAAGATGAACACAAGGATAGATGATTATCACTTGTGATTCAGCTATGCACTACTTTACACACTTAGACATGAAGTTTTAGAACTCAAAACTAGCTAGAAATATTTTATTCAAAGGCAAATATAATATTCAAACCAGAAAGGATTCACCATACCATATGTGTATTTTCTTATAAATCCAAAAGTGGTTGCTTATATAAATAAGTGTGAAGAGAGAGAGAGAGAGAGAGAGAGAGAGAGAGAGAGAGAGAGAGAGAGAGAGAGAGAGAGAGAGAGAGAGAGAGAGAGAGAGAGAGAGAGAGAGAGAGAGAGAGAGAGAGAGAGAGAGAGAGAGAGAGAGAGAGAGAGAGAGAGAGAGAGAGAGAGAGAGGAATGTATTATAATAAGGTTAACAAATGTCCATGTGAGTTAAAACAAGAAAGGGAGTTATAAGATAGTACAAATATACCTCCAAGTCCATGTGTCTCACTCTTGAAGAATATCCAACCTTAAAAATGGTGTAGGGGTTAAAAATAACCTTGACACCTTGACTAACTTCTTGAAAATTACACCATAAAACATAAAATAGTAAGATGAACACAAAGATAGATGATTATCACTTGTCATTCAACTATGCACTACTTCACACACTTAAGCAAGAAGTTTTAGAACTTAAAACTAGCTTATAATATTTTATTCAAAGGAAAAAATAGTATTCAAACCAAAAGGGATTCACCATACCAAATGTAATTTTTTTTATAAAGCCAAAAGTGGTTGCTTATATAGAGAAGTGTGAAGAGAAAGAGAGGAGCGTATTATAAAAAGGTTAACAAGTGTCCATGTGAGTTAAAATAGGAAATGGAGTTATGAGATAGTAAAAATATACCTCCAAGTCTATGTGTCTCACTCTTTAATAAGCTTCAACCTTCCAAATGGTGTAGGGGTTATAAATTAGCTTGACACCTTGACTAGCTTCTTAAAAATTACCCTTCTTTACATGAAAGGAGTGAAAAATGGACTCTAAAATAATGAATTATCCATTAAATTATCTTATAAAACTCATTTGACATATTATATGCCTTAAAATACTCTTCTAATCTAACATTTCATAATTCATGTGCATAGGTGTCTTGAGACTCTTCATTTCCTATGACTAACTTGGTCTAAGTGGACTAAAACTCAATTTAATCTTATTAAAGTCATAATATATCCATTAGTGGACTTAAAATATGTTATATATATGAAATAAATGATTTTTTTCCTATAAAAACTCCCAATAATTTGTTTTGCTCCTTAAGCCCTTACTAGGCCTATTTCCCTTGTAGCACTAAAAAACCTATAAACCTTCTTGTGCATGGAGTTTTACATATTATAATGAGATAAAAATGGAATATTTTAGGACCCATTATGGGATTACAACTCCATGTCAAATTTAATCTTCAAATTATAAGTGAAAAGCCATTTTTTCTGCCTTTCTCTCTCTTGAATTAGGCCTCCTCGCATAAAACCCTATTTTATTGCTCCAAACTTCTAGCAGATATATGAAGTCACAAAAAGTGTATTTTTCACTTTTAATAGTATATAACTAACCTCCATGTCAATTTTTAGGTCATGAAACCTTGTGGATGTATGCAAACCAAGAAATCACCTTGTCACGTAGTCTCATTTTGATCTTATTCGAGATTGCCTTGGAAAACAGACATGGTTTAACTACATATAGAATATATTGTTAATATTTTTGGTATTTTATAGTTATTAAAAATCCAAAATTACTTATCTAATGATTTTGAAGTTATCCCCTTCTCATAACACCTATAAAACACTAAAAAACATGTAAAGTAAGGCATTTATGATAGTCCATATAAGTAACACTAGCATCAAAGTACATGTGTAGAAACTCCTTAGAGTAATAAAAAACATCCAAGAGATTTAAGGAGAAAATGGTGTAATTATATGTGCATTAGAGGTCCATTTTCCTTAACTTGTCACTATTAGGGTTTTAGGAGGGTTTAAGACCTGTTTGGGGTCTTAACGATTGTTCATAAAGAACAATATGCCAATTGACCTCATTCCACTTGGAAAACCTTATTAAATAACATCCTAAACTATTAAAAATTAATTATATTCCTATGAAAAGTGTGATAAATGGTGTGAGTGTTTGAAGTTGTTCCTCGAGTAGTAGTCCTCATTTTCTTGAGCTCGAGATAGGTACAAATTGGGTTTTGGGCCTCAAAAATTAAACTCACTACTGGAAGAGATTTAAAAACCTCCCAAAAAATATTCCACATGGTTTTAAATTATTTATAAGTGATTACCACTCCTTTTTATGCATTTGGTATACTGGTAAGCGCACATAGGGTTGAAAGCTTGTTACCCTCCTTTCTAGCCTTCAAGAGCATTTGGATGAAGATTGAGTTTCTTGTGCAACCTAAGAGTGTCTTGAAACATTATATATGTCTATGTATTTCCTATAAGTCCCTCCATGGGTTTTGGCATACTTATTTTTTGATTTAAGGTCCAAAACAAACCCCTTGGTCTCATGACTACCACTTACCAATGGAGTAGATAAGGTTTGAGACATAGTGGGTATATCCACTACCTGTGTGGCTTTTAAATTGACCATGTATGATTTGGAACACTAATGAACATCTTTTGTACCAAATAAAAATGTGTGATTGTGCCTATATAACTCTCAAAACACTAATATCTCTCATGAATGGTTGTAGGCATGTGTGTCATGTGCTTTATTAGGTCCAAATTATGTTTTGACCTTACCCTCCTTATATCAGATTTAAGGTTTAAAAAGATATGTTGATTACATGGTGGAAACCATTCTCAAATTAACTTCACCCTTTTAGACCTATTCATATTATTTTACCATTCTCAATCCAAGCAAAAGCTAATAATGAACAAGCATACCTGTAGTTTGTCTCTTAACTATATTTTAACCTTACCCTAGTTTTATCAATCTTCTTCATGTTTCCTTTTATTATATATATATATATATATATATATATATATATATATATATATATATATATGACCCTTTGTGTTAAATTTGATATACCTCATTATATTTTCACCATTTCCTCTTTTCCTTTAAGCTTAAGGTCAGTTTGCACTTGGAGTAACCTATAGGTAGATGTTTAGAGTCATGACTATATTAGGTGTTTAGACCTCCATATTTTATACCAATGACTTCATAAATTTAATTTAAACTATTTTGAAATCTTATTTATGTTTCAAACATACTTTATTAATTTACTTAGGTATAAAAATGGATTAGTCTTTCAAATAGGCATGTAGGTGGCCTTTTAGGGTATTAACTGTATATTATGTGTTTGGACTTTAATATCTCATAATTGATCCTCCTTTGGATATTTTAAATTGTTTGAAATTAAAATATAGGCTCAATTCATCTCTTAATAATACTTTTAATCTTCTCCAAGTATGTATTTTTAGCTCACACCTTACTAGTTTGGTTATAGGTGATCATTGGGGTTGTATATAAAAATTTCAAGATCTTGAACTTAGTTCTTTCAATTTTCATAATTCTTGAAGGATCTAGACCAAAGGAGTTGATTCCATATGTATCCAAAGTCTATGATCTCCTTTTGACATTTTCAAGTCACTTCTCTCTTGTTTCTTCTTTATAGAGTATTGTAGGTGTCTCAAGAATTTCAACTCAGGTTCCCTTAGTATCTTGATTGTCTAAGTGACTAGGAGTTTTCATCTTATCTGTGAGTTATCTCATGTTGTATTATAGTCAATTTTATATGTTTTAGCATGTTCTAGTGTTTATTGGATATTTATTGATATAAAATGAGGACCTACAGGCTTAGGGCATGTAGGTCACTACGTACTTTGTATAGGCTAAAAAACACTTTCTTAAGTCCTTAGAATTTTCAACACTACCAAGCCACTACTCACCTTATTGTTAATCCTTAAAGGGATACAAAGGATTATTACAATGCCTCACATCACCTCAAACTCACTTGGATGGTCTATATAGACTACACACACAGTCAACCAATGCATGGGGTATGTGAGTTGTCTTGGAGATTCTAAGCCATTTGTGTCACTTGATGATGGTAATGAGGTATGTAATGAAATTAATTCAATAATTAAGTATAAATAATTATATCCAAATATGACTGAAATATATCCAAATATATGATAATAGATAAGCCACTTTGAGGGGGCAACCTCCACAAGCTTCAATAAGAGCAGAATTCACAATATGATGATAAATAATTACCCACTACCTCATATATATAGTCTATCTAGGCCATGGTTACTCCATAGGCCGACCTACTAGTCAAAAGAAAGCATATATAAATGTAATATAATGTCAAAGAGGGATAAGTAAGCCATAAGTCAGCTAATGCTATCCTCATACATGTGATAGGTTAGGGGCGTAGCATGGCCTTCCCCTTCAAACCAATGTTGTCCTCAATGTTGAACAACTCTAGATGTTGTTGAAAAAAATCTTCACCTTCCCAAGTTGCATCTTCACTACTTTGGTTTTTCCACTTGATCAAATATTCCCTAATCTCTTTGGTTCTCAACCTCTTAGTACGTGTTTGAAGGATTTTCTCTGGTTCCAAAATGACTCGTCCTTCTTCATCTAGTTCTGGGATCTCTGTCTAGACAGAAATTTTCTGTCCAATGACCTTCTTCAAACAAGAAACATGAAATACTGGGTGTATGTGAGATGAATGAGGTAACTCGAGCTTGTAAGCCACACTTCCAATTTTTTGTAGAACCTGATAAGGGCCATAATACTTAGGAGAAAGTTTGTTGTAACAAACCTGAGGTCTTAACTATTTCACCTTTATTCGATTGGCATATCAAGCGTTCTTCCCCAAAATTTTATACATCTCCCTTGAGTCCTTCCCAAAATAAATCTTTCTTAATTCTATGATAAGTTTTCAAGAACCCTGAGTGTCCCCCAATTGGAGATGCATGCAACTCTGCAAGTATCTTATGCTTAAGCTCTGAATTTTTGCACAAGTATAACCTACCCTTATACCATAAGACATTACCTTTCCATTCAAAATTTTTAGAGGATAAATTACCTTGCTGGATATTCTGAATCAGAACCTATGTATCCTTGTCTTGCTCCCATTCTAACCTAGCTTCATCCATCCAATTTGCTTGCAATATGGACATTGCACAAAGTAATGCTTCTGTGGATGCATCCCATCTTGATAGTGCATCTACTACTACATTATCTTTACCCTTCTTGTAGATGATTTCAAAATCATAACCCAACATTTTGGTTACCCATTTTTGTTGTTCCTCAGATGATAATCTTTGCTCCAAAAATTATTTGAGACTATCATGATCCATTTTCACCTTAAAGTGTCTACCCATCAAATAAGGCCTCCATTGTTTAACTGCATGAAGAATAGCCATCATTTCTTTCTCATAGATAGGTTTTGGTAGATTCTTACCTTTGAATTGGCTACTTTCAAATGCAATGGGTCTTCCTTCCTGCATTAGTACTACCCCCAATCCAGACCTAGAAGCATCACATTCAACAGTGAATGTTTGTGAGAAGTCTGGAGTAGCCAAAACTGGAGTGGTGCATATAGTTAATTTTAGTTTCTCAAATGCTTTGGTGGCATCATCATTCCAATGGAAAGCATCCTTCTTTAGCAATGTAGTGAGTGGAGATGCTTTGCTACCATAACCTTTCACAAATCTTCTATAGTAACCTGTTAGTCCAAGGAACCCTCGAAGGTTTTTGAGAGTTTTTGGCATGGGCCATTCCATTATCACTTTGATCTTTTGGGGATCAACTTTGACCCCTTCATGGGAAACAATGTGACTGAGGTACTCTACCTCTTGTACTCCAAAAGCACATTTAGATGGCTTTGCATAAAGTTGGTACTTCTCCAAAACTATCAACACCTATTTCACATGTTGCAGATGTGCTTCCCATGTTTGACTATAAATCAATATGTCATCAAAGAAAACTAGCACAAATTTCCTTAAAAAAGGCCTAAAATTAGTGTTCATCAAGCTCTAAAAAGTAGATGGTGCATTTGTAAGACCAAAGGGCATAACCAAAAACTCATAATGGCCCTCATGTGTTCTAAAAGTAGTTTTATGAACATCTTCATCCTTGATTCTAATTTGATGGTACCCTGAGCGAAGATCCAATTTTGTGAAATAATTAGCACCATGCAACTCATCAAGTAAATCATCAATTACTGGAATAGGAAATTTATCTTTGATGGTGTACTTGTTGAGTTCCCTATAATTTGGGCACATCCTCCATGTGTCATCCTTCTTCCGCACCATGACCACTGGTGATGAATATGCACTTTAGCTATGCTTGATGATCCCTACCTCCAGCATCTCATGGACCATCTTTTCAATTTCACTCTTTTGTGCATATGGATATCTATATGGTTTGATATTTGGTGGTTGACTACCTGGAATTAGTTTAATGGCATGATCATGTTCTCTTTTTGGTGGTAGTCCATTTGGCATGGCCCCAAAAATAGATGAGTGGTCTTCAAGAATTATTTGTAGATCAAGATGTGTAGATACCTATGTGGGTTGAAATTTTATGGAGCATAATCATGCAATAATTCCCTCTGCCCCCTTTTTTAGCATCTTAGTCATTTGATGTGAACTAATCAATTGTGGAGATCTTACATGTAATCCATGTAGTTCAATTTTCTTACCTTCAGAATGAAAGCATATGAATAGTTCTTGGAAGTTCATCTCAATGGTACCTAAGGTTGTGAGCCATTAGACTCCCAAAACAATGTCTATGTTACCCATAGGAATAACAAACATAGGAGAGTCAAGATTGTACCCACCCATAGTAAGCTTAATACTATGGCATTTGCCTGAATAATTAATTGTGCCAACATCTGCAATCATGACCTAAAATTCTAGTGTGGGGTAGATGAAATAGTTCAATCGAGTGGCCAAATTATGGTTTATAAAGTTATGTGTGCTCCCTAAATCAATCAACACTATCACCTTCTATTTCTTGAGGAAAACCACCACCTTAAGAGTTTATGGAGTGCTAATACCTGCAAGTGCATGACAAGAGATTGTAGGTTGGGAATCTTCAAGTACCTCCTCTATATCTTCCTTATCATCATTAGAGGCATCATTTGCTTCTTCATCTTCATTTGGTCCCTCAATGTAGAATAACTTCTTCTTAGCACATCTATGTCCTTTACTCCACTTTCTATCACAACCAAAACATAATCCTTTTGCATGCTTCTCTTCAATTTGCTGAGGGGTCAATCTAGTAGGTGGAGGAAATGTTGGTGATGATGTGCTACGATATTTGAAGTGAGTGAATGGCTACTTCTTGTTGGCTATGGATTTTTCCTCAGCTCTACATGCTAGGATAATAGAATCAAAAATATTAAGTGGATTAAACATGCGTACCTCATGTTGAATGTGGTCCTTGGGTCCACCCAAAAATAGGTCATTCAAGTTTGCTTCAGAAATTGTCTCCACACATAAGGATAGGTTCTAAAAATGATGAATATAATCCTTGACAAAGCCAATTTGTCACAATTTTGCCAGTTGGTTGAAGTAATTCTCTGTCACACTATTGCCATAGTGTAATTGTAGCTCTTCTGTAAAAATTGACTAGGTGACATTGAGAGTCATCTTTTTCTTTTGAGCACACAACCATCGATACCAAATGAATTGATCAGGTTCAAGATACAAGGATGCCATGGTAACCTTCTATCCACTTGGAATCTAATGTAGGTCAAAAAAACTCTCCTTTTGGTTGAGTCAATTGAGTGGATCTTTTCCATCAAATTTGTGCATATCCACCTTTGGTAATAGGTTCCTCTGTGGCCATGGAGTTAGATTTGAAGTAGATTGGTTATGAGAACCACCTTGGTGGGTTTGTGAAATAGAGTTAGCTTGATGATTTGATTGATTAATGTTCAAATTTGTCATGATATCTCCCAAACTATCTTGTATGGATTGCATATTAGATTGTATGTCTTGCACCTCACTTTGAATGCCTTGCACACTATAGTCAAGCTGGCTCACTTTATGATCTATGTCAGAAAACCCTGGTATAAAGGGTCTATTACATCCCCCTTTTGACTCCATCTCTTCCTTGTTAGGAGTTTTACCTAGAGTTTTAGCACCCTTCCCTCGGCCCCGAGTTTGTGGACTTGCCATAAAAGGGTTTTACGATGTTGACCCTTATTAGCACTTTTAACCCAACTTTGACCAAGTGATTTTGGAATTATGTTAGCCTCAAATAAAAATATACAAAGAACATACCATATCCAAATTTTTCTAAGATTTTAAAAAATGTAAATAACTCAAAAAAATGCTTTGAATTGCGCACTATAGAGCAATTTTATAAAAAACCATAAAATAGAGATAATTTTTTTAAAACAGATCCAAATGAGCTGAAATTTTAAGGGAAGCTTAATTTGATTATTTTTCACCTACAGTAAAAATTTTGTAAATAAATTCGCAACTGGTTTTATATATCACAAAATTTAAAAATTTAGTGTTTCACCCACAAGATTGCCCAAATCGCAGCTCTAATACCACTTGTAATGAAATTAATTCAAGAATTAAGTATAACAGCAGAATTATATCCAAATATGACTGAAATATATCCAAATATATGATAATAGATAAGCCACTTCAAGTGAGCAACCTCCACAAGCTTCAATAAGAGCATAATTCACAATATGATGATAAATGATTATCCATTACCTCCTATATATAGTCTATCTAGGCCATGGTTACTCCATAAGCCGACCCACTAATCAAAAGAAAGCATAGATAAATGTAATATAATGTCAAAGAGGGATAAGTAAGCCACAAGTCGGCTAATACTATCCTCATACATGTGATAGGTTAGGGGTGTAGCAAGGTAGTCATAGACACATGAATGTATGAGGAGATGTATCAAATCTTACCCATAGCTCTGAGCATCCTCAAATCACTTCTATAGTCTGTATAACTACATATGAAGGAAACACCTATGATTTCTCATTGGAAGGTGTGCTTATATTGTTACCTTTCATCTTTATATACTTCCAATAGTAAAATATGGCATCATAATCTTACACCATGATATATTACTAGTTCTTGAGACAAATTGGTAATTGAACCTACAGTAGACTATTCAACATAAACTATGTCTCCTAAGAAAAAGCACACTTGAATAATATGGAAAAAAGACACATCTCAGACAAAATCACATGAAATCCATGAAACTAAGGGATATTACATGAATGATTAAGCATTAGAAACCTCTGAGAGTGACCACCATGAAGACAAAATAGAAACTTGCAACATGGTCCACTAAAAAAACTTGTTCATCAAGACACTTATCTTCCAAATGAAATAACCTCATCAAGATGATTTGGATGATTAAACCACCATGAAAAGGATCTCCTTGACCTACAAAATAATCCTTCAAAACCAATATTCTCCATTGAATTCTAAGGTGGAGAAATATTTGAAAGAATAGACCCCTCTTTAATGGATAGGCCATAGTGACCTTATGTCACTCTTAGTGATTGTTCATAAATAATAAACTAGAAATATGAAAAAAAATTTCACTAATTTCAAGCTCACTAGGACCCCTAATAATGTTCAAAGTTTTATCTCCTAAATATCTCTCTCTTGGTTGTATCATTCAATTTAAATTTGCCTTTCTGATATTATGAAGGCAATGATGGAGGAGAAAGAGTGACTAAAGTGTCATTTTGACTTTAAAATTGTTCTAAATCTATAAAATGATTTTAGGGAACCCAAGATACACTTCCAAACCATTTATAACTGAAAACTAATCTTACAAGGCTGTACAAGTGATTGTAAAGTGTCATTTTACCAAGTTTAGGTGTTGGACTACAGATGTTGACAGTCTTTGACTATCCCTAAACATTATATGACTTTTTTATGACACCAAGAACATTGATAATCTTATTTAAATGTTTGATTCTTATAATGGTACGTCTAACTCTTCCACATGGGCTAAAAGGTGGCCAAAATGTGATTTTTGCATATGAGAGTCAAATAAAAAGTTAGAACATGAAATTATGATATTAATGACATACAAATAACCTTTTATAATTAACCTATACCAAAATAAACCTTTTAACATGTTTGAATATTTCAAGACTTTGTACTTGACCCATAGGACTAGACAAGTGAGCATAAGACCAAAACTTGGAGATAGACAAGGGAAAATATGACCATATGGAACTATTTAATATTATTTAAGACCATAACAATACCATGGAAATTTTTTTACAACCATATGAATTTTTAACCTAGAGGGGTTGACCAATTTTGAATTGAGGTCAAAATTTAGTCAACGGGATGTTTTAGATCAAGTCATGCATCTACACCAACTCTAGGATTGATGGTAGTCAAATATTAAGGCACATCAATTATAAAAAAGGCCATAAGGACCAATAAAATGGTCTTGGTTAGAATTTTTGGGCCTACAAGTTTGACTAAGGTAGAATCTTATGTCCTACAAATTTGAATAGGGATGAATAAGGGTTCTAGTCTTGATGAAAAATGTGGAAATATGTGATATTTAGCTTAAAAATGCTAACAGCTAGATTTTGATGCCTGTTAGTTATTATTTTGATACTGAAGATGAATATGGTTAAGGACAAGTCTAAAAAATGTGTAATTAAGATAAATTAAGTCAAGTATGATAAACTATGGGTAAGACACTAAGGAAAAGGGTATTGTACCACATTTAGGTGTCTACAATAGGATCAATGATTCTAAAGTATAGGTAATATGAAAGATGCTCAGGCATGAAGAAGTGTGTATAAATGTATGCTCATGTAATTATCAATGTGGAGACTATCCTATTTCTCCCAAGGTGGTAGATATAAATAACTAGATGAAAGGAGAGAGGTACATAAATATGTCCCAATATATTCTATGGATACATATGGGGGTACGTTGCCTCCAATAACTAGGCAAAATATGTGTCAAAATAAGGTGATGCACCTCTAAGAATTTTAGGTATAAAAATGAATCATAATATAAAATCTTAGTCATAAATATATGAAACAAAGTTTATATGTATTAATCACAAGGTATGATATATTAGTATCAATGTATTAACTACATGGATAACCCATGCACATACTCCAAATGTAAATGGTAGAAAGATATGTGTGATCTTTGTAAATTACTTTTACATAAACAATGGTAATCTAGAAATATGTCACCATGTAAAATCCACTTAGGTGAATATGACCTTATCATATCTTATTTGTCCATTAACCATATGTAACATGTATCCTACATCTCATCCACTCAAATTATACCATGAAAAACACATGTGAGAAACATGAATATATAATTATCTAGTATAGGTTTATAATAATTATATGTATATCTAAACACCTAAATTTGGCACAAAACCCTTTTCAATAGTGTATTATCCCCAATTTACCATAAATGGCATACTTGTGTATATTTGCATATTTATAGGACTTCTCTAGTCCCACATTGGTCTATATTTTTCCCTTGAGCCTTAAAAATAAATCTAACACTTATCATAATCTATCCGTTAACATCTTTGGAATAAATCTCATATGATATCATGTTCCTCAAAAAAATCTTAGCCTTTATTCATTATAGGTTATACTCCTGACCTGGGTAGACATGTGCCTTGTGCAAGTATTACCCGTTTTCCTTTGTGGGCCCTTTTACTTATTGCCACTGATCATGCACATTTAACTTTACTTCGTATCATTTTTTAAGTCAAACTATGTACACAAATTATCCTATAGTACCTTATATATAAGTCATAACCATTTATAAGGGGGAAAAATTAAAAAATAAAATAAATAAGATAAAATTAGATAATCAAGGATCAATACCTAGAATAAAGCCAACCATCAAGCATTGTTATTCTTCATAATTCAAGATGAGCTTCATTGATTCATATCTTAGACACTTAAGACAAAATTATTTATCTTGGTTTCTCATTACCCTATTGTACTAAATGAATATTTTAGTTTTTATGTAGTTACATAATCACTTCTAAGGAAGAGGAGGTTCAAAACCCTTACTTGAGTTATTTCATTTACACTCACTCAAAACAATGTGGAGGTATAATTAAGGTGTGTGGTAAATGTAGTTTATAATGATACTTCGATAGTTTTCTGACTCCATAACCCATTTTTTATTTTGATTTCTAAGAGAGGTCAAATATAAGGAATAAAAAATTCAACATATTATGTCTAGAAAAATATTATACCAAACATATAAGAATATCATAAATAAGGCATTGAACTAGTCACATAATAATCAAAGTGTGAAACCATACACAATTTAGACTTATCAGAAGACACTTAGACTTAGAATAAAAATTAAAACCAACATGAGTCTACCCAGGTCAACTCACATACAACATCAGTCTACCCAAGAGGTGTAGATTTTTGGAGTATAAAATAGATAATCTGTACAGTAATATTCTAGAATCAAATTTTAGTTACAACATCTAGGTGTGATAGTTTCTTATCTTTCGTACTTACTATTCATAGCCGAATTAATTTATTAGTTTATATTTTTATCATTAATATCTAATTTGGTAGATATAAATTATATACTTTCATAGTTGTATTTTTAGATATATTCATTGTAACCATTTATCCTTATTTTACATAAAACTTGAATTAGGGTAAAAAGTATTATATGAGCAAGAGAAAGGATTTTTTTTAATAAATGTATTTTTATGTAATTTTAAAGTGATATCACTCAATAAAATATATAATATGTCATAATAATGATGTATCAGTGAAGCACTAGAAGCAGATGAACATGTATATCATAAGGTCTTAGTTGTGAGTAGTATGATGTGATACATTAAGTGTCAAATATAGAAAATAATAAGATATGATAAATTGAATCATAAAATGATATATTCACCATGAATATAGGGATAATAAAGTTGATATTTCACAGAAGTAAGGATCATAATCTAGATATATCCTATGTAGTGGAATGCTAGTTATGTAGTAACAATCAAAAGTAGTAAATAATAAGGTTTCAAGAGTCATAACATGTAGATAAATTAAAATAATCAAGGTATATAATATAAAAAAAAGAACATGCAATGAAAATAAAATGCATAAAGGTGATTTAAAAAGACAAAATTTCAAAAGATATATGAAATAAATCCCATAATATGATGTGTGCAATAACAACCCATATATTTGGGGTTATGAGTATTTACAATTACGTATTATCATGTATTAAATCATCATTGTCACCATCAAATTGTTGAGTGTACTCACATTTTTCATTGTCGTTAAATTTTTTTGACTGAGAAACATCCATAGGAGGTTGTCTCTCTTTGTTAATGGCACCATTTCATAAGGATTTTGATAATATAATATAATATTATTTTGATCAATGACCTTTTCAATTTTTTCCCTTAACAACAAAGAATTTATTTTTTGAATGGAGTTGAATATTATGATAATCACAAAATACCTTTTAATTGAAAAACCTTGATTTAATTGTTGAGTTATTTTAAATATAAGATGTAACTCAATCACATTGTTATCTAATAATCCTTTTAGTGTGTCATATTGAATCTTTAAAATATTCTTGGGTTTTCTTGAGGTAGATCCAATTGTGAATGCGTCTTATTTCTTAGGCTTAATAGTATATGTGTTCATGGTAGGCACATGGGAATTATAAATATTTAAATACCTAAGAGGTGAGGTATGGCCCTTTTTCATAAAGTTAATAGTATTGTGAGTGAGATAATTGAAATATTTACAAGTTGTGTAAAGTAAATTATCTTTGATAGGTTATATAAGACTATTGACAAATATGTGTTAATTTGTAAGATCACATGGTTGATAAATCAAAGAGTGCATATGATAACGAAATCTAAAGATTTAATCATGTATATCCTCATTTTAGCCTTGTTTAATATGTCTAATGATCTCATATGTTTTTCTATGTCTATTCTTAGTAATGTATTTATATAGTAAGCCCTGTCATAAGAATAAAATTAAATGTAGGGACCCATAAGGTTAAAAAAAAATATAAGGCTCTACAATTTAATGTACCACGAAACAGCTTAAGGAATACCACACCACAATTTTAACAATATATATATAAAAATATGGCATGAAGGTGAGATTGAGGGTGTCTCCATGAACTTTAGATAATTGAATTTTTAGAATATATAATTTGTCAGGAATATGCATGTGAAAAACATCCTTATGAAGAGGATTCAAAGTCACTACATTACTCCAAACCCTAGCATGGTAACCCTTTTGATGAAGCAAGATATTATGCACTTGTATTTGTAAGTTACCTATAGTGTGCATCATAACCACTATCTCATGTGTAAGATTATATATATTATCAATATGTTATTTCAATGGTTGAGTCATAGGAACACTAGTAGTCAATGGTTTAGGAGTTAAAAACTCATTACAAAGCATAACATATGTAAGAATACAACCACAAATCCTAGGGTTATCTACAACTTAAAAATTTGCATTATTTATTTCCTTATCCGTTTATAATATTTCATAAACAATATTAGGGGTTGAAATAAAATATGATCTAATAGTTTTATAACATACATTGATTAATTTTTTCATCATTTTGAAATCTTCACATTTTTAATTTAGCATTTATCAAATATAAACCACTTTCTTCAATTTTTATAATATAAAACATGATAAATGATAATAAAAGGAACACATAAAGGAAATGAAACCCTAAGGGATGGATAATCCATAAAATCATAATACGACGATAAACCCTAAGAATAAAGATGGTAAAACCCTTAGGTTGAATGTAATAATGTCAGGTTCACCAATATGATTCACCCTATTTCTTAAAATGGTGTAATCTTGTAACTAATTAGGTGAAACTAATATACTAGGAATATTTATTATTTATTAATGTAATACACTACTTTCAGATCTGCCCTAATGGCTAAAATTGTGTAAACAAGCTAATTTGAAAATTTGAAACAAGTAATGGACAATATAAAAGTAAAATGATTAGAATAGGCATATCTTAATTTTTTTATAATTTTTGAGTGTGGATATGGATTATGCAAGTCTATATCCACATTTGTGCAAAATATGGGACTTTGAATATGTAGGGAGTCATACCTTGGGTAGGATTATTAGTCATCTAGTTTGATTATCATACTTTTATTACTAAACCAATCATGTCTTTCTTTAATTTTTATATTTTTAATTCTTTTTTACTAGTGTGAAATTAGATGATGTACCTTCCTATACCTATGATTCACCAAAATGGTGGACATAAATGTTTGATTTTATCTTTTTAGTCTTTGACATAACTTTCATAAGATGATAGAGAAAAAGATAAGGGAACATTTAGTTGGATTAGGCAACCACCAAGGTGGGGTTGTGACCATGTATCTAACATAACACAATCAAATTCCTTAAATTTGATGTGTAGTGTGAATGAAGAATTTGATTAAAAAAACTATGTATTCTCTCCCTAAATGTGAGATACAATTACATGCACATTCACCTAGATAAAATTTGGTACAAAATTCAAGTCATTGAGAAAAGATAAATCTATATAGAGTGTGCCTAGGCTTGGAAATGAATAGATTAGAAAATTGTATGAAAAATTAATAATAATTATTTCAAATACTTGATGAATACTTCATAGACAAATTATGAGATGTTTATAATGCTTATAGATGGTTTTTGTATATAAGTTTCTCATGGTTTGAATTGAAGAGCTATTAGTACACAAAAGCTAATAAAATAAAAAGGAAACACTAAAAAAATAGATCTAGACATTGACAAAAAGTGATCATGGGAAGAAGGGCCCATAAAAACACAAAAGACAATATTGGTGAGCCCATCAGTGTTGCCTAGGGTAGGACTGGCAGACTACCCTTCCTATCCTAGAGGAAGAAATAAACACATAAAAAAATATGAGTGATAAAATAGGCTCATGAGCACATCAAAAAAATGACACAATGATGAACAAAATAAAAAATACCATCAAATCACACAAATAAGAAGAAATGAAAAATTTTCTAATAAGTACCTAGTTCAAGGTGATGACCCATATACACAAAAAAATATTAAAAACATTGTAATACGAAGGTTTGTACCAAAATTGAGTGTCTACACATACCAATGTTAATCACATAATTAGTGATGTACCTACTAACCTAATAATGCAATAACAACTTAATGACATAAAGATGTATATTTTCTAATTATCACAAACATCTAGAAAACCTAGCCATACAGTTTCATCTGATGACATATTACACTACCCTTTTTCTCATGAAGTTCTTGTTCACCCCTTGATTCCACCATTTCAATTGTCTATGTTTAAAATATTTAGTGGCAATGGGAATCCATCTCATTATATCAAAAATTTATTTGTATCATGTATTAGTTATCAACATGATCACTTGTTTATGACTAAGTTATTTCCCAAAAGTCTCACTAGATATTATCTAAATTGGTTCCTAGAGATTTGAGATTTATTTCACACATATGAGACATTTTATAATATTTTATTGATAAGAATATGAATATTTTTTTATAACATTTCAAGTCCTCTATTGGACCCATCATCAAGGAGAAACATATGCTTGAGGAAGAGTAATAAAACACAACCAACCTAAAAATGGTAAGAGGAGAAAGAAAAATAATTGGGTTTTAAAAGTTAACCATGAAAAATATGAATAAATAAAATATAATATAAAACTAAAACTAAAAATGAAAATAAATAATGAAAATAATAATAATAATAATAATAATAATAATAATAATAATAATAATAATAATAATAAAACAAAATTAATGATATAAATAAATTAAAAATTATACTAAAAATAAATATGAAAATAATAAAAAAAATCATTGATATGTGTGTGTGTGTGTGTGTGTGTGTGTGTGTGTGTGTGTGTGTGAGTGTGAGTGAAAATAATAATGTTAATAGATTGGTTTTATTCCTTTCCCATGAGATATGCACACTAATTACATGATTTAGTTGACCTATTATTAGTGCATTTTTCAATAAAAATTAGTCAAAAGGTCACTTTCTATCACATTGCTCAAATTAAATAAGGACCCATTGAACATGTTGATGATTTTGTGCTTAAATTAAAGACCATGCTTACCAAAATGCCAAATATACTCCCTAATACTGAGATTTAAAGTATATTCTCAAATATTTTTCTCAACCCACTCAAAGATAAATTCATGTTTAACATGTATGATTCATTTGATAAGATATGTCATGCACTACACAAAATTAAGGTTAAACTCAAGGATACTAATATTTTAAAGTATACACCTATTATTTTTACATTCACTACATCTAAATATCAATAAAAACATCATTCAAACCTATAACTAATGATGTTCTTAATTTATGAGCTAAGAATGAGGTTGAGACATTATACATAGATGATAGGATTACATCATTTATAGGTCCCAAGAAAATGATTTTTTTACAATAGTATCAGACCCATGTCACCAAATATTAAATTTTTTTATCAATTGTAATATGATTTCATTGTAAAAATGATTTCAATTCAATACAACTCAAGCATTACCTATAGGGTATGATAAAAATCAATTTTGTGACTATCATCGAGCTTCAAGACACAACTAATAAATGTTTAAAATTGTGATATAACATCCATGATCTAATTAATAACAACACCATTATAATCGATGAGAATAATTATACATTAAATGAATCAATAACAAACTCAAATCAATGCTTTTGAATATTTAGCAATCTATTTTCAAACCATAATGATCCAAATAAAAATTATGTGCATATGGAAACATCTATACATCATTATAGTACCACCTGAGCATGAGATTGGAAACAATATTGGCATGGTTTCATGTTTTCAAAGACAAGTTCCTTATATTATATTTCATGCCGACAAAATACCTAATGATGCATCAAATAATGGTATTATATATATACATGTTTTTATTGGCTCTCATCCTTCTATCACACATGGAATTATGATTTACAATGTTTATAGAAAAAACTTTAGTTCGATGTCATTTTTATATAGCCAAGGCTATACTAAGAGAGATTTGATATGGTTTGGTTATGAAGGTCATGCACACACACGCTAAGTGGTATTAATTTTCTAGTTGCATTTTGTCCTTAGATCCTTATCATTTGGTTCTATATTATATTATATATAGGATAGCATAATATATTACTTGAATGCCCTTGGCTCAATCACATGATATTAATGTCTTCTACACTAAATAATTGTGTCATGTTTGTGCATAATAATGTAGTACCTACCATTTGTGGCACATCTTATTGGAGACTTGTTATACCCAAAAGATAACATGTGCAACCATATAGTATACCTTGAGAGGAGTGAATCATTTACTCTCATGCGATCCTTTCTCTGATTTCTATAATTTCACCACTAATATATACAACATCTAGTAATCCATATACTAGGGTTAATTTATAACCTATGATAGTTGTTTTAGCATGATATATTCCAATATATTTTGAAGAATCTCCTTGAATCCATTATATACATATTCCTTTAGGTACAATGAAAATTATATCACATTTTGTGACTATTTTTTAGATACATCATCTAACATATCAGAATCCTACAATTAGGGACTCAATGATATAGTCTAGATAATTGGTTAGCCTTGCTAGCCTACATCTTGAACTTCATCCATACATATTTATCATAATATATCAATCTTATTGTACATATTTTATTTTTCATATATGTCATGCATTCCATGTGGTTTCCTACATATAATTTGATTGCATTATTCTATCTTATAGATTTTTCACCTACCACTTGCATTATATTTTCATTGACATTATTTTAGACCCTTAGTTTACATTGCTTTCTATGTTACTTTGGCCTTTGCATGTATGATTGTTTATCCCATTTTTATCACTTGCATAATATTCTTGATGATGAAAACATATATATTGAGACCTTTTTCAATAGCATACATTGAGATATGAGTAAAGTTACAGATCCTTGGAATCCTCCTCATCTTCTTATGACATCCCACTTTTCCCAGCATTGAAAATGGAATTGATTAGTTCATTGAATGTTAAATGTTAACATGTGATTGGTTAATTGAATGTGGATTTTAGGTTATGGAATAACAAGTGGATTTTTTATATTTATTCATTGATTTTATTTATTTGATTGTGATTATTATTAGGTATTGAATATTTTGGATGTAATTATATATCTATATTAATGTTAACTAGTTAATGTAATTCATTGCTTAATTTAATGTAATTTGAATTGATTAATTTTAGATATATTTGATGTTTATAATACTTATTATTATCATATCATTTTCATAATTTTACCTATTGTAACCAATATTTTGGTTGTGATGATTGTGATTGTAGCACAAGTTAATCCCCTAATAAGAGGGAGGGCATCATCATGGAGAGTTAGGTAGATGATCTACTATTTTCATGTGAGAGAAAGAGGTGTATGAAAGTTTAAGTATTTTTTTAGATAATGAACCAAAAAATAGCTCCCTTATGTCATTTGGGAAGGGTAGTTATAATATTATGGAAACATGTTTTACTATTCAATATTTAATGTGTATTATGATAGATCATGTTGTGTGATTTAATTTATTTCAAATTATAGTTATGACTAATTGGATGTATACTTATGCTTATAACATGATTGATTGCTTAAGTGTTTATATGGATGCTATTAATGGTTCCATTGTATTTATTGTACTTATATTTTGATTGGTCTATAATCATGGAATTGTCATTAAAAATAAAAGCATTGGCATGGATAGTTGAAGGCTATCACACCAATATTATTATCACCATTTGATGACTAACCTCAATTTACAATATTATCTTATGACTAGTTGAAACACATAGACATGTCATATTAACATTCCATTATCAACTTAGTGACTTTATTCTCATTGTTTATGAATCAATTTTGAGATTTGAGTTGTAATGATATAGAATTATTTTGAAATTTAAACTTATATTATTAGTTGTAGGATTGTCTTACTTTGACATAAAATTTGAGTTAGTTTAGATAGTTGTTATGATGCATGTGATAGATGACTTAAAAATATAAGCACATACTTTAACTACTTATTCTGAGTCAATCTTTTATGCTTATCATTTGTGAAGTGCTTAATAATTCTCTCCCACATGGTTTTGTTATGCCTACATTTATTTTATTTAATGGACATGGATATCCTTTTGTACATCTTAAGGAATTTTTTGCTTCTATCAGAACGATGCTCGTCATGGTACATTATTGCTTAAGTTATTTCCTATAGCCACATTGATGATGATTTATAATATTTATTTCATGTTTTATCCAATGGATCCTTGTATAGTTATATCATGTTACAAAATGCTTTTTTAGAATAATTTATCACTAATAATGGACCTCATGCTATATTTGAATGCATACCATCTATTAAACAAGGTTTATTTTACTTCATTTTGAATTATTTCATGATTAACTTCCACATTTTATAAAAAATTAAGATGAGATATTAGATTTTTTATGAGGTTGTGTAAGATGATTCTAAATATAGACGTTAATTTGTACCTAATTTCCTTTGATGTTGTGTTGGTGGTTTAAATTTTTTTTATCATGGGTTTAAAAGAGGAGCTTAATTGGTTTTCATTATATATTTTTGAAAAAAAAAATTGCATATGGTTTAGTAGATCCTATAAGAAGAAAGAGTCAGTACATGATGCTATGGATTGTAAGATTGCAGTTTTTTCTAGGATTTGTAAAAGCTACATAAAAATATCGATATGGTTGTATAAATTTTTGTGTTACAACTGAAGAAAATTTAGGTAGTGGCTATGGAATATTTTAAGTAGTGGTTGTGGAAGAATCTAGAAAAGGGCCATTGAATACATAATATGTTGTAGAATATTAGGATATTAGATCTGAAAGACTAGTTCTATGAGGCTTTTGGTTAACTCATGTTAAAGATTTTGCTTCTATGTTTAACTGGAAAAACACAATTGACTTCATTTTAAAACTTTATTGGGATATATTTATTCCACTCTCATTTTCTAGTTGTGGTATTTATAAATTTACTATAGAAGACCCTCTTTTTAGCTATGGTATCAAAATTAATTTTGTGATATTTTCTAAGATCTTAAGAATTTTTTATTTTTTATTATTAGGTGAGAAAGGATAAACCTTTTTTATGTTTGGTTGAAAAAATAAGTTAGTTTTGTTGGATTTTGGTGATACTAGGTGGGACTTTAGACTTTCTCTTTTTAGCTCAGTTGATGTTGAAGTTAAAACTTTGGGCTTCTAAATTTTTTTTTTACTATAATCCGTTTGGAAATTTTAAATAAATTTTCTATGTAAGAGGTTACTTTATAAGAAGCTATTATTAATGGGAAACATTTTCTCATATCAATATAATAACATTGAAACATTAAAATAACATATAAAATTTTCATATCTGGCATTCTACGATATTCTTCTTATCTAAATCTTAGCATCCCCTATTAACTCTTAACTACACATTTATTTTATGTAAACTTTACAACAAGCTAAAATAAATAGTATAATTTAGAATAAAATAAGATTAACATATCAAACTATGATGTAGTAACCTATAAATATACAATATTACCCCTTAGTACAAACATGGTTCAAAGAGAAAGAACAACACTACAAGAAACTGGGATACACTGATTGGAGACAATTTTTTTGGATGGGAACATATTTCCAATCTAACAAGGGGTAAATTTTTTTATTAGAGATAGAGACACATGTTAATCCAAGATCATAAAAGTAATAGTGGATAGGGAAAAACAAAATATCTAGACTCTTGAATTATGAATGAACATACATAGTTCACAACAAGATTGGTAAAAATAAGTCATATTAAACTTTAAAATAAGTGAGTAGGGAAATACATTCTACTCATTACAAGTGTGGCACGGGCCTCCAATTCTCCTCTATTATACCCCTTTGGTTGGTTGAGCCTCATCAAGTAGATATAAAATAACTAATGAGACTATGTCCTCACTATATCTTCAGTGGGTGCTAGCCAACTCACTGAACCTTGCATTTTTAGCTATTGCAATTGATCATTTCCAATAGATAATGAGTATCAAAAATATCACCACTACATTTATCACCATCTGTTGATTTGGTATTTCAAGTATAAAGTTTTTTAATTATCTATATCTAGATTAAATCATTACTATCATTGGTGACTAATAATTCTACAACTATGTAGTCTTTTGGCCTCTTTGTATTTTGCCACTAAAAAAAATTGCCAATCCTTATGTTAATGGTGTATTAGATATTGTGATTAACCTCCTTCATATATTTCTTCTAGTCTAATGTGGAGTTTTCTCACCTAGCCAAATTGAATTTTATCATCAAGTACACCACAAATCACTTCATGATGTATGTAAATGGTTTCAATGTTTCTTTTTTTCCATAAGAATTCTCCCTGTAAGTAAAAATTAATTTTATGGGTGTCAAGTACAACTGACAATGTACCCATGTATAGAATAAATATCTTTATATTAGTTTATATAAAAATAAGTATTTCACAAAAATGATATTTTTTTATGTGAAATACTTTTGGTAGAATGATAAGAGTACAATTTTACATTTTATGGAAAACTTTCTCTTGAAAACAACTCCTAGTTTAAGAGATGCAAAATTTACAACAATCCTCTAGGAAAGTTTTTACCAAAAATTACTCTAAAAAGATACTAAAATTATTAAAACTCAAATTCTAAAACACTCGAGTGAAAATATTTTATAGGGATATTCATAGTACCTCTAGGTAAAATTCCTCTGGAAAACTTTCTCTTGAAAACAACTCCTAGTTTAAGAGATGCAAAATTTACAACAATCCTCTAGGAAAGTTTTTACCAAAAATTACTCTAAAAAGATACTAAAATTATTAAAACTCAAATTCTAAAACACTCGAGTGAAAATATTTTATAGGGATATTCATAGTACCTCTAGGTAAAATTCTTCAATTTTTTTTAATATAAAAACTCATCCTAGATGATGAGATATACACATAATTCTACTTCATTTGGTTAGTTTTTATGTCAAAAATCTCTAAAACAATTAAATACACAAAGCCAAAAAAGCTGGAGATAAATGCTTCAGGGGAAGTGAATACATAAGTATTTGAAAAAATGTATTAATTTTTCATAAAATGACTCCCTTTCAATCACAAATTATGGAATTAATTCAACCTCGATAGCTTAGGAGTAACATATTTGAAACTTCTCTGTAGTTTATATATATTTTATTTTCAAAGTTTTTAAACTAAATAAAAAACTACAAAAAGCCCTATATTTTAATATCCTATGAATTATATAAAATATTTACTATGTTGCCCTAAATATTTATTAAATAAGACTTTACAATATTTATAAATACAAATTTGAATTTTCACGTCTTCTTTTAGGGCTGTACTTTAACATTTTTTCTTTGTAATGTGCCTTTTCTTGGGTTGTAGTTAAGGATTTTGTTGCACCTTGGAATCAAGATGTCCCTCATATAAATTTATTTCTATAAAAAATGGCCTCAAATATCACATAATTTTTTATATTTTTTTGTTTTCAGCTACTCACTAACCCACCATATTATACCATGCATTTTAATTTCTTCCTTCGATGCTTAGGTTGCAATCTCTCACAATGGACATCTCTTAACTTGGTTGCCTTAATTATTTTGAATACTACAAAATAAATTATGAGTTTACAATATATTTCACCTTTGATTCATGTTATCAAATATTACTTTAGGAAAAATATATTAAAAGCCATTCCTCTCTACTAAAAACACATCCTCTCTTTTGGTCGAAACAAAACAACTCCAAATAATTAAAAAGATGAAAAATTATTTACATGAAATATTATTCTCTATACACAACCATAAATCTATTTATGCACTATTAGACACAAAATAAATATGTTTGACTTATTATTACCTTCTCTAATACCAATAGTTTGAACAATTTGCTCGTATCAGGATAATTGTATTAAAAAATTAAAGTAACATATACAAACCTTCCTCTTGTAAAGAAAATCTTGGAAGGGCTCATCGTCGGAGGTTTCGGTGTGGCTGTGGGTAACCTTGCAGATGTGGCAATGGTGAGGATGCAGGTGGATGGTCGCCTACCGCTCTAGTAGAGGCGGAACTATAGGAGCATGGCAGATGTGGTGGGATGCTTGGCGAGGTAGGAGGGCATTGCATCGCTCTAGATGGGATCAGCCTTGACAGTATAGAGGGTGATGATCATAATGGCATCATAGTTGGTGTCTTATGACTATTTCAAGGAGTGCAGGCAATGTAATTTTAGGGTTTGAGGGCATGGTGGAGCACAACATTTTTCTTAACATGGCTATGGCTGTCATTATTGCTGGATCTGATGGTGTCTCCGTCAAATCAAAGGGACAGAGAAACCAAAGGTATTTTATGGATTTTTAATGTCTCGGTAAATGCTTGTGTGTCATTATTGCAATGGCAACCTGCATTGTTGGCCAGGGTAGAATGCTAAAGATATATATATTTTTAGCATTCTTTTCCCTGTGCTGTAAGTTCTTTGAGGTTTCAGGTCCTTGTAAAACTTGGGTACTTTTATTGGACTATTTTTGTGGTTTTAGGTCCCTGTAAAACTTGATTTTGTTGCTGCTCTTCAGTAGGTTTCAGGAATGCTTTTCCTAGTGGTTGTTAATGCTTTATCTTTCTTGATTCTATTAAAGGGTTTCGGGGTCCCTTCAAAACCTGCTCTTACCGTAATCTAAAACATATACAAATTTTACATCATACATTCTAAAATATTATTCCTATATAAATTTCAACATCCCCTAGTAAATATCAACTACCCATTTATTATACTTAAACTTTATATAAACCTCTGATAAGTAGGGTAATTTGGACTAATTGAAGATTAATATGTCAAACTATGATGTACTAACCAATAAATATTTAACAATTGTAAGGATTTTTTCATTTATGAATACATGGGCAAGGGTTTTTCTAACCCTCTTATTTACTAATAAAAATAAGGTTCAAATGAGATTATTTATAACTATATTATTAGATTCAAATGTTACATGCACTCTCTATTCTATCAACCATTAAATATGGCCAGGTAATATATATTTAATAATGGTATTTTACCTCCATTCAAAGACAAATCAATATAAAATGCTTATCCATATTTTAATTTTCTTTGTTATATTTTCATGGCACTTGAGGAATATATTTTACCATCACATGAGACTCATACTTCATCTTGTTCTACCATTCATGTTTCTCCAAATCGTAATAGAATATGTGTGCCTAATAAGAGAAAATGAACATTATTGGATAATGCTAGTCTGACACCTATGAATAGTAATATTCCTTCATTTAACGGATCTTAGTGATCCTTAAATTATTTGAATATCAAAGTAGAATATTTAAAAAAATTATATGTAATTTATTATGTTACCATCTATTAGAGGTTATGTTTTGAAACATATAACAATAACTTATAATGAAAGTGCATTTCATGAGTATTATAAATCAAAGTCGATTAGAAAATTATCATGCTTAAGTGATTCTATCTTGAAAGTTTGATTTTGTACGTGTTCATTAATACCCTTATCCTATAATGACTAATTCTTCATGTGTGGAACCTTTAGTCATTTTTATTTTTATGGATGGAATCTAAATACAAGGAATAATAGTAGAGGATAAATTTGAATTAATTACATGCATTCTTTATTTCCTTAAGATTCTTAGATATGGTATGTAAAATTTAACTCAAGTAACACCTTCTATGACTAAACATGCAACATTGGGATATATTAAATTAACTATATCATGCAATCAAAAAAATGCTCTATATTATTCTATATTTTTCCATCTTTGACCAAATAAATGCTATATTATAATCTC
>JARHVA010003847.1:1572500-1602500 GCA_037957365.1 Torreya grandis
GCATGTTAAATTCCTTATAAAATGCTAACCACACTTGGTTTCATGTTTCATAGGTTTTGATATGCTAATCATCTCAATTTATAGGAAGCTACAATTTTCTAAGTTATGGGAAGTTTTCACCTTTTTCAAGAGTTTTTGTGCTTTGTAAATGGATTCAAAAGGGTTGCATTAGATTAATATACATGTTTTAAATGTTTCATTGACCCCATTTTTTCACATTTAATCCAATTATCCCTAATTCTCATGGTTAAAATCCCATTCATCACACAAACCAGTCATTCTAGAGACCCCTACCTGCTCTTTTCCAAGTGTATGCAAAAAGTTTTCACATTTGGACTAGTGTTATGGAGTTCATATCAAGAAATAATTGATAAAAATTATGAATTTGAAATGTGTAAAAATATTTTTTAGGCCATTCATATAACCTTGTTTTTCCATTTCATGGTCACTATCCATATATATAGTCAAATAACATCTATAGCCTTCATGATGACAGCATCAGAGCCTTAGTATTGGCTTCAATCCTTGTGAGACATTGAAGGTTAATTTGAAGGTGTTAAGAGAGGATTTGTACCCTTTAAATACAATAGATAATTCATTCAAATCATTCCATGACAACTAGAGAATTTTGCTGCCTATATGCATGACTTTGCCCACTTATAGGTGGCTTAATAGAAAGCTAAGGGATTGTTTTGAAGTGTTAAATCACTTGGAGAGTTTCACCTTGTATCCCAACATGTTATGTTGACCATATAAAATACATGGAAAGTGTCTATAGAAAAAAATAAGTGTTTAATCATGTTGGAAAGGATTAGAAATTGAGTTCAGGGATACTTGCCATAAAAAATAAAAACAAAAGTCTGAGACCTTTTTACCAAAGACATACAATGAGTTCACCAAAACTTTGGTGCATTATAGTGAATTTTTTAATGATATATTAGAATTGAAAATACCTATGAAAATTTTGAATAGGTGATGAACAATGGAGAAGGGTGTCTTAAGGACTCAAAGTTGCTTTAAAAAACACTAAACTCAACTAGTGTTATCTACAGGCCTGAGCCATAATAGGCCTTTTCATCCAGATTGGTAGTATGAGAGCATGTTTCAAGATGGAATAGTTTTTCATGGTTTAAGATAATATTTATGATGTAAAATTACACTAAAAGCGAATTATGTATTGAGTTTTGTTCCCACTCACACCTCAGTCTGTACACAAACCAACAATAATACACCTACAATAGGGTTAAGTAGTGACCTAGAAGTTGATACTAGAATAGTGATTGGAGGTTTCCAAAGAAGATATTTATTCAAACACATTATATATGAATTAAATGTGGATTTATGTAATATTTACACATCATATCCTAGGTTAAGGTGTCCTCACATAGATAATTGTTCCTCTATAATAGGTTTCAAGGTCAAGTGTCTTAGTCAGGCAAAAAAGGGCTCATTTTATGAATTTGAAAGGCATGTAAGATGAAACAATGCATGGTAGGTAATAAAATAGTATCATGATTAAATAAAAATCCTCTACATATCATGGATAAATCCAAAATGAGATAGTATACACCTACATGAGCAAATAATAGGGTGTTTTAGTCAGAGGTCAATGAAATACCCAGTTTTGATGAAAGTGCATAAGAGAGACTAGTGGGAGGATAGGATGGTGAAGAATACTATGAATAAATTATATATAAATAATATTAAAATTCATAAGATATAATCAATGTGGTAAGAGTTTACTCAAACACCTTAAAACCCCTGTATATAACCTACAGTTAGGTGATGACTGTGTAGCAAGTAGTGAGTTAACAAAAGGTCCTAAGCAATTAACCAAGGTCACCCAAGTGAATATATGGTTATAATAATGTATTAATTAAATTATAAGATGTGAATGAATCTTTTTCATTACCTTCAAAGGTTATTTTCAAGAAGAAAGGCAAAACATAGTTCAAAAGGACACTCAGTCCTAATTTGAGAGTGAACAGAGTTTTGAATCCTAAGGGATAATCTAAGTAAATAAAGGTGAAAATGATCCTAAAATAATGAAAAATAGCCTAAATAGGTTACCATATTGTAAATACAAGCAATAAATAACCTCAAACAATTAGAGTACAATCCACTCTTGAAAATTCCTGCACACTGTGCTCAAATACAAGTCTATTTTGTTTTTTTAAGTTTTAAAGGGACAAATGATGTCATCAAGAGATATAAATTTTTATAAGGAATATATAATACCTATATAAGATCCTAAAATGGTAAATATTTTTTTAGGAAACATGGGATTTCCCTTTATTTTATCTAAGATAGAGGGTACTCCCCTCATGCTTGAAACTAGTTGTCTTGGGGAAATAAGTCAAACATAGTGATTGGAAGCTAAGGAGAGACTTCAAGGGGATTTTGAAAGTTGAGTAACATAAATAAAAACATGTTAAACCAAGTAGGGGTGGGTGAAACAAAATAGGTTTCTCCATGCTCTGAGGTTTACAGATAGACCTAAAGGACAAGTTTAAGCCTAATGACCAAGTGTGAGGTCATATTCACTTTTATCCATAGATAAGATTTAAAATTTATTGAATAATGTTTTAGGGACTATTTAAGACCTGTTAAATCTCATGAGATTAAAGGGAAATCATCAAAACTCATTTTAGGCCAATAGTTGTAGGCAAACCTATTGAACAAGGTCTAGGCCTAACATCTAAATGGGAGTCATCTTCATTTATAGATTTTTATGAGATATTAATATGATTGAAACATGTTTATGGGATGGATATATAAGTTTATGAACCATTGGAGTGTAGGGAAAACAAAGGAAAACCATTTTTGAGCTCAAAACCCATTCAGACATGCAAGTAAAGAGGAAAAGAGAGTGATAGGTCAAGTTGTGATGCTCATATATTATTGGAGGTTTTGCATGAGAGTCCAAGGAATTTGGAGATATTAATAGGGTACCATAATATTAATTTTTTGACATTTATTTGAGAATTGAGTGTGTAAGCTTTATGAACAAAGCTTAAGACCCAAAATTATCTAAAACCCTTCCAAAACCCTTGTAGAGACCCAATTGGGAAAGTGGAGTTGAAAATCTAATATAAGGACATATTTTAACCATGAGGATTATTTCAAATTTTAGAGGACTCACTCAATATACCTCTAATGATTTTGTGTTGTACATACTTATATGGATGGGGGTAGAAACAAGGTTTTTCTCACTATTTTATGTGTTTTGTAGGTTGTAGAAGGTTTCAAGAGATGAAAATAATATGGATGGAAATTTTAAGACTTAAGATAACTCCCCATATCATTATAATTCCTTTAAATATATTCTAAATGCTTCAACTAGGTGATTCATTTTAGCCAATCAAAACTAGCCTAATGGACAAGCCAGTGAAGGAGATGGAAAATTTTAAGTGAGCTCATTTTAAGGTATCCTTGATAATTATAAGGTAATTTAGGGTATTTAAACTTTTAATTCACTCTATTACATGTATTTTCATGGGAAACTAAAGCTAATTTGGAGGCCAAGTGGGTAGGGTGCATGATAGAGTAATTTTTTAAATATCAAATGATGATTGCTCCTTCCCAAGTGATTCCAGAGGACTAAGCCTACAACCAATGTATGGAGAGGAATGATTGAGAACCTTAGTATTATTTTCAATCATTTTACCTGATACTAGTTATTTACAAGGTATTCAAATAGGTTGAATCATGCAGGTAGTTTTTATGAGCCAAAATGTGGAGTTTTTTCCACTTTTCATGAAGTTTGTGACTTGGATTGACACTTGGATATCTTTATATTGAATGGTTTGACCCATAAATTATTATAATTCATGGATAACTAATTTTATTAGCTTTAAAAGTGTCATTGTGACCCTTGGACTTCTCTCTTATTCTCTCTCTCACAAGATTTATAAGAACTAGCCATTTTGGCATTATATGGATGCTCCACCTAAGTATGGTGAAACCATGCTCATTTATATACATTTTGATCAATAAAATGACTAAGTGTTACCTCTTCCATGAATATTCATAGTGTGCTTTACTTTAATATTGAATTTGCTTAGTGAAGACTATGATCTGATGTGTTCTAAGAAATGTCAAAGTTTAAGTGAGTTAGTCTCTTCATTAGTGCCATTAAATGCCTCTTGTATAGTCCTCATATATTTTCACATTAATCTATAACCCCACAATGTAACATTGATATAAGAAGACATAGATTGGAAAATGTGTGTTTAGTTTGTCCTTTAATTTCAAGTGTAATATGCATATGGTTGGATGTCATCAATATATTTGGTGTATCAAATCCATTAGGTTAGTTTGATTTCAATCATATCTCTCCCTTTTCACCCCCCAAAGTTAGTATTAGTTGCAATCCTAAGTGGTACATCAATGGAGCTAGCCCTATCTAGAGACTCACCTCATTCCTTAAGATACCCACAATCCTAGAGGTGATTCTATTGTGCCACTTGGATCAGGAGAGATTTGAATCTCCTCAAAGGGTGCATATCCAATTGACAACAATGTTTGGCACACCTGGTGGGACTCTTGTTCCAAGAGATTAGGAGATTTTTGGATTTTTATCTCAATAATCAACCTTTGGAGGCATATAACAAAGCATCAATGGTGACTTTGAAGTTTTATTAGTTGGTCAAGTAGCCTAGGTATTATTTTGAATATTGCTGATAACCATTTATTATGTCCTTTCTTCTAAATGAAGGTTTCGTGGCTGAATTTGGTGTTGAGTTTTGTTCTCTACAAGTCGGTGAGACATTGCAAGTTTGTACCATTCCCCATAAATATGAACAAGTCCTTAGTCAACCTTGTCATGATCAATACCAACCTCAATATGACCATCATCAGCTCAAATATGATCTTTTTCAGCCCATTCATGAAGTATATCAACCCTATGAGCCATGATAGCCATATATTCCTTCATTTTCCTCTCCATATAAACATCAAGTTATTAGACAATCCTATTAGAATGACTGCCAAGAAACACCCTTTTATAAGCCTCAATATGAGCCTTATTATTAATTCCATGATGAATATCAGCCTCAAGAGTATTCCTATCAGCCTTGTCATATGAGAAGAGGTTTCCATGGATTGTACATAAAGATATCATTCAAAAAATGTATCTCCTACTCATGTAGATGTTACTCCTGCTAACCAGCCTAAGGATTCACTTCCATATGAGCTCACTAGGGATTTGATATTTTCCAAACATACTCATAATAATTTTTCATTCCACACTCCATCTTCAACTCATTCACCTTCCACTACATCTCATACTTCTGCTCCATCACCTCAAATCCATGAGCCTATCCATCAACCTTTCATATCATTCCTTCTCAAGGAGGAACCTATCTTGAGAGAAGAAACTGGAGAAGAGAAAATAAAATTCATGGTTGATTAAGAGGCTCTCATGAGTGATTATGAGAAATAAATCACCACAAGGACTCCCCTTGGTGAACAAAAGGATAATCCACTAGCTAATGTTTCTATATTTGAAAGGATATGTGTCCATGAAAAATCTTTTACACTTCAAGCTCAATCTAATTTTGAGTTCTATGTGCCACCTCCACCAACTATTTCATATTTTCCTCACCCCATCACCCTTTGGATTGATGGACCTATGTCATGGGAACCTAAGGAGGATCAACTGGTTGATAAATAAAGAGAACTCTTGCTTGAAGAAAACCTACCTCCTTGGAAGCCTCATTGGGTTAGGTCACATGATTTCAAGATGCCTAGTCTTTGCATTACCATAAAGGAGAAAGAGAGGGAGGATCTAAAATTCCTTGAAGAAGACTCTATAATTGATCAAAAGGTTGTAGATGATCATCTCAAACATGAAGTAGAAGGTACTATCAAGATTGAAATTCAAGTCATCCCTCAAGAAGTAGCAGTCATAGGAAAGTTTCATGAGACCAAGATAGAAGGAATAGTTCTTGAAAATGGCATCCATGAAGAAGAAAATTTATGGAAGAGGTTAAATGACATTTATAAATAATTTTATGAGTTGTGTAAATATATTCCTTATCCAAATTATTGCACATTTGATGACAAGCTTGTTGATGAGTCTAATGAACATGATCTTGAGTGTTCAACCAAACATAAAAAGGAAACTCTTTTTGATGTTCAAGAAATTGATATCATGAAGCCACTTGATGATGCACTATATATTTAAAAACACTATCTTGATGAAATCATACATCAATAAGGGAAAATGGAAGAGATAGTGGTTCTAGATGATAAAGAGGACAAAGATGATTGGCAACTGTAAATAGAGTTACTTCAAGAACCTAAAGATCTTTGCCAAGTTGAAGGTCAAGCATATGAAAAGGTGAAATAAAATATTTCCATGGAAGACAATGATCAAGATTGGATAGATTTTTCAAAGATACTTGATGAGGTAGAAGAGCTTGTAGCTGAGAAAAAGCCTAATCTTGTTGAGATCACTATGGAAGATAAGAAGGTATGCCTTGTTCAATCATCATTTGAAGTTATAATTGAGGATCTACATGAAAAGGTTGAAGATGTTTGGATGAAAGAGGAATAATTTTACATTGAATATTTTTTTGAAGATGGTATACTTGAGAGTATGGAAATTGAAGTGCAAAGGAACAAGTTTGATCCATCAAAAATCCAATCCAAGGAGAAACATGCCTTGCACCATGTCCCATCTCATGAAGAAGGTGATGCTTAAAAATTTACCTTTGATATAGGAGTTAGTATGATTTATTTTTAATTATATATAATAGTTTATTTTTGCTTCCCATAAGTGCTTATGCACATGTGTGAGTCTTGTTTGTGTCTTACTTTGTCTTGTGTCTTTTGCTTTGTGTGGTTGAAGTAGTCATTAGTGTTTTGTCTTGATCAAAGGTTTGTAGGAAATGATCAAAGTTTTTTTTTTGTCTCAATAATTAGATGAATACATAATACATATGGACTAATAAGGTTACTGTTCTAGTTAGTATATCAGGCATATTACCCCTATGAGTCACCAATTTGGTGACCAAATTTGACTTTTTAGTCAAATTGGGGCACCTATAGGTAAAAAATTGACTTTATAGGTCTATAGTGGGTATAATATCTTGTTATGAGGTGAATTATAGGATAATTGATGTCAATTAATGTTTTATTAGCTCTGGTCAATTAGTTTTTATGTCTATTTATCATTTTTGGGTAATTTTGAGGTCAAAAAGGGTGTATTTAATGCTTTGTATGGGTTTATTAGGAAATTTAAAGGTAAAAATAGATGATGTGATGACCAATGTGTTCAAAAATGTCTTAATTAACTGAAAAAAGTAAAAATATGGTAGGTTTTTAAGAGAAAAGTTAGTTTTCTTAAAGCAAAAGGAGAGATTGGCACTTATACAACCTCCTTGGGAAGTGTGCCACTTAGAAAAGGTTGAAATGTGACTCTTTATCTTTCCAAAGATTATTTAAATGTTTTGTTTTGTTTGGAAGTTCCATTTTTTTCCCAAAACCATTCTACCCTTTTCTTGCCTTTTAAGACACGCTGAAGTGACTTACAGGTTTATACTTGGTATAACTAGTAGAAAGAGTTTCAGGTAGAGTGATTTTGGGAGGTTGTTGCACACTAAGAGAAATTAATTTTAATATTAATAAGTTTAATAATGATAAAATTTTATTTATTAACCATTCATTTGAAGTCGATTGTGCAAATCTTCCTATCAATCTGTGCACCCTTCAGGTTTTGACTTGGTTTAAAGAAGTCCATACAATCTAGTTGCTAAGATTGATTATATAGAATTTTAATTACTTATCCAATTATCCACACACTTTTTTTCATGTTTCATTGGTTTTGATATGCTAATCATCTCAATTTACATGAAACTACAATTTTTTGTGTTATGGGTAGTTTTCACCTTTTTATAGAGTTTTTGTGCTTTGTCAATGGATTTATAGGGTTGTTTTATATTCATATACATATTTTAAAGGTCTCCTTGACCCTTATTTTTTCACCTTTCATCTAAGTCCCTGATTCTCATGGTTGTAAGCTCATTCATCACACCAACTAGTCATTCTAGAGACCCCTACTTGCTCTTTTCCAGGTGTATGCAAGAAGTTTTCACATTGGAATAGTGTTATGGAGCTTGTATCAAGACCTCCTTGATAATAATTATGAATTTTAAAGGTTTTAAAATATTTTTTAATTATTTTGAGGCCATTCAAATAACTTTGTTGTTCCATTTCATGCTCACTATCCATATATATAGTTAGATAACATTTACAACCTTCATGATGATGCCATCAGAGCCTTGGTATTGGCTTCAATCCTTATGAGACATGGAAGGTTAATTTAAAGGTGTTACGAGAGGATTTAGACTCTTGAAGTCCAATGGAAAATGCATTCAACTCACTCCATGACAACTAGAGAAGTTTGCTGCCTATATGCATGACTTTTTCGACCTATAGGTGGCTTAATAGAAAGCTAGGGGATTGTTTTGAAGTGTTAAATCACTTGGAGAGTTTCACCTTATAGCCTAACATGTTATGTTGACCATATCAGATCCATGGAAAGTGTATAGAGAATAAAAGAAGTGTGTAATCATGTTGGAAAGGATAATAAACTGAGTTCAAGGATACTTGCCCTAAAAAATGAAAACAAAGGTCTGAGACCTTTTTACCAAAGTCATACAATGAGTTTACCAACACTTTGGTGTATTTTAGTGACATTGTTTTGGATATCTTAGCATTGAAAATACTAATAAAAAGTTTAAATAGGTGAGGAATAGTGGATAAGGGTGTCTTGAGGACTCAAAGTTGCTTTAAAAAAACACTAAACTCAACTAGTGTTATCTACAGGCCTGAGCCATAATCGGCCTTTTCATCCAAATTGGTAGTATGAGAGCTTGTTTCATGATGGAATAGTTTTTCATGGTTTAAGATAATATTTATGATGTAATAGGCCACTAAAAAAGAATTATACATTGAGTTTTGTTCGCACTAACACCTCAGTCCGTACACATACCACAAAGAATGCACCTACATCAAGGTTAAGCAGTGACCTAGAAGTTGATACTAGAATAGTGCTTGGAAGTTTCCAAAGAAGCTATCGATTCAAAAAAATGGTATATGAATTTAAGGTGGATTTAGGGAATCTTTCCATATCAGAGCCTAGGATAAGGTGTCCTTACATAGATAATTATTCATCTACAACAGGGTTCAGGGTCAAGTGTCTCAATCAGGCAAAAAAGGGCTCATTTTATGAATTTTAAAGGCATGTAAGATGAAAAAATGTATGGTAGGTCATAAAATAGTCTCATTATTAAACAAAAATCCTCTACATATTATGGATAAATCCCAAATAAAATAGTATACACCTATAGGGATAGAGAATAGGGTGTTTCAGTTAGAGGATAGTGAAATACCCAATTTTGACCAAAGTGCATAAGAGAAACTAGTAGGAGGATAAGATGGTGAATAATACTATGAATACATTATATATTAATCATATTAAAGTTCATAATCTCCAATAAATGTGGTAATATTTTACTCAAACACCTTGAAACCCCTATATACAACCTACAGTTAGGTGATGACTATGTAGCAGGCAGTGAGTTAAGAAAAAGTTATAAATGATGAACCAAGGTCACCCAAATGAAAAAATGGTTATAATAATGTATTAATGAAATTGGAAGATGTGAATGAATCCTATTCATTACCTACAAAGGTCATTTTCAAGAGGAAAGGTAGAACATAGTTTAAAAGGATACTCAGTCCTGATTTGAGAGTGAACAGGGTTTTGAATCCTAAGGGATAATATAAGTAAATCAAGGTGAAAATGAGCCTAAAATAATGAAAAAGAGCCTAAATAGGTCCCCATAATGGAGATAAAATCAATAAATAATCTCAAACAAGTAGAGTACAATCCAATCTTGAAAATTCCTACACACAATGCTCAAATACAAGTCTATTTTAGTTTTTTAGGTTTTGAAGGGTCAGATGATGTCATCAATAGCTATAAATTTGTATAGGGAATATATATGAAATATATAATCTCATAAAATGGTAAATATTTTCTAAATAAATAAGGGAGTTCCCTCTATTTTGTATTTTCAAAACTAGCCTAATGGACAAGCTAGTGAAGAAGATGGAAAACTTCATGTGAGCTCATTTTAAGGTGTCCCTAATAATTATAAGGACATGGAGGGTCTTAAAAATTTTAATTAGATCCCTTAAATGTATTTTCATGGTAAAATGAAGCCAATTTGGAGGCTAAATGGGTAGGGTGCATGAAAGATCAATTTTCTAGATAACAGATGATGATTACTCCTTCCCAGGTGATTCCAAAGGATCAGGCCTAAAACCAATGCATGGAGAGGCATACCTAAGACAATTAATATTATTTAAAATAATTATACCTAATACTAATTAGTTAAAATGTGTTAAAATAGGATTAATCATGTAGGTAATTTTTATGAGCTAGAATGAGGAGTTTCTTGCCACTTTATATGAAGTTTGTGACTTGGATTGACACTTGGAGAGCCTAATATTACATGGTTTAACCCATACCTTATTATCATGCATGGATAACTTATTTTATCAGCTTAAAAAGTGTCTTTTTGACCCTTGGACTTCTCTCTTCTCTCTCTCTCACAAGTTTTATAAGAACTAGCAATTTTATCATTGTATGGATGCTCCACCTGAGTATAGAGAAGCCATACTCATTTGTATACCTTTTGATAACTAAAATGACTAATTTTTGCCTCTTGTGTATGACTATTAATAGTGTTATTTACTTGAATATTGAATTTTATTAGTGAAGACTATGGATTCCTTATAAAGTTGTCACATTCTCTCACCTATTTGTATCTTCTTCTTGTAGGGCATGTGATGTGTTCCAAAAAATGTCAAAGTTTAAGTGAGTTAGTTTCTTCATTAGTGATATTAAAGGCATATTGTATATTCCTCCTAGATTTTCACATTCATCCATAACCCCACAATGTAACATTGATGTAAGAAGACATAGATTGGAGAGTGTATGTTTAGTTTGTCCTTTGATTTCAAGTGTAATATGCATATGGTTAGATGTCATCAATCTATTTGGTGTATCACCTCCTTTAGGTTAGTTTGATTTTATTTATATCTCTCCCTTTTTATCCCCCAAAGTTAGTAGTATTTTTAATTCTAAGTGGTACATCAAGGGAGCTAGCCCTATCTAGAGACTCACCTCATTCCTTAGGCTACCCACAAGCCTAGAGGTGATTCCATTGTGCCACTTGAATGAGGAGAGATTTAAATATCCTAAAAGGATGCATATCCAAGTGACAATATTTACCATAGGTTAAAACGGGTTAACCCCCTATAGTTAGGATACAATATAGGGGATTTTAATAATGTCATAGGGTATGTTATAGCTCAATTGATGTCATTCATATGCCATTATAGATTTGGTCATAGTATAGCTTAGTTCTTGCATCATTTGGTGTCTTAGGGGTCATTTTAGAGTCATATATGTAAGTGGTAGGTTTTCATGGTGACCAAATATTCAAGATCATGGAAAGAGTTCTCATAGGCCTCAAGAAGTTCATTTGAGATTTTAAAGATCAAACAATAGTTCAATCACAAGTCTAAATGAACCAGACCATCACCAAGACATTATTTAGAAATGAATGAACCATTTAACTTGTGCATTTGATATTTTTACTCAAAAATTCTCACAAGACAAAAGGTTACATCACCATGGATATCTTCATGTCAAGAACATGCTCTACATGTTTCATGCTTATGTAAATCCTCTAGCTCAAGTTATGGAGCTTCCAAGTTGAGCCTGCAACACAAGACATTCATGCTAATGTCAAGTTTAAACTATGTAAAGTAACTATTTGGGTTCAAAAAGTCCTTAAAGGGTTTAAAGTTGATCAAGATCTAATGGTATGCATGAGCTCACATTCTGACACATAGATCTAATGGCCAATGCTTGGGTCAAACATGTCAAAATGTCCTCAGATTAAAATCCCTTAAAAATTTATAAGTTGGAAAAGATCCAATAGTGTGAGTTTATTGAGTAGAGATCTAATAGTGTGAGCTTGATTGACAAGAAGGTGGGTCCAATCTAGATCAACAATCAGAGCTCAGTCATACCAAAGATCTAATGTTGCATAGGAATTGATAGAAAAGTGGTCCAAATGATATCTAGAGCTAGCGTTCACTCATACATCTTGATCCAATGATGAAAGTGAAAGTTAACATGTTAAAGGATATTCATGGTAAAAAATTTAAGGCCAACATTCCTTCATACATCTTGATCTTATGGTGCATAGGAAGTTAAAATGTTAGGATCTAAAAGCAATGATTTGAAAGGCCAATAATAACAAAGGTAGTTTGGAGAAATGTGATTGGTCTAAGTCAATTTTTGATGGACAAATATCGAACCAAAGAGCCATTTTTGACCATATTAAACAAGTATTATAGACATAGTTTAAAAAAAAAAGAGTAATGTGGTAAGAGAATGCCACCTGAGTAACTATATAGGATTTAGGATCCTATAGCAAGACAAGCTCTTTAGACTCATGTGGTGCCATGAAAGCTCAGTCAAAGACCCAAGATGAACATTGACTACTTTATGTGAAGAACGAGGTCTAAGAGAGAAATAAAAGACTATAGATGGCAAATAAAAGTGTCTATAAGATAGTTAATAGCTGGGAAAATTTCTACTATTATCATAACATATATTTTGACTCTCCTATCTCAATTTTAAGTAACCAAGAGATGGTCCATGATGAAAATAGTTTCATGAAGGCTACCTGAGAAACCTATACATCATTTTGGAGATTTTATCATGATTTATATGACCATTTGTCTTAAGAGGTATTCATGGTCTATTTCACAATCAGTTACACCTACAACATAACTGGTTTTCATGCTTGGACATGTGTTCTAGTGACTCTTGAACTTCTTTTTTTAATCTTCTCTCTAAAGTTTTATAAGTAGAGGTCATTTTGACCTTTGTAAGGAGATACCACCACATGTATGGCAAAGCCCTCCTAGTTTTGACATTATAATTTACCTTAGAAGATTAAATGCAATCTAGTTTAAGTTCATATATCAACTTGTCAAAGTATGTGAAGAGATATATAGTAAATGGTCAAGAGATATTCATCTATCCTTGCTTTCTCCCAATATTTTCATGTTTTATGCAAGTGATTCCATCCTAGTAGGTCATATGAAGTGTTGTCTAAGTGTACAGTGAGCCTTAGTATCTGCAACTGATCTATGATTTCACTTCCCTTAGATAGTCTTCATGCATGTCACCTTTATATTGAAAAACTAATGTTAGTACAGTATAGGACTCTTAGACTAGTGTTGTGGACATTATCTCTTTGTGAAAGAGGTATGATATTCTTTTGGAAAACGTTATGGTCTATTACCCCCTTTAGAGTAGGTTTGATTATTGAAATATCTAACTCTTTTACTCATAAGTAATTATTTAGCATAGATAAGAGCATTTCAAGATACATATAGGGAGTTAGCCCTTAAATCTAGAGACTCATTTCCAATACAAGTATACCCACATACCTAGAAATGTTCCCATGTTACCCAAATTTAAAATAATATTGAAAAATTTCTTCTAAGGTACAATATTTGGTGATAATAAATCTGACATGCTTGATGGGACCTATCTTCAAGATAACTTTTCAATTTTAATACTGATCTTGATAACATCAGCTATAAATTGGTGTGCTACTCAAAATTTGGTGACTCCATTAAGGTAAATCTAGTTCAATGCCATTGCCTTGTTATAAACTTGCTCTCATAATTCATGGTTCCCACTAGGTCATTATCTAGAGGAGTTCTCAATCTCATTGACCCATTCTTTCAACCCAAACTTCCCCTTGGAGTTTAATATCCTCCACCTAATTTTCACTTTGAAGATCAAGAGGATTTTAATAGTGAGGGAAGTCAAGAGAGTGAACAAGTTGAAAAAATTGAAGATAGTGAAGAAGAAATCACTAAACCTCATGATTTTCCTACATTCAATACAAAAAAGCCAATTCACCTTCAATCATATGACACCATTCCTCCTAATGCCACAAAATTTTTACCTATATTCAATGGTGAGAGTCATGTTATAGTAAGTGAGCATATTAGATATCTCTCCAACTTATGTAGCTTCCATAATATCACTCAAGAAAACATTGCCATTAGACTCCTTATCATGTCCTTTAGAGTGAAGGCTCTTGATTGGTATATGACTCTAGAAGGTGGATGCATCATGTCATGGGATTAATTTGGAGTGTTTTTGACCTTAATATTTAGAAATGAGAGTGACCATGCCTCTCTCATACATTAGCTTAATGTGATCAAAAGAGCATCCAAAGAAATAATGCATGATTTTAATGAGAGGTTCCAAAAAACTTGGAATAGACTACCTCTTCCTATGAGGCCACATCCCATCTTTGTGTTCCCAACCTATTTGAGATATGTTCTCACGAAAATTGATATCATGATTCAATTCATGGGTGGTTCCACCCTCCCTAAAGCATACGAGCTTGCTATCAAAGCTAAAAATAATCTCATCCAAGCTGGAAGATAACCACCTAAAGTGTCTATGCCTTAATTGTCTCATGATTTTTCTAATGATCTAGATGCAATCCAAGTCCCTAATTCTAATACAAAAACTAAGTTTCTCTTAGGTAGTCATAAAATAATATTGATTAGAAAGCAAAGTTCTTAGCCTTAGAGGATCAAAATAGGCAAGCTAATATGTAACAACATGCCTATTAGAATCCTTACTTCTATCAACAATAGTATGGTAAAAAATATGGAAGAGGAAGAGGCCAATGACAACCTAATCCCAATAGGCATGTCAATGCATACAATCCTAACTCTACTACCAATACAAGGGAGATGATACTTGTGCATAACAACTTGGTGCAAGGTGAGAATTAGAAACAAGGACAATTTATGAATAATAATGAAGGTATAAAGAAGGATCTTGTCATAAAAGGAGAGGTTAATTCCCTCTTATTAGCTAAAGATGAAGTGATGATGTAGAAAAATGAAGGTGAGAGACCTCAAGAAGAGATCTTCACCAACTTACTAGTTGAGGACACTTTTATGCTTAACTTAGGAACCTTGGTTTTAAACAAAACTAGAGCCAAGAGAAAGGATTTAGGTGGTGATAATAATGTGATTATAGGATCATCAAATCCTCCTACAAAGTAGAAAGGCATAGCTATAAGTGTGATAGTTCAAAAATCTTCTACACCTTCGACAGGTCAAAATATGGTAAGGTTTTCTCTTATGCCTCAAGTTCCAAGTAATTCTTTGCCCGCAAGAACTTGAGAGAAAGTAGGCATGGATTATTTAAACATTTTAGATGATTTTAATAACACTAAAACATCCATGTCACTTTGGGATGTTTTGCATATCCATGGTCAGAAAGAGCTCCTACAAAAATAGTTATCTATTATCCCTACTAGTGTCCCTTTTTCAAATCAAGGTCAAAGTCATGTTGTCCTTGAAAGTGTCCCTAACACCATTGATGAACCATCTACCAAAGTTGAGAAGCCTCCACCATTCTATCTCACTCTCATAGTGGGTGACAAGTTGGTCCATAACTGCATAGTTGATAATGGAGCTTTAACTTTTGTTATGCCCAAAGTGGTAGCTAATAAGCTAGGTCCAAAATATAAGCCACATAGTAAATGGGTCTTTTAATTAGATGGTATACATACTGAGATAGTGGTATTGATAAATAACTTGCAATTTTTCTTGCATGATTATCCTAGTTTCCCTATCTTGCAAGACATAGTTGGTGTTGATCTCCCAACCCACTTTACAATCTACCTATCAAGCGACTTCACAGCCAAGATAGGTGGATATCTTTTAGATGAATAGTCCTTCTTGGACTTTAGAATAAGATATGGGGCCAAGGTGATAATTAGGACACAACCCTTTTGCAAGGTTTCATATTGAACCTTATATTGAGATAAGTTTTAATTTGAATTATGTTGTTCATGAAGAAAAGGATTCTATTATAGATTATAGCACTTCCTCCAAGCTTGAAGGAATTATAGATTTATTTATTGATGAGTATGATACTAACACTTATGAGCATGATATTTATGATCTCATGGAGGAAACTGATCTAGGAGTATATTGTATACATGAAGAAGGAATACTGACACCTCTACTTGCGAAAGAAGAGGGTGAAGAAGATGAGATGTGGAGAATGTTTTTTGATGGTTCAATAAGTAAAATTAGTGCATGAGCTAGTGTTATGTTTGTCTCTCCATATAAATAGAAATATTATGCTTCATAAAAATTTCATTTCAGTTATACTTGTAATGTGGTTGAGTATGAAGGTTTAATTCATGGCCTTTAATGGGCAAGGAGAAAAGGAATTAATAACTTGCAAGTATATGGAGACAATGAATTAGTTGTGCATTAGGTTAGGAATGTGGTTTTTGCCAAGAAACCTTTGCTTAAGTCATATATGCATAGGGTATTGTATTTTCTTGAAGATTTCAATGCTTTCAACATACAATCAGTCTCAAGGGAATAGAATAATCATGTTGATAGACTAGATGCCATTGGAGCTCAATTTGATACTCCAAATGCCATAAAATAAGAGGGGAATCAATCTCAATTTAAGATCATTATCAGACCCTATATACCTGATAATGAAGTGTCTTGGAAAGTGTTTGATAGTGACAAACACATTACATGATTCCTACAAAATGAAGCTGAGTTCTCCTCAAGGAATCAAAGGAGACTCCAAGAATAATTGGGTGATCAGATTGTGTAGCTAAGGATAAATAAGATACCTAAGGATCCAATGAACTTATAAAGTATATTTAATGAGAATTATCAAAGGAAAATGTAAAATTTGAGTATGTATACAAAAGAAGATAATTATGAAAGAGTCTTAATCTTCAAAGATAGACTCCTCAAACTAGGCAATGTATGTTCTACATTAGAAAAGTAAGCATTCATTGATTTGCGTAGAGAGTTTCATGAAATATTTTCTTAGGATTATAAGGACCTAAAATTATTTGATCCTATCCTAGAACACCATACTATTGAGTTGGAACCTGGAGTTAAACCGGTTAGATAGAAACATAGACCCATTAGTCCTAAGGTTGAACAACTCATGAGGTTAGAGCTCACTAAACTCCTTGAATCTAAAATAATCTTTCCTATCAAGCATTCAACATGGGTATCTAATTTTTTTCATGTTATAAATAAAAATGGGGATATAAGACTTTGTGTAGACTTCATGGATCTTAATAGGGTATCACTCAAAGATCACTACCCTTTACCCTCAATAGAGCATATTTTGTAGATTGTTTTAAGTTTTCAAAATTTATCTCTTATAAATGGATACTTAAGTTATAATTAGATTTGATTCAATGAAAATTATCAGTTTAAGACAATATTTACCAATAAATGGGGGACTTTTTCTTATAGGAAGATGCCTTTTTATTTGTCCAATGTCAGTGTCACATTTCAAAGAGCAATGGACATGGCCTTCAAAGGTTTGATCAATGAGATGTTATTATTTTATCTAGATGATATAATAGTGTTTTATAAATATGCTAATGAGAACATGCAACACTGGAGATAATTGTTTGAAATATTTAGGCAATATGGAGTATCTCTTAATAAAAAAAGTGCATCTTTGCTGTTCATGAAGGTAAAATTTTAGGACATATTATTTCAAAGCATGGTTTTACTATTTATCCTAAGAGAATAGATGCCATTATAGGCTTATCATTTCCATTTCATAAGAAAGGTATCCAAATTTTTTTAGGCAAGATAAATTTTGTAAGGAGGTTCATACCTAGTTTTGCATCTTTGGTGAAACCTATCACAACCATGCTCAAAAAGTACTGGGTCTTTTCCTAGACTAAAGAAGGTAAGAATAGTTTTGAAGCCATTAAGAAAGCAATTGGACAAGTTCATAATCTTGTGAATCCTAAAATTTCTAAAGAATTCATTTTTTATTCATTTTATAACCTTGATACTATCTAATCCATGTTAATGCAAAAGAATGACGAGGGTGTGGAGCAACCTATCGCATTGTTTAGTCAAGGTTTAGAAGATTATGAAGTCAAGTACACATTTGTGGAGAAAAAATTCCTTGATATTGTAAGGGGATTGAATAAGTTTAGGCATATGGTTTCAAATAATAAAATTCATGTTATGGCTTCTCATCCTAGTACCAAGGAGTTTCTTTTGGGTAGAGACCTTAGTCAGAAGAGATTAGGGTCGATCACTAAGGTAATGAAATATGATGTTGATATCAAGGTGAAAAATTTGATAAGGGGTAAAGTCATTTGTGAGAATTTGGATTTAGATCTCCATGAGCCAAAGAAAGAGACTCTAGTCAACATGATTATTCCTAATCAACTAGTTCCTTACCTATACAAAGTTGGACATATGACATGATCAAATTTCTTCAAAATGATGAGTATCTTAATGGTATGAGTAGGTCACAAAGGAGATATTATATGTTTCAATATATTCCATTTTATCTCATGAATGGTGTACTCTTTAGAAGAGACATTAATGGTGTGTTGTTGAGATGCATTGATAATGATCATTTTGGAATGTTGCTTGAGAAGTTCCATGATGGGAAAATAGGAGGTAATTTCTCTCCAAGAACCATAGATACCAAGATCATGAGGGTAGGTTATTAAAGGTGTGGACAATGTGATTTATTTGTATGAAAATATAAGCTTACAACTCTTCCTTTGAATCTTATCTAAGTAAACCAACCTTTCATGCAATGGGGTCTTGATTTTATTGGTATGATAAACCCCCCATCAAGTGATAGTCATAAATAAATACTCACAACAATTGACTATTTTACAATATGGGTTGAGGTAGTAGCATTGAAGGAAGCTAATGAGAATTCTATCTTGGATTTCGATGAGAGCATCATAACAAGGTTTAACACTCCTACTATTATTTTAGACAATGCTCCTGCTTTTATGGGTAGTAGGATAGTTGATTGAGTAAATAGTATGGCATATTATTGAGAACTTCATCTAACTATTACCATCAAGGTAATGGGTTGGATGAATCTACTAACAAAAATTTGATCATAATTATCAAGATAACCCTGAAGCATAATCAAAGGGCTTGGCACACCAAACTAAAAATAGCCTTGTGGGCTGATAGGATATCTCTCAAGAGGTCAAAAAGGAATTCTCCTTTTGCACTTGTCTATGGAAGAGAGGATAGGTTTTCTATCTCTCAATACTATCTACCTTAGAGTTAATACATCAACTAGAGTTGCTTGAGAATACTCTTATAGAGGTGAGATTGACAAAGTTAATGGAGTTTCAAGAGACTAGAGATAAATTTTATAAAGCTATGTAGCATCACCAAGTACTAATGAAGAGGTATTTTGACAAGAAAAAAACTCTAAGATAATTTCAAGAAGGTGATATAGTATTAAAATGGGATAAAGATAGAGCAAAACTAGGGAGACATATAAAATTTGACACCCTATGGAGTGGACCATATGTCATCATCAAGTATAAGAAAAGTAACTCTTTTTAGCAAGTAAGGATGAATGGAGAATATATTCCTATCCCTATAAATGGGATACATTTTAAACCTTGCTATTTGATAAGTTTAATATTTGAAAATAGACCATCACCACAATGTCATCCATAAATGAATGGACCAGCTAACTTGTGCATTGATAAGTTTACTCATAAAGTCTCATGAACCAAAAGGTTGTATCACCATGGATATCTTCATGCTAGGAACATGATACATAAGTTTTATGCTTGTGTGAGTCCTCTATATCAAGTTTTGGAGCTTCTAAGTTGAGCTTGTAACATAAGACATTCGTGTGAATGTCAAGTTTGAGCTTCGTAAAGAAACTATTTGGGTTCAAAAAGTCTATAAAGGGTTTAAAGTTGATAAAGATCTAATGGTCCACATGAGTTCATATTCTGACACATAGAACTAATGGTCCAAACTTGGGTCTAATAGGTCAAAATGTCCCTAGGTTAAAATCCCTTAAAAAGATACAAGTTAGACAAGATCCAATGGTGCAAGTTCATTGAGCATAGATCCAATGATATGAGCTCAATTGAAAATAATGTGGGTCCAATATAGATAAAAAATTAGTGCTCAGTCATACTAATGATCCAATGGTGCATATGAACTAATAGGAAATTGGGCCCAATGAGATATATGGCTATCATTCACTCATACATCTTGATCTAATGATGCAAGCAAAAGTCAACATGTCAGAGGATCTTTATGGTAGAAAATAGAAGGGAATAATTCCTTTGTACATCTTGATGCTATGGATTGTAGGAAGTCAAAAGGTTAGGATCTGATTGGAAGTGTTGGAAATATCATCATTTATGTCAAATGTCTAACAATATTAGTGATAAAGGCCTCATAACATTTAATGTCTAAAGGTGTTTTTAATGTTCATATCTTAGCTAAAGTGTGTTAATATTAATTAAATATCAATGAATATATTTTTGGTTGCATAAAGTCAAAAGAGGGCCCATGAGGAAGTCAAAGAGTCACCAAGTAAAGACAAAAGAGGGAAATGACACATTTTCCCCTGAAGGTTCACCTTGAGGAATTTGAAGAGTCACGAGATAAAGAAAAAAGAGGGAAATGACACATTTTCCCATGAAGGGTCACCATGTGACTTTTCATATGAAAGAATTCAAAGGGTCATGCAAGTTTGGCACCATTTTCCATGTGAATTGAAAGGTCACAAAGGGTGAATGGAAAAGGTCATTTGGAATGATATAAAATGAGGCTTGGAAAGTCATTTGTAATAAGTAAAGAAGAACATGGTTTGTAATTGTTATATCTAGCTTAGAAGAGTAGAGGAGAGAAAAGAAAGAGATAGAGTAGTGTGCTATCATTTATTAAGAAAGCAACATTGAGAGATAGTTTATGTTTTATACATAAAGGGGTTGTCGCTCATAAATCATTGTTGTGTTGGTGCTCAACAAAAGGGTTGGTGCTCTTGCAAGTTGGTGCTTGCGAACATTGTAAACTTGAGTTGGTGCTCATTTATATACTTGAGATTATTCTCTATGGGTTTCCCCACTTTGGGTTTCCACATAAAATATAGTGTCTCTCTATCTCTTATGTGGTGCATGCTATTATTTTTAGTTTTATTGCATATATTGAATGTGTGACTAAGTGGTTAAAGTAAAGGAATTTGATTAAGTAAAAGATATATGATATACTATGAATCAATATATCTTGTGCTTAATAAAAAGGATTTGATAATGACTCTTGAACTTCATTCTTTTCTCCTCTCTCTGAAGTTCTATAAGTAGATTTCTTTTTGACCTTTGTAAGGAGATACCACCCCATGTATGGTGAATCCCTACTAGTTTTGACATTATACTTTACCTTAGAACAATAAATACAATCTAGTTTGAGTTCATATATCAGCTTGTCAAAGTATGTGAAGAGATATATAGTGAATGGTCAAGAGATATTCATCTATACTTGCTTTCTCTCAATCCTTTCATGTTTGATGCAAGTGATTCTAGCCTAGTAGGTCATATAAAGTGTTGTTAAGTGTATGGATATGTTCTTAAGTGTACAATAAGCCTTAGTATCTACAACTGATCTATGGTTTCACTTCTATTAAATAGTCTTCATGTATGTAACCTTCATATCAAAACACTAATGATAGTGCATTCTAGGACTCTTAGACTAGTGTTGTGGATATTATCTCTTTGTGAAAGAGGTATGATAGTCTCGTGGAAAATCTTATGATGTATCACCCCATTTAGAGTAGGTTTAATTCTTGAAATATCTAACTCTTTTCCTTATAAGTAATTAATTAGCATAGATAAGAGAATTTCAAGATATATCCAGGGAGCTAGCCCTTAAATCTAGAGGCTCATTTCCAATATAGGTATGCCTATATACCTAAAAATGTTCCCCTGTTACCCAAATATGGAAGAAGCATGAACAACTTCTTCTAGGGTACAAGATTTGGTGACAATAGTAACTTCAAGGGCCTAAGGGTAAACATAATGTAAAAAAATCCACTTCTTTATCAATAAAGTAGACATATATAAACTCTTGATATCTCTTGGTAACTCTTGTTATATATAGGCCAACTGTCATCTAGAATATATAATAAGAGAAATATTTGGATATATGGTCCCATTTTGAGGTGAGATATTGGTGCCTTTTCTTGAAAATCACTCATAACAAAAGAAATAGTCATGCTCATCATGTGTTATCTTATAAAAAATATATCTCAAGTTTTTAAAACATTTGAAAGTATAGTAAACACATGCATATAACTATAGAAAAATATGATAATGCAAAGCTTGATAGAGAAATGTAATCTCATGTGAGGATGAGATAGTGAAGGAAAGCAATATACCCCAATGTAACTTAAGTGAGATAAATATATGGACCTATTATGGTTGGATATGAAATTACCCAATATATATATATATATATATATATATATATGTAATACCCCCATGTGAATAGGTGTAAGTGTATGTAAATGCTCAAAATTTGCATGGATTTATGCAATGGTAATTATGCAAAAGTTTGGTGTTGCACAAGGTTGTTCATACAAGCACTATTTACATAGGATGTTGTGCATGTTATTTGTGAAAGTATAGTGCATAATGTTATTTACACAAGTTGGTGAGTTTACACAAGCTTACCTGAAAACTATTTTTGACCATTGTGTAATGTTATTAGCATGTTAGAAATAATTTCAAGTTTCATAGTGTTTTATGTGAAATATCATTACACTTTGAAAGATAATTATGGTGCACAATGGTTTATTCACAATAAAGGTTTTTGAGGATTTATGAAACACAATCAATCAATGTAAAAATTTGAGGTGTTATTTGATGCTTTTCTAATTGTATCTTTTAGACTGAAGGTGTGAAATTAACACTTGGTGGTACTCTGACATGGAATGGATGAGTTGAATTACATAATGATCACTTTACTCAGTAGTTGGTGATGTAGATTCCCTTGTTTCATGGATGTTACAAAGTGAGATGGTGGATATAGGCATTGTTTAACTTTTAAAAAAGATTATGTTTACAAAAGCACGTGAAGTAATCATACATGATCAAGTATATAGGGTGGATGCAAGTAATTTAATTAATGTTGAATACACATGGCCAAGTGTGTGCATTATAATATACAATAAATTATTTTATGAATAAAAAAACATTTTGACTTATTTTAGTATTGTAAACATGCTTTTGTTAATGCTATAATCAAGGAAGATATTGTGCTGAGTTTTAATATGAAAATGATTTCCTAGGTGAAATTTGGCATATATTATGTGCTTTCCATATCCTTATATGTTTAAGATTCATATAACATAACTCTCATCCATACCAATTTGTTATGCATTGGATTTATTCCCAAAATTGTGTATTAGATATTAATTTTAGATTTATATAACTTGGGATAACCTATGATAAATGGCTAGTTTTAGTGGGAGCTATGCAAAAAATAATACTATGCAAGTAAATTGACTAGAATCACAAGGATATAGATTGGAAAATTTAGTGGTCAACATTTTGAGTTACGTAAACTCAAAATGGATGATCTCTTAGTAGATAGAGATTAGAGGGTTATTATATCATATGCACTATCCATGAGGATGAATATAGAAAAAGGGGGAGAAAATTTTAGGAAATCTAAAAACTCTATCAAGTTATGTTTGAGGTATTCAGTGTGACTGATTGTTTTAGTTGAAAAGATTGTAAAACTTCTTTTGGATAGGTTAAGAATGCTTTCATTAAAAGGCAAAAGAGGGATTTGAAGGGGCCCTACCCATAAAATAGAAAGACATATAAGGTCTCAAACTTTATAGACATAAATACCTATATATCAATGAACATGGATAAAAAATGAACTAAAAATAGCCCATTCATAGTTGAAAAATAACACAAAAACAACATAGAACACTAGAGAGATAAAGTAAATACAATTAGTGAGAATTTTTCCACTCCTCATAATCCTTGACCCATCCTTTAGTGATGTCTTTAAATTTTATTTCCCATGAGCCACATGGGTTCTGATCTTCATTCTTGATGCATATACCTTTGATCTTCTTGTTTCATTTTATCTCATCCTTGTTGTTATGGTTGGAGCTGAAAATAATTGAAATACCCTCCATACTTTGAATTGCATCGTTGATGGTTTTCTTGCTGTAATTTACTAGAAGATTGATATTGTTTTTAAGTTCTTGATTCTCCTTCTCAAGTCTATTGACTATTTTAGCAAGGGTCTCAATTTGGGATGTCATTTCCATTTGCTTTTCCTTGGTACAATACAGACCATCATTCACCTAAATTTTGTTAACCTCCTGTTTGAGATGAGTATGGTCCTTCATGAGACATCAAAGGAATGCCTTGTGAAATTTTACCTCATCATCAATTTGCTACATATTTTCTTAGTTTTTAAAATAATTTATAAGGGAATATATCTCCTGTTGAAGATTGTAGATGGAAGGCTTCATTCCCATAGTGTTGTCCTTTGTCTTAGACTCTATTACTTCTTTCTTGTTATTAGGCTTAGTATTGTGATTCTGATGATTATAAATGTTTTCCATATCCTCCATCATTTCATTATTCTTGTTATTGGAGGTGTTTTCATTATTCTTCTTTTTATGAATAACATCTTTGCATGGCTTGTTTCTCATATAGCTACTTCTAGGCTACTCAACCGCCTCGTCCCTCTTGTTTCTTTGATTGCTTCTAAGGGTTATTTTTGCATTCTGCTTGGGGATATGCTAAATTGGGATAATAATTTCAATGAGATATAGTAGAATTGGATTTAGGGAATTAAAAAAAATATAGATAAGGAAGATGATTTCCTAGTGTAAAGGCTCCTTTTTGGATCCCTCTTTAATTTCCATGATAGAATTCTACAGGGAGTCAAGGATAAAAAATGGAAGGTTGATAGAAATCTTGTGATGAAGGTAGTTTAAAAAAAGAAAATGGGAATAATGAAATACCTTGTATCAGCCATCAAGGGTGATATATCTCATCACTTGCTCTACCACATCATTGTAGGGGACTGAAGTAGCTCTCTCTTGAAACCCCCCTAAAATTTGACTAGTCTTTTCTCCCCAACAAGGAACTTATCCTTCTCTTACTAAAAATCCTTGCTTAACTTGGTGAATTTCATGTCTTAAATGTTGATTCTCATAACCTATGAGGTGAGACTTTTATTTATCTGAACTGAAACATTGTTAATAACTATAACTCTATTATTCTAACTCTCTACAAACTGCCTGGAAAGATGTTTATCCATGTCAGATATATGATCAATGAACATAGTGATGCATCCAATTTGTAGAATATTTTATAGGTTTGATTTCTTTTTGATCTTGTTTATTGACATGGGTTCAATCATTTTAAGCTCTCCTCCCATTTTGGAATTTTCATTGTGCAAAGTTCCTAGCCACTGGATGAAATGATCTGCCTCCCCTTTATTGCCTTGGAATTTGTTTCTATAATTACCACTTGCATTAAATTTTATATTAAGTGGATTGTCAGTATAATGATGAAACACTTCATTGTTTGTATCATCATTATTACTTTGAAAAGGATTATGCAACTCCCTGTATATTTCTTTCCAAACTAGCAATCCCAGTTCATGATTTTTCTTTATTGATGAGTTCATTGATTTGATTAGGTAATTCTTTCATATCATTCCATATCTTGAAATGATTCACCATGAATCTTGTGTTTTCAAAGGAATCCATAAACATGTTTCCTTCCCAGTAAGTATGCTTAAACAAAATGTTTTGAAATATTTTACTAAGTTGGGATATTTACTCATTGATGTTTGACTTAGTCCAAATCACAGATAATTTTTTATTGATGCAATTGATGATATTTAGTGAATCTCCCTTAGAAATGACATTTTGAAAGCCTAATTACAATGATAGTTGAACACCCCAAAGGGCTAACAACACTTATAATAAATTATTGGTTTGTAGGCCCATAATTCCTTCAAATTCCGAAATAAAACCTCCTTTCTCATCATATATCACACCTCCTCCACCTGAGGGACCTATATTTACTTTGGAGGCTTTGCCAAAATTCAAATTGATCCATCTAGGAGAAGCAAAATTCCATTTGACTTTATTTTGTAGAATGATTCTAGGGTCAATCAGGAGCTTGTTTTCCAAAGAGATTTTTCATTCTCTTGCAATTGGTTCCTTAGTTGGTGTAAAAAACTGGTTTTTCCCCATTCGATACTTTTGAAGTTCTCTGATATCAATGATATGATATTGTTGGACACTGAAAAAAGGGATTTTCCTATTTTTGGATATTCTATTATTACACTCCTTCCATCTTCCCCATAGAAGATGGGGAAAAGATAAGTTTCAAAGGGATTTAAGTTCTTAGTTGATGAAGGGTACCTTCCAAGCATGCAATGCCTCAAATAGGGAGTTTGGATTCACCCACTAGACATGGAACTTCTAAAAAACCACACTCCAAACATTGAAAGAAAAATTACATTATAAGAAAATGTACAAAGTGGACTCGAATCCATTGTCACAAAAAACACATATGTTAACCACCTATAGGCCTCTTTTGCTGAGATTGTCCATGGTAAAGATTTTATTCTACAAATAAAGCCATAAAAAATATTAAATTTGGGCATGAGATTTTTGTCCCATGTTTTAGCTAGAGGACTAATTTCCTCTCTCTAAGATAGGATTCTTAGGTATCTAGACTTAACATGGTAATTACCATCCTCTGAGTCATTCCAAACTAGCTCACCTTCCCTTTGAAAATTATTAATATGTATGCCTTTGAGGAGATGGCTAATGTCTACAACCAAGGTGGCTATGTGGTCATCAACATTATCAATTGTAATAATTTTATAGCTCCTTTTGCCATTGATAATATGAAAATAATCAACCACCATTTCTCCATAAATGAGTCTAATAGGAGGGCCTATTTTGGTGCCAAGGTTCCATATTATTCAATGGATAATCATGTAACCAAGGATCCTTCCAGAATATAATTTTGAGCCCATTGCCTATCTTCTATTTGAAACCTCTTAAAATGTGATTTCTAATTTTAGAAAGGAAATTCTAGATATGGGAACCATTGATAAAGAATTCATCTATTATAAAATAAATGGGTTGTCTATTTTCCATGTATTTAGCATAGAAAATCTTGGACCATTGGTTAGGTTCTTTTAGAAATCTCCAACATTGTTTCATGATCAGAGATTTATTCATAATGGAGAGACTTGTAATACCCATTAATCCTTGATATTTTTGAAGACACACCTTCTCCCATGCCACCAAAGGGAATTTGAATTTCTCCTCTACTCCCATCCATAAGAAATGTTTTTGTATACCATAGATTCTTTCCTAGATAATCTTAGGCATCTTGAATATAGACATGATATAAACCAGAATAATTTTCATAACACTTTTGAGTAACATTAATTTTCTAGCATGTGAAATAATGGCTCCTTTTCAACCTGACAACTTACTATGAAAGTGCTCAATAAGGGGATTCCATAGATCAGTAGTTATTTTGCCCTTAAATAAAGGCATACCTAAATAAATATCAGGGATATTTTTGATTTGGCATCTTAGAATATTAGTACTCTTATTTTGTCTAGGACCTGGAGCGTTAATAAATAACAAGGAAATTTTTCATAAATTAACAATTTGTTTAGATACAGTTGTGCACATATTTATAATTCTTTTTAATTCTCTAGCTTCCCTAATCTAAGCAATACCTAAGATGATCATATCATCAACAAATTATAGATGAAGGGTGGGATAGACTTCTTCATCTGTCCTAAATATTTTTAATGAGCCCTACCTGAGAGCTACCAATAGGTTTCTACTAAGAGATTCCACCATAAGAATGAAAAGGAATGGAGATAAGGGATGTCCTTATCTTATACCATGAGCATTCCCAAAATACCTAGCTAGAAAGCTATCGATTATAATGGAGAACATAACAGGTAAAAACACACACACACACACACACACACACACACACACACACACACACACACACACACACACACACACACACACACACACACACACACACACACACCATCATCATCATCATCATCATCATCATCATCATCATCATCATCAATTAGACATGTTTGTGAAAGCCAAAATTTTTTAAGATCATATATAAGAAACTCTGATCCAAAATGTCATAAACCTTTACCATATCAATCTTGAATAGCATACCTAACTCCTTATGTTTTTCCATTGAATGGACTATTTCATGAACCACCATTATTCCATCTTATATTTGTCTTCCTAGGGCATATCCCCATTGGTTTAGAGAGATCATATTGTTTATAAGAGGCTATAATCTTAGAGCAAGGATCTTGGTGAAAATCTTGTAAATCGAATTACACATGTTAATACGTCATAAGTCCTTAAAGATTTGAGGCTCCAATTTTCTTGAGGATGAGGGATATAAATGCGCTATTTAATTCTCTGAGCATTTTACTAGATAGGTTAGGAATTTTATACCAAGATAGTTTTTAGTAAATAAACTATTATTTTTAAATGCATTGTATTAATTATGGATCAATGATGGTGACTAGGTTACATAACACTTGAATATATTTAATACCGTGTTAGGTTAGCTATCATCCATGGATGCCAAAATGGATTCTAAATAAAGGTATATCATTTTATAATTATTTTTTCCAAACTCATGGGATAAAATAGTGATGGATATCACTAACATTACATTAGATCTAAAAATGAAATATGTAGTCACATATCTATTATCAAAGGATATGAGGTGAAAGTATATGGAAATTTATCGTACAAATCATGCCTTGTCTATGTGAGGTCACTTAAAATAAAGAGGCAAGTAAAATATTGGAGAGAAGTGCTTGAAGTATAGAGGTAGATCTAAGAATCTAGATAGATCTTTGAAAAAGTAATAGAAATACTTAAAGTTAGGGCATTTAAAAAAGGATTTTAGGGTAAGAAAGGTGGAAAATTCCAAAAAATAGATACTATAAAGTCCTCAAATGAAAACATCTCCAAAATGGAGATGAACATGTATATCTCACAACCTCAATATCATAAGCATGTAATGATGCATGCTTGATTAATTCAAGTGATTCCTATCATATGACTCCTATGAGGGAGTGGTTCTATGAAAATTATGTGGTGATGTCTTTCTAGGATAAAAATAAACCTATAGGATTATGGGTAGAGGAAGAGTGAATTTAAAGTTAAAATATGGGGAAGATCAAGAATTTCCCTAGTGTTTTGAACATTCTTGGCCTTATGAAGAATCTAATCTTTATGATCAAAATAAATGATGCCAGTGTCTAGGTATCATTCAAAAGAGATGAGTACAAGATGAAACATGAGGCCATGGTGTCGATAAGAAGTGTGCACATGGGTACTCTATTTAGTATCGATGCATGTGTAATAATAAATACATGTAATAAATCTATTTTTCTTAAGGATAATGATGATTTAGAAGGTGTCCATTGATTTTTTGGCAAAGACAATGCTCTTGAATCAGAGGTTGGGACATATTGGTGAAAAAGGTTATATATGATGTATATAAAGATATGGTGAAAGGGGTAATACAATTTTCCCTTGGAATTTGAATTCTGTGAACAATGTGTATATGGAAATTAGAGTCGATTGAAATACCTCATAATTGTTTTATGGAAAAATATAATCTTATGAGTTATTTTTTATGATGTTTTTGTATTAGAAGATGTACCTTCACAAAAAATGTATGTATTATATGTTTCCTTCATAGATGAATAATCTTGAAAGACCTAAATACATTTCATCCCAAATAAATATGAAGTTATAGTGACAATTAAATTTTTTGGATTTGGTAATCAACAGGGGAATTTCAAAATTAATGGGTTTCACATAATCCAATTAGACTGGTGACTTGATGATTACAACCAAAACTCAAGTTAAGTTTTTCACCTTTATTCAAGCCTTTTTTTTTGTGAATCAAAAAG